>JAJGRX010000530.1:0-413520 GCA_025461125.1 Carex kokanica
TATACCTGAACTGAACGAACGAGTAGTATGAGAACTGAATTGAGTTTTCCACCTCTTCAGGTTCTGACTTCTGAGAGTATGAATCACTTAATCCAACAGATCCCTTATCAATTATCAATTATCAACTACTACTAATACTATAGGAGCCATAAAATTTCTTTCAACTCATCCCTTATGAGCCAATCAATTATTATGTCAAGTTAGCAAAAAAAAGATAAGAAAAATAAAATAAATGGTTACGTTTATCATATCATGCCGGATATATGTACAAAAATTAAATGAAATTAATTCCATCTCCATCTCATGAGCAATACGCCAATACACACCATATACAAAGCTATGAAACAAAAACAAAATCCAATATACATCTATTTCCTCCTAAATTATTTCCGTCGGAATTCTTCCGATTTATCCAAACTTAACCCTAAAAAAAAATTCAACACTAGCATCTCTGCGCTGCACACGTACAACAACCAAAAAAATAATGAATTCTCTATTTCCATATGGTACACACCAGTGGTACAAAGAGATCAATATGGGTATCATTGAAGTCTGATGTCTCTGGTAACTCCAGTGGGGCTAGGTATGTTCATGCTAGCAGTACGTAGAAGCTTCCGGAACTCTGACAAGCTTATTTTACCGTCCTTATCTAAATCAGCATCCTCTAGTAATGGTTCTATTGATCCCTTCAAACCGGTATGCTGCGTAATAAAAAAAGTGGAATAAGTTTTTAATATATTCCTTTTGGTTGGGCCAAGACGAGCGTAATTATTGCCACTTGATGCATTTAATAAAGAGTTGAGGCTATGGTACTATGCATAGCGCGGATTGGTCTGTACTATAGATCAATATCTTCATTTTCCAAGATTAAATAGTCGATCTAACTGTTAACATGATCCCATATGAAAATTTACTTACAAACTAAATTTTACATTTTTTAGAATATTTTTACTATTCTTTTAGACAGGTAGAAAATCACTACTCTTGAATGGTCCAGAATTTTTAGATCAGCTGATTTTCTACCTATCTAAAAACGTAATAAAAAAAATTCTAAAAAATGTCAAATTTGAGGAACAAGTACATTTCATATGGTAATCATGTTGAGCGGTTCAGATCAACAGTTTGGACATTAGAAAATGGAGATATTGATCCATAATATGGACCATTCTACGCTATTCTTTTATACCATAGCCTCAATTTTTGGATGCTTTGACTAAATACCATTTACCAACAAGTAGAAAAATAAATTAAAAAAAAAATATAGCTCAAACAATGAAGAAAAATAATTAAAAAAATTCTGATTCAGAGTATTGGTGTGGAAGATACTTTCAGAAAAAATTTCTTTAACAAAAGAATTTCATAAATTTTAAGGAACATTTTTATGCATAAGATCAAAACAGAGGACTTCTTTGCAAAATGCAAACTTTCAAAAGATCTTATGTTTGGTTCAAAGTGAAGAAATGGCACGTACCACTCGAAGTTCATCAGGAGTAATGAAGCCGTCTCCATCGATGTCAAATTTGTTAAATGCGGATTGACAGCGTGTGTACCACTTGTCGGTATCCAATTCGGCCATTTGGTGCACATGCAATGTGGCCGCCACAAACTCTGTGAAATCCACCATCCCATCTGTGTTGCTATCTATCTGTTCATGTCCCAAAAGGGCAATTATAGTTAAATTCAAATTATAAGGTTGAGAAAAATCAAATTATTGGGGTTTTTTATACTGTACCGCATTGAGTATCTCAAGGACCCGTGGACCCCGTAATCTCCATGGCACATCTTTTGCCAATGCCTATTGCAACAAAAAATTACAAATTATACTTGATAGGTTGAGTTACACAGAAAAATGTTAAGAGTATTAAATTAGTAAGGGTTAAAATGCTCATTGTTTAAGTGCCCAATCATGCCTCACATTCTTATCTCCTTTTTTAAAGTCCAAACAGTCAATCCGAACTGCTCAACATGATCTCCGTATTAAAATGTCCTTGGAGAACAAATTTTCTATTTTTTGGAAAAATTTAGTATTTTTTAGATAGGCACAAAATCACTGTTTTGCATTAGATTCCGGACCATCCAAAAACAGTGATTTTGTACCTATCTAAAAGAAATTCCAAAAAATATAAATTTGGTCTCCAAGCACATTTTAATACGAAGATCATATTGAGCAGTTTGGATTGACTTTTTGGACTATGAAACAGATATAAGGATGATAGGAATGATTGGGGCACGAAAACAATGAGTTATTTTAACCCTACTCAAGATAGAAATAAGGGGAAACTTGCACAAAATTTTAACATAACTATATAGAATGAATTACATAAAACGAGAACCTGTCGCATTTCTTCAAGACTGATTACACCATTTTTGTCAACATCTATGGTATCAAATTGGTCTTTCAAATCAGATATCTCCTCTTCGTCCAATGTGCTTGCTAGTGCCTTAACATTTTAACCATAATATTACAATTAGTTTCATAAAAGCAAAAGAAATATATTTTAAGCAAAAGGACATATTTGAAATATATACCCTCAGGGCGAACTGCTTCATGCGGCTGTACTTGACAAACTCACGCATGTTGAATAAAATTGATATATCCACTGGTATTTCTGTGGCTTCCCCACCTTCTCTAACCCATGGATGAGCTGAAAAAAAAAAAAAAAAAAATTGATGATCTAATAATTATTCAAATGTGATAAATTAGGAATGTACCAGACGCCTTTCGAATATAAATCCAACCGCAATAACTCGTGAATTTCATTTTCTTTGTGTGCATATTTGGGCAAAAACATAAATTTAAACAGCAGTAGTACTTGGTGGGAAAGCAATAGATTGCTTACATGAGGACCATATGTACTTAGCATGGACCGGTACAGGGTAGCATGACGATTTTTTTTTTTCTAATGCATGTGCATGTGTGAAAAAGAAAGCGTGGGTTGTAAGTGATGAGGGAGAGTGTGTGTGTATGTGTTTGCGCGTATAGAGAGAGAGAGAGAAAGAGAGAGAGAGAGACACAAGGCTTGTGCAGCGGTAAGGCGAGCACGAGGGTTTTTGACCAACAACTTCTTAACAAAATCTTTAGCACCGGCACTTATGCTTGGCCACGGCTTCCTCCTGAAATCTGGCTTGTTTTTCAATACCTTCAAAAAAAAAAATGATTTATACATATTAACCAATCACATAATGCTAAGTGTGTCTTATGGTGCAAAAATGTGATATAGCAGCAATTTCATGCGTACAACCATATATTATCACAAAACAAATAGGACTATCACATGCTAAATTTCACTTCAAGTTATTTTAATATTCCAAAGGGCCTCTGCTTCATCACCTTTTCTCTTTACATAAATAAAGCAAAAAGATGGGAGTTTGCATTCTTTATTAATTAAGCAAGACTACCTTACAAATGTGGTCCCAAAAGGGATGCTACCCAGAAAGAAAATGTAGATCTCACAATTGCCAGATAGGTTGTCTTGTCTTTTGAATTTTCAGTTACTTCACTTAATCTGTAGTTTGCAATGTATTTTTGTGTTTCTTTTGTTTTCCCTTATTTGTATCATTAACTTTATGTTCATTTATATTCAATATATTCATAGGTAAGTAATCACTACTGAAATTCAAAAAAGAAAAGATATATCACGCGCACTCTGCATGATAATACAAGAAATTTTAGGTATCTATTAAACAGAATAAAGTGGGACATAGGTGACATATCCCCACTGTTAACAGTGTGCATAAATTATTTCTTAATTTGCAGGATAAATATAATTCTGAGGTTTTGTAAGGGAAAACATGGAAATTATTAAAAAAAAAAAAAAACTTCTCTTCAGCCCATCCTGAGTGAATCCCAAACAAGAAGTCTGGTCCACAGAGGGTGCAGTAAGATACTTTTAAAAGATAAACAGAATACGGATCACATAAAGTAACATTTTACAGCTTTATTGGTTTCAAGAAATATAAATGTCAACTTTGTTGCTTGCAGGAAATCATGGGAGATTTTTAATGTACCTCTCTGAAAATACCATCCTCGGTTCGGTCCCAAAAGGGGCGCTTGCCACAAAGTAAAATGTATGTTATGACCCCTATGCTCCACACATCAGATTCTGGACCCGATCTCCTCTTTAACACCTCTGGCGCCACATAATAAGCACTCCCAACTATATCATGAAACTTTTTTCCTACACAAATATATATAATTATCTTCTCAAAATGAGTGCTATAGGGTTTCTATGAACTATACTCTTTTAAATTTAGGTTGGGTGCTTAAACTAGAAGATTAGCAGCAGGACACTATGCTGTACAAGGGTAAACTGGTTATCTTAAACCCATGCTGTACAAACATTAATATGATGACCAGGTCTTCAATTATTGATTGTATATTGTGTGTGTGTGTGTGTGTGAATAGACAGGGTCATTTCTTCTATTACCCTTTCAGTTTCAAGGTCAGGTTTCTTGGGCTATTATTACACTGTACATGGGTAAAATGGTTATTTTAAATAATGCAAATTTCCTAAGGGCTTCCCTCAAAAAAAAAAAAAAAACAATGAAAATTTAAATATGTTGACCAAGTCTAAAGTCTTCAATAATTGATTGTATATTGTTTAATAAAAAAAAAATGATTGTATATTGTGTTTGCATTTCATTACAAGAAACTTCACGTGTAATCAATTTTTTTTTTACAAAAACAAGTAAAATATGAGAAGTGTGTTCTAATTTTATTCCTTCTTTGAGCCAATAGATGCACAAGCTACTCTAGGTTATCACATATTTTCTTTATGTTCAGTTGGGGTATGCATGATATAATGATGTTTTTAGGAATAACCGCAACATTTCATGAAGAGAAGTGATTGCCAAATTTTGCTTTGTAATGGATTAAAAAGTGAACTTTTTAAGTCGGAAAAGAAAATTACCTGGAGTGATAGTATCAGAGAGGCCAAAATCTGTTGCTTTTAATGGAGAATCCTCCATCGTTGATTTGAAAAGAAAGTTCTGTAAATAAGAAGAAATATCATTATCAGGCTATATATTTTTCACCAATCTCCAAAAATATCCCTCTAAAAAAGAATCCCAAAATTTTCATTTTTCTCCAGATTATATTGGAACTACAAAGTTATGGCTTCATTCAATGGCTCTTCTTCTTGCCTAATTATACAAGGGACAAAAAATGGAAAAATTTGAGTGAGGCTATGGTACTATGCATAGTGCGGATTGGTCCGTACTATGGATCAATACTTTCGTTCTCAGAGTCCAAATAGTCAATCTAAACCATTCAACATGATTTCCCTATGAAAATGTACTTGCAGACTAAATTTTACATTTTTTAGAAATATTTTACTATTTTTTAAGATAGAATCTCAATATCAAGTGATTTTCTACCTATCTAAAAAAAGTAAAAAATATATAAAAAATGTAAAATTTGATATACAAATACATTTTCATATGGAGATCATGTTGAACGGTTCAGATCGACTATTTGGATTTTGAGAATGAAAATATTGATCCATAGTACGGACCAATCCATTGCTTTGTATAGTACCGTAGCCTCACTCAAAAAATAATTTAAAAGTTTCAACAGAAACAAACTCGTACCTCGGGCTTGAGATCTCTATGTACAAATCCATGCAAGTGGCACTCCGCCACCACCTTTAGCATTTGTCTAACTATGACTGCTGCATCTTTTTCACTATACCGGCTATTCTTTCTGTTTAAATAGAGTAAGAGAAAGACTTTAGATTTCAGCATGTATGATAAATTGCGATCCTATGCATACCAGTAAACAAAGAAATCAGAAAATGCTGTTCAGACTGAAATTCAATTGACTGTTATATCCAGTATCAGTGCTGCACCTGACTGGTACAGTATTAAAACGTTGCTTTCTAAGCTAAATGCAATAAAATAAATATCAGAAACAATCGAAAAAGGAACAGTACAGGTAACAAAGCTTACTTGGCTAAGATTCTGTCTAGCAGTTCACCGCCTTCACATAATCTGACAAAATACAAACCAAAACACACTCCAAAGTTATTTCTAGCATTTAAAGAGCTATCAGTAAAACCAAATTACTTACAAAACCCCTCTACTATTATTTGAATATAGTTGTATATTGAAGTGTCACAAAAACTAAATAAATGTTATCATTCTAATATGAAAGTGCCAACCTAACTATAGAAAGTGCTAGTTCTGATGAACTGTCACCCCTATTTAGATTTAAGCATCGACCAAACAAAATAAATGTTTTAAACCAGTCAATCGTGAACAATTGATGATAACCTATACTACAAATATTTACTTAGACACAGATAAAGGTCAACCTTAATTAACCAAAATGACAACTTGGAATCGGCAGGTAATTTCTGAAAGAGCCAGATCATTTTTTGTAAAAAACCAAATAGTCTGATAATGTTAAAAAAAGAGGATATAGAGTACATACTCCATGACAATATAAACAAAGGAATCGTCCTCAAAAGCATTGAAGAAATGAACTATATTTTCATGCCCTCTGAGAGAGTACAGTATTCTCACTTCTTTCTTTACATCTTCTATAGCCACAGGCTTTGTCATCTGTAATTAATTCATATATTATTAAACAATATATTTAATAAATAAATAAACTCATATAGATGCAAATGAAGTCACTAAATATCTGTGTAGTATTTTCAGACTGCTAATTTGATGTCTGATATCTTACTTGAGGCTATTAAACAGTGAGATTGATGCTTCTGCATTTAAGAATATAAACTTGAGTATAATCAAAACATCTAATATAATAACACACTATACACGCATATAAACGCATCACCTTCAGTTTGGATATTTTGAACCCTAAAAGGATGTTGTTAGGATACAAGTGGGTTCACTACAATTTGTATTTTTGTTTTATTTTATTTTATAGTTTGCCTTTTTTATCTGAATACTATTTAACTCCAAAATATTGATGTTATAGATTAAAACCATTATGGCGAAATCATTGGTTAAAAAGAAGTATTACAGTTTATAATGAATTAGAAAACAAATAAACAAATAATATAGAGATTGGCCAAAAGGAAGACCTCATCCAACCTAACAAGTGAAGACCATTTGGCCCCTAACCTTTCGCTATATTCCGATAATTACAGCTTAGGTTTATCCTAAACCATGTATGAACCCTCGATTATTCCTTCTTTTAAGAAATAACTCCCCATTTATCTAAACAAAACAAATTATTACGCCATGAAACGTTACATACAACAAATTAAGTTTTTTTGGTCAGAACATATATCTTTACAAACAATGAAAAGAAAAGCTTCAAATTGTGCCATTTAACAACAACCGAAACAAGGCTTTATGAGAAGCAACTAAAATTTGTCAAACAGTATCTCATTTATTCCAATTTTTTCGTGCAATTAAGTTATAGAAAGGAAAATCTTATACAATTCTAAGTAAAAAAAACTTACCTTACTCTTATCAATTCTCTTTACCGCAACCCGATCACCTGTATTTCTATCAGTGGCAGAAAAAGTGTAGCCAAACTGGCCATGGCCAAGCAATTTTCCCATAGAATATTTACTCTCAAAATTTCTTTCATACCCAAAATCAGGCTTTGCTCGTAATCTAACTCTAAGTTCCTTCTCTCGGTGGACCACACCTTGTGGGCGTTGGTGTTGCTCCGCTTGCGCCATTCTGCTGTCGGAACTCGTGGCACCACCGACTTTAGATGCGGAGAGAGAAAAACAGGCACCCATTTAGGTAAAATTGTAGGGGGATTTAGGATGAGTTAGTGTCGAATTGATAGTAGATTTTTTGTGGTATGTACAGACAATTTTATTAATTTGATAAGAAAATGGGAAGAAGAGAGATAGAAGACAACAAGTTTTGTTGGAATTTATATGCAAAAGCAAGGAAAGCGAAGCAATTGAGGAAGGTGGGGGGAAGGGGGAAGGGGGAAAGGGAGACAAGGTCAAAGATTTAGGGAGACTACCCCGTGTTGTGTTGGGGTCTCTTTCTCGTTTGTTTTCCCTTTCTGCTTCCTTCAACCTTCCAATTTAATTTTTTTTTTCATTTTTTCTCATTTCCATTGAAAGAAATGATAAATGATTAGAGGTTGGGAAGGTCCAATTTGATTCGGTTGTTTTTTACAGGTAATTCAGTCTAAAATTAGTTGGCACTTACTTTTTTGCGGACACACGCGCTTTCTGGTTCTGGTTCTGGTTCTGGTTGTGTAATGTGAAAGGATGTCGACCATGTCAAAGGTTGATAAACTAAACTATGTATTATTATGTTTACTAATTGAACAAGAAATAAGCTGATTTCTGCTTTTAATCTATTTAATTTAATGAGACAACTCAAGGAAGGAAAGGAGAGGATTTACTAATTCATCTACGCGACTTGTGCTTTGAAAATCCTAGCTCTCTCTTTTCGGTCAAATCCTCCTAGCTCTCTCTGCCACCCCTAGTCGTAACTCGTAACCCAATTTTTAGTTTGGATCCGGATCTGGGCCAATTCATGTCTAAGAAGATTGGACGGTCCGGATCTAAACTCAAAATTTGAGTTACCTTAGACTTAGGTGATATGAATTCGGATGCTGTCAGTCAAACCGTTGTGTGAGAACTGAGAACTGAGAAATAAAAGGAAAAGTTCGTAAGTATTGCTACTTTGCTAGTGCTAGTGCTAGTGCTAGCAGCAGTTCCACGCCGGTGACGTGTCTATAATAATTAATAAATAACAAGGAACTTAGAATCTTAGATTATCTAATCATTCGTCGGTTCGTCCTACCTCTAGCTGCTAGCCTTTTACACTAATTTAATATGCCAAATTTATTATTTTTTTCTTTTCTAAAAACCAAAAACTAAAAACCCTCCCTGGCCCGAGATTTTTATTTTTACCCAAAAAAAAAATTAATTTAATATAATTAACCGAAAAAAATTTATTTGTACCCAAACCGTAAATAATATTTACAGTTTGAAATCGGATTTTGTTTTTTGAAAACCCGCCCGTGAACTCTCTCTCTCTGCCTCTCCGCCAGAACAAAAAAAAAGAGCACTCCGCGCCTCCGCCCCTCCGCCCGAAGACCGGCAGTGACCCCCTCTCCCTCGCCGCCACCCTCCCCGCCGCCACCCCTCTCCCCTCCGCTTCCACCTCTTCCTCCTTCACCGGCTGCCACCTCTTCCTCCACCGCTGCCACCTCTTTCTGGTAAGTTTTCGTATTTCGATTAAAATTTGATTAGGGTTTCGGATTAGAGTTTAGGGTTAGGGTTATTGGCACGAATTGGTGTTGCGAAATACCTTGTTGAATCGTATCGGGTTGTTGATTTTCCCGAGCGATTGATCGATTGTTTTAAATATTTATTGTAGGTAAAGATTTAAATATTATTTTTTATGTAATTTTTTTCATGTAATGTATTCATTTTCTTCAAAAGGTATTTCGATTAAAATTTGATTAGGGTTTAGGATTAGAGTTTAGGGTTAGGGTTATTGGCACGAATTGGTATTGCGAAATACCTCGTTGAATCGTATCGGGTTGTTGATTTTCCCGAGCGATTGATCGATTGTTTTAAATATTTATTGTAGGTAAAGATTTAAATATTATTTCTTTATGTAATTTTTTTCATGTAATGTATTCATTTTCTTCAAAAGGTATTTCGATTAAAATTTGATTAGGGTTTAGGATTAGAGTTTAGGGTTAGGGTTATTGGCACGAATTAGTGTTGCGAAATACCTCGTTGAATCGTATCGGGTTGTTGATTTTCCCGAGCGATTGATCGATTGTTTTAAATATTTATTGTAGGTAAAGATTTAAATATTATTTTTTATGTAATTTTTTTCATGTAATGTATTCATTTTCTTCAAAAGAACACACACAATTTAGTGTAAATAATTAAATTCATCCAAAATTAAGTAGTTAAAAAAAAGATGATAATTAAAAGTTTTAATCACTGACTAAATTGAATTTACTCCAATAAGTTTTGCAATTTTTTTGCTAATTAAAAAGTTTGAATTAATTAAAATTTACAAAAAAATAGTTTTCCAAAAGAATTTACTGTGAATCTGAAAATTTCATTGTTTGTAAATTCACAAAGAATGTGTAAATAGATGTTCTAGATTTTAACCAAATTTTCTATGCTTGATAAAATAGTTTAAATGTTTCAGATTTTAACCAAATTTTAATTTACTCATATAATGTATTGTACACATTCTTTGAGTAGTTCCATTGTTCCTCATTTACAAAACTTTTAATTATCTTCTGAACAGTGAAACAAAATCTGGAGACCCAATTTTATATTTTCAAAATCTTGTACTCTTCTAAAAAATAACAGTATTAGTATCTATTAGAAAATAATAAACTAAAAAATTGTAAAATTTGGTTTTCAACCAGATTATAACATACAAATCATGTTGAACTGTTTGGATAAACAGTTCGGACTTTGAAAACAAAGATGAGGATGTCAGACGTGATTAACACAAAAACAACATAGCATTTTAATCACACTCATAAAAATTCATGGAAATAAATATGGAAGAGTTGCATTGTTTTAAATTTATTGCACATGTCATATATTAATTTTTAAGAATGACAAAAAAATTGTGAATATAATATTTTTTTTGAATAAATAGGCGAGAAAATAAAAATAAAAATACGTTAATTTCTAAAGAAGAAAGTTAATCTTATTATTTTTTTTCAAAAAAAGAACGGATAATTAATTATCTAATTTAACATAACTATTAAATGATTCTGTCTTTATCTTTCATTTTTATTAATGTCGGTTCCTTTTCAATTGCTTAGGACAGGAGATGAGTATTGATTTTGTCGGTTCTTTAAGGTTGATATTTAAATGAAGCTATTTATTTCTACAGTTTTTTATGTTGTTAGAAATTAGTATATAACAGTATAACTTAAATGTGTTGAACTAAATTTTCTTTACTGTCCAATTTTTTAAATTAATATTTTGAAAAAATAAATTTAGCTCTTTGATAATAAATAGTATGACATAAACAGTAAGAATCACGCCAAAAAAAAAAAACTTGAGAAATGATTATAGAAAGTATAGATGATATGCATAAATTATTCTTAGAAAAATCATTCTAATAATTATACTATTAACTATTAACGTAGGATGGCTAGGGGACGGCATAGGAGACCACCCGCAGCCGACCCGGTTGATGAGCCCATTCCCGCAGACAGCAAGGACCATTTCAGTCCTTTATTATGGATGCCTCACGATGAGCACCGAGTCTCAGAAGCATCTAGAGAGGTACTTGAATTTTTTTTTTTAAAGTTTAAATTTTGTTGAGTTTTTGTATTTTTAGATTTTCATGTTGTTTACTTTTTCCAACGCAGAGTGAGGCAATTATAACTGCCAGGAGTCGGCATTATGACTTCCAGTACTACTCGCAGATGGAGCCATATTTGCAAAATTTGGGGGTGCAACATTTGGTCGAAATTCTAGAGTCGGAGAGTAAGGCCATTAACGCGTCCCTCATTGCAGGACTAGTGGAGCGATGGCGCCCCGAGACGCACACGTTCCACTTACCTTTTGGAGAGATGACAGTGACTCTCCAGGACGTCAGTGCTCTATGGGGTCTGCCTATCCAGGGCGTGCCTGTTGGTGGCATATCTGACCCCACAGATCCAGATGACATCACAATTAATTACATGCTCGCGGAGTTGTTAGGAGCGGAGCCAATATACGTGGCAATGGGGGGGACTCCAAGTACTGTCTGGACAGGAAGAAGCTGCGAGCTATGTTTACGAGAGGTCTGGGTATGGATTCCACTCAGCTCAAGATTGAGAGGTACTCATACAAACTATTCATATTACATTTATTTTGTACTCTGTTTCATGCGGAAAAATGAGTTGCTCTGTAATTTCGATATTACAGATACACACGGGGATTCGTGATGGACCTATTTGGTTCTGTCATGTTTGCTGATTCAACTGGTGATACCATCCCGATGATGTATCTAGAGCTGCTGCGAGACCTTCAGCCGTCGAGCTGCAGGTACAACTTGGGTGGGGCTGTCCTAGCACATCTTTACTCCAACTTGTGTCACGGTTGCAAGGTGAGTATGTTATTTTTGTCTTATTTTAATTATCTACCTTGTCATGCACTTGCTGTCTTATTTTAATTATTTAACTTATCCCTGACGGCTAATATTCTTCAAAATATAGCGGAAAACTAAACAAATCTACGGGCCGGTGCTACTACTGCAGCATTGGTCATGGTCACGGCTGCCGGTGGGGGTACCTGAGCCGAACGAGGATCCATGGGGATGATAGACCTAAATTATATACATATTCGATCTGATTTTTATTACGAAATAACATCAAATATCTTGTATTTTGAACATAAAGGGAATAGAATACACCTAGAATCAAGTTACTGCGTTTGCTCAGCTTTATTTGCAGGAAATGAAGAAAAACGAAGAAAAATGCCTAGTGTGGATGCACAGATTGCAATACGGCCGCACTAAGTACTTAGAAGGATTTTTGGACACGCGCCAATTTGAAAAATGTATAATGAGCTGTGCATCAAAATCCTTGCGCGCACGGATATCGATGCGTCCGCACAGGAAAAATCCGAGCCTAATGCGGACGCAGTGAGAACCAGTGCGGACGCACTGTAGCAGCACGCAAAATTAGCGCCTTAACTTGAAAGTCAGTGCGGACGCCCTAAGGTCCAGTGCGGACGCATCTGGGACTTAGACGAATTCAGCACATTTCAGAGCAAGCCAGAAAAGTCCGAGCTGAGTGCGGACGCACTAAGGTTCCGTGCGGACGCACTCTGGCCGCATTGAAATTTCAGCTTCCGACACACAGTTCGTATTTTGGCCATAACTTGGTCATACGACCTCCGATTTGAGTGAATCAAAGCTTGACGGAACCAGGACAACAAGATCTACAACTTTTATGAAGGAAAGAAATCCAAATTCGGAATTTAAAATCCCGTGCGGACGCACTAAGGTCGCATTCAGCCTAAAAACAGCGTTTTCGACGGTTTTTCTATTTTCGGCACTCCTGGCCGTGTTCCAAGGGCCAAAATTAGAATGCACAACGTGGAAAAACTTGTGGAGCAAGTATCTAATGACTTCCCACGTCCATTGGCTCCAGATTAAGCAGTACTTCTCCTATAAAAGGGCTAGAACTTTCTCTTCCAAGATCATCGACTACCAATCCACCTACAATCTTCTTTACCATCAATCTTTTGGAGGCGAATCAAGGAAGAAGAAGGGAAGTTCACAGCAAACAAAGGCAAGATCAAGGTTCTTCATCTAGAGAAGGGTGTAAACTATTTCTCTATTTAATTTCTCTTTGTTTTAGCCATGTTTTGTTTTAATCTTTTGATGAATACTTGCATCTCCATGAGAGGCTAGTCTTCCTCTCTAGGGGTTTAGGTCTTTAAGCATGAACTTGTTTAATTTTATCTTACTCGGATCTTTGTTTTTATTTTGATTATTTAATTTGATGTTAATTTCTGTGAATTATTATTTATGAATTTCATTAGTACTTGACTTATAGTTCACCTGGTTAGGGTTAGTAAATTGAAGTAGCTTGAAATCATGCTATGTCTTGTCTTTCCGCTTTAGTTTATTAAATTCCAGCATTGGTCAAGATAAGGAAGTACTAATTGAAATCATAATATATATCTTAGGATTTAGTTTATCTTACTAAAAATTTGATATCTAAACCGGATTTTCAGAAATTAAGGTTAGGAGGATGGGAAGAAATCACAACCTAATTAGGACACCTTAGAATAAATATTGATATATACTTTGAATTATGTGTATTAAAAATCCCGATTAGGTGAGTGACAGCCCTAACAACGGAGGAACATTAATCCGTTCACCCAAAGTATTTATATCAATATTTGTTCATAGGCTAACACAAGTTATAAACCATTCTTAGGCTTTCTTTGTAGGGTTTTGAGGCTACCCAAAGCCATTAGGCTTAAGCTGCGAAAAGACCGTAAAACAAAAAAATTTACTTCTAACTTAAGCCAAAAGGATTGAAGTGGTATGCCGGATAATCTACCGAGAGTTACATACCTGTTCAATCCTTTTCTTAGATTAAAAAACGTAAGTAAAACTTTACTTATTCAGATCATAGATTAAGTAGTATGTCGGATAATAACCGAGTGTTACATACCAGATTAATCCTGTATAGACCCAAAGTAGTAAAACCGTATTTACTTGTATTTTAATCAGTTTATAGATCTACTCCTTTGATTGATTTCTAAAAGATTAAATATATTTAACAATTAAATATATTAATATAACATTTCTTTACCTTGCTTCCAATTCAAATTGGAATGCAGTCTGACCCGACTGTCTGACCCGATTAAGAAAGCACCAAAAATATAGTGCCTATATCGGTTATCCACCAGGAACTACCAGAGAGTTGGTATTTCTTTTGCCAGAAATACTATACCAACGGTATTCGAAAAGTCACGGTTTTCGGTAAATCACTATTCACCGAAAGTACAAAATTTCTGACAAACACTATTTATAAGAATAACTTTTATTCTCGCAAAATATATATATGGATAATCTGATTTTCTGCAAATCACTATTTGGGAGAGAAAATTAGATACGAATCGAATCAGTCTGATTCGTACTTTGATTTGGACTACAAAATGAACTTCTTAATTTCTCTCACCATTTCATGCCATTAAATAGGCAATATTTGTGGCGGTTTTGCATATGGCGGTTAGAAGAAACAAAATCAAATTTGACTTTGTAATGATTTGTTTAATATATTAATTAAACATTTTCATTTAATTAATTTATTTAATTTAGGCTTTTAATTAAATTCTAAATTTAATTAAGGCCTAAATTCAAATTGGACTTTTGATCCATAATATTAATTCATAATTAATATTTTAATCCATATATATATATATACAATTATTCTGAATAATTGTATTTCTTGCGTTTGCGATAAATTTATACGACGTGTCATACACGTTTATAAATTTAATTCGGTTTAAGCATGTCATCTCCATGACATATATTTTATTCTTAATTATAACACTTTATAATTAATCATAAAATTTCTCTGATTACTTTCCTATTGGTGTGACCAGATAGGATCTGTGTTATGTTGGCAAATAGAATTAGAACTGTTCTAACTTCTATAATCATAGGTGGCACCTGGCAAGTACATTATGACACCAATTACACAGATGATGCTGTACCGTACAATATCACGATCCAGTAAACAATTTACTTCGTGTTAATTCTTTTGTCTCATAGCTATCAGATTAGTTTCAAGGTAGGTGTGTGTCATCCTTGCAAACTTAATCTTTTCTTGATCCTGAATAGATTATCAAATATGTTTACTCTTGTAATCATACTGGATCCAGATAATCATATTCTATCAAGGGGCCCAGTGACGCTATAGCTCGTATTGAGATACGAGGGACAATAGTACTTTTGATAAACCATCTTTTCCTCCGCATAAGCTATGTATACCGAAGAACTACCCTTATAGCTACTTTTTACGGATAGCGTTAGATAGCAATCACACATATACACCTCTTATGTAGGAAAAATGAATATCTCATACTTTAGAACTTAACACTAAAATGAAAACATTAATGACACAAACACAATTCCATTTAATGTTTCATTTGGGGTCTGTCAAATATCATGTTCTCTAACATGTATCTGTGTGATTAAAATGACAACTCTTTGTCTATGGTTTGTAAAACTTAACCATCATTTAATCCACACACTAACCTTATCGCGGTAATTAGTGTTCCTGCTAATTACCTTGGTTAGAGACTTTTAAGAGTATTATCATCTATATTATGAAGTTTCACAATTCCAGTCATGAACTCGAAATGATTCATAAATTCAATAATACTCAAGGTAACAAAATGATTAAACACAAAATGATTAATCATTCAATTCATGAACAAAATATATATGATACATTTATTGTTTTATTGACTTCTAGATTTTACACTAACAATCTCCCACTTAAGCTAGGAGCCAATCATCGTAGGCCCTACTTTATACAAGTCTCTTTATTCTAAAAGATCTCATAGATCTCAAGAAAATCTCACAGCCTATCTCCTATGTGTCTTAAGTACATAGAAGCAGTATGCATCCGATGCATGGCTTGAGTAAGAGGTTCTCGTGAGTGGATCAGCTGTGTTGCTGATTGTGTCAATTTTGCAAATCTTTACTTCACCTTTATATTAATTATATCTTTTATAATTAATTATAACCATCTTATTATTTTAACGATCTCTTGTTTTTAGGTGATAATGTCGTAGAACACGTTTGGATCTCGAGTGCGATCTCGGTTCCTTGGCCTGAGCTATAGCTCTATTGTTGTCTCAATAGAGGTCCACAGAGCCTTTGAACACTTGGAACCACTCCTAGTTCGCTAAGGAACTTTTGATCCAGAAACTCTCTTAGTAGCATTCCTATGCTCCAAGCCTGGATTAGCCTGATATCTACTCGTCACACTCAAAGCGTACGAGATATCAGGGCGAGTGCACAACATGGCGTACATGATAGAGCCAATAGCCGAAGCGTATGGCACTCTACTCATTGCGCTTTGCTCATCAGTTGTCTAAGGACACTGAGTCTTGCTAAGCTGTACACCATGACTCATTGGCAGGTATCCCCTTTTGGAATCCTGCATGCTGAACCGATTCAGCACTTTGTCAATGTATGTGCTTTGACTCAATCCTATGAGTCTTTTCGATCTATCTCTATAGATCTTGATGCCTAATATATAGACTGCCTCGCCCAAGTCTTTCATTGAGAACACTTTCTTTAATGAAGACTTGGCTTATTGCAATAACGGAATATCGTTTCCCATCAGGAGTATGTCGTCTACATATAAGATTAGAAAGGCGACATCACTCCCACTAGTTTTTCTGTACACACAAGGTTCTTCTTCGCATCTGACGAAGTCAAACTTTTTGACTTCCTCGTCAAATCGAAGATTCCAACTCCTTGATGCTTGCTTCAATCCATAAATGGATTTAAGAAGCTTGCACACCTTCCCAGCATTCTTTGGATCTTCAAAACCCTTGGACTGTATCATATACACGTCCTCTTCTAAATTTCCACTTAAGAAGGCAGTTTTGACATCCATTTGCCATATTTCATAATCATGAAATGCGGCAATTGCTAGGAGCATCCGAATTGACTTAAACATAGCCACGGGTGAAAAAGTTTCATCATAATCTACACCGAGAATTTGTTTGAAACCTTTCTCTACTAGCCGTGCTTTGTATATAGTCATATTACCATCCATGTCTGTTTTCCTTTTGAAAACCCACTTGTTATCTATGGGTTTTACCCCATCAAGTGGTACAACTAGGTTCTAGACCGTGTTGTCATACATGGATTGTATTTCGGATCTCATGGCCTCCAGCCATTTTTCAGAGTCGGGTCTATCTATTGCTTCCGCATAGGTCAGTGGATCTTCAGTGTCAAACACTGAAATCTCGTGTAGTCCCATGTACCTTTCAGGTGCATGGACTATCCTTGCTGACCTACGTAGCACTTGTTCTTCTGGCTATTGAACTTCATCCACAACTGTTTGTGGGTTCAGTTCTACTTCAACTTGAGTCGAAGTATCTGAGCTCGGGACTAGAACCTCTTCCACAACTACTTGTGGATTTGGTTCTTCCAGATGCTCATCAGCTGAAGTAACAAGTGGTGGGTTTATCTGATCTTGTTCAGATATTATATTGTGTGATGTATCTTGAACTTCTTCAAGTATTACATTACTCCCACTACTTCCTCTTGTAAGAAAATCTTTCTCCAAGAATATACCATTACGAGCAACAACTATTTTGTTCTCGGATTGGTAATAGAAGTAATATCCTCTCGTTTTCTTAGGATACCCTACGAAAAAGCATTTATCAGATTTAGGACCAAGTTTGTCATACGTCAGGCGTTTGACAAATACTTCGCAACCCCAAATTTTAAGAAAAGATATGTTTGGAACTCATCCAAACCATAACTCGTACGGAGTCTTTTCTACTGATTTAGATGGAACCCTATTTATCATTAGTGCAGCAGTTTCTAGTGCGTGGCCCCAAAATGATTTTGGTAGAGTGGCGTTACTCATCATGGAACGAACCATGTCTAACAGAGTTCGATTCCTTCTCTCAGAAACACCGTTCCATTGCAGTGTCCCTGGAGGCGTGAGTTGTGAGACTATCCCACATTCCTTTAAGTACGTTTTAAACTCATAACTTAAGTATTCGCCTCCACGATCTGATCATAAGGCTTTAATACTTTTATTCAGTTGATTTTCTACTTCAGCCTTGAATTCCTTAAATTTTTCAAAAGATTCAGACTTATGTCTCATCAGGTAGACATAACCATATCTACTGTAATCATCAGTAAAAGTGATAAAGTAGTAATAACCGTTTCTTGTACAAGTACTCATAGGTCCACATACATCGGTATGTATAATAAGTCACTTGCCCTTTCTCCCTTTTTAGAAAAAGGCGCTTTGGTCATTTTTCTTCGTAAACAGAATTCGCATGTGTTTATTGATTCAAAATCAAATTTACCAAGAAGTCATACTTCTTGTAATTTCTTGATGCGTTTCTCGTTTATATGACCAAGGCAACAATGCCACATGTAAGTCGTACTTTCATGAGATGTTTTGAGTCGTTTGTTATTATTAATGTTAAACACAGGTTTGTCCATTTCCAGCATATAAAGACCATTTATCATATAAGATGATCCATAATATAATTCATTTTTATAAATAGAACAACGCTTGTCTTTTATAACAAATGAAAAATCATTCATCTCTAAACATGAGATTGATATGATATTTCTGGAAATGCTAGGAACAAAATAAATATTTTCCAGTTCCATTACAAGCCCGCTAGGCAAACACAACTCTATACTACCGACTGTAATGGCTGCAACACTTGCTCCATTTCCAACTCGGAGTTGTATTTGAACAAGTTTCATTCTATTCTTTAATGCCTGCATATTTGAACAAATATGAGCACATGATCCAGTATCTAATACCCAATCATAAATAGAGGTAGCAACATTAACTTCAATAACATAAATACTTGAGGTTGAAGCCTTGGAAACCTTTCCAGACTTTACATCCTCCAGATACATCGGGCAGTTTCTCTTCCAATGACCTTTGCTATTACAATAATAACAGTCAGAGGAAGCAGAGACCTTTATCTTGGGAGCGTTCTGTTTAGGAACCTGCTTCCCTTTGCCCTTGTACTTCGGAACCACTTTCTTCTTTGCCTTATTGATCTTTTTCTTACCCGCTTGGATCATGAGAACAGAAGAACCTTTCTTCATGTCTCCATCTGCGATCCTAAGCATCCCCTGCAGCTCCTGTAAGCTCTTGTCCATCCCAAGCATGTGGAAGTTCATGATGAACCCCGAAAAGCTGGGTGGAAGCGAGTTCAGGATAATATCCGTAGCAAACTCTTTGCTCAACGGACTTTTAAGCTTATGCAGCTGCTCAATATCACTCGTCATACGGAGCATATGAGTGCCCATAGAGCCTCTTTCGGCCAACTTGTGACCTAGTAGGGACTTGGTTACCTTGAATCTCTCCACACGTGCCTGCTCTTGAAACATGTTCTTAAGCTGGACACACATGTCGTTGGATTTGGTATCCATGAATCGTCTCTGCAATTCAGGACCCATAATCCCAACTATGAGACTCTGTACATCAAGCTCATCTTCATTGTGCTTGTTGTACAGTGTGAGCTCATCAGCAGTAGCACCTGCTTTGAGCACATCAGGGTAAGGTGTATTTAAGACATATTCCTTTTTCTCGCGTCTTAATACGATCGTGAGAGCACGGAACCAATCAGTAAAATTAGTCCCGTCTCCTTTCAGCTTTTCTTTCTCGAGCAGGGAGCGCAACGAGAATAACGTTTCTTTAGACATGTTCTACAATGTTAAATGTAAAGATTTTAGCTTTGTTCATGTAATGTTTTATTTTTAACAATAAAACTCCCACTGCAAATCTGTTCTATTCCCATTTTGCAGAAGGACCAAGATCCCTATCTTTCATTAATAGACAAGTCGATTAAGAAGCTTGCCTATTAATTATTTTTAGGTAAGCAACTCTTTGCTAATCATATCTCTATATGACTCTTGGTTTCGTTAAACATCGTATGTTTTAACGAAGACTTTGCCCCGAGCCCAAAACGATTTTGGAAATCACCGGTAAGTAACCTCACTCTATTTGGTTTGTTATGTCGAACATAACCCTCGACCACCAAAGGTAAAAGGCAACGTCTGCTGAGCAGTCCGTCAACCAATGAACAATAGTTTGAGAAGGATAGAGTAGGAAGGGCATACAACTTAATTAGAGTAGGAAGGGCATACTACTTAATTAGCAAAACAAGGTCATAATCATGATGCCTTTACATGTAAGAAAAGCATGAGGCTACAATAAACAAAAAGAGACATCGTGAATGACCTTGAGCAAGCAAGAGTGATGTTGAGTTCATAAAATATTGAATTAAAGTTGCATTTTTCTCTAGAGTTTTTGCGTTGAAACATGTAGAAGGTGGTATATATTTTTAAGATATACCTTATCGGTTGTCGTTCAGTGATCTATACAGAACTGCCTCTATAGTTCTTGTTGAACTGCATGTCGTTGTTTGTTGCCACGCCGCTAACTAGAGTCAGGAGATCTCACAGGTTGGCTCACAACAAGAAAAAATAACGCCATATCAATTAAGATATTATGTTTTCATGATTTGAGTTTATGACCTTCTATTTTGGCTTTCAAATTATGATTTTCTATTTTTGCTTTCATCGGTGCGAACATGCAAGAACTTTCGGACAACAAAAAGATTCTAGTATGAATACCTTCTGTTTTATTTAGGATAGTACCTTTGTAGGCGAGATCGACACATTCATTACGACGGATTTGAAGACGTGATGGGAAATGGAAATGTATGTTTCGTACATTGTTCAAACTTTTGCTTCATGCATTCCTATAGGTAATAAATGATATCTAGTAATAATTTTGAGATATGTCACAACATTATGGATGCATGAGGAAGAGTCCCATGGAAATAACATATTCGGCATATATACGTAACAAATGTGGCTCAGCAATTGTCTGAGCGAATTTTGAAAACATCGGTGGTTTTGCGCTGCGAAGTAGAGATGCCAGGTTCTCAGCCACAAAGATTATCTGGAAGTAATTGACTATGGTGTTAATTAATTGTAATTTCATAACTATAATTATAACCGAAGAGTGTTTGTATATGTGTAGAAACTTTGAAGTGTACAACAAACATTAAGTGATGACCACTTACATCCTTTATTTTGTTAAAAAATTTAAATCTGTCATTTTCATATAGTCTCTTAGACGAAGACCATGGTATCTTTCAAACCAAAGAAAAATGCAAAGATTATTTAAAATACAGAAAATATCATATTTTAAACATTTGTTTTCTGCAACTCACTTTGACAAGTTATAATATTTTAACTCGTACAAAAAACTAATCGTTTTGATTCAATATTGTTCGCGGTGATAGCTTCACACTCCTAGAAGCAATTGTCCCTGTGTGCCCGGAAATGTCTGAAAACGCCAGCTCGCAAACATGAAAAGTTGTGTTTCCCTAATTTTCTGCTTATTTGAGTGTGGAGTTATTCTTGTTACAGAATATGATATCACTGCGGCGACCTAAATTGCGGAAGAATTAAACAAATGTTTTATCCGTAATGAAAAAAAAAGCAAAGACCTGCTCGCTTCACAACGCCTGTTTTTATGATGAAAATAATTTTCTGTTGTTTAAACCGTAATTAAAAAAACTTGTATTTCTATGTTGTACGAATATGTGTTGTCGTTATTGTATTAATTCTTCAGGCATAAATTAATGTCAAGGACCAAACAACGTTCTATTCAATTACTTGTGGTTTAGTAGAGAAAAAAACGGTAACAGCGGATGACATATCGTGGAATATGTTGTCTTGAAAAATTATATGCAGGTTGTATATCGAATCACCTCGAAGAATCGCATTGTTGTTTATTGAATCAAAATATATTTTGAAGTTAGCAATCCAGCTTTTGTCGTTTTTCGTCTACCAGGAGCAATTTCTTACAGTAAGCAGAAATCGGGTACTTTCGTGAGAAATAAAAGTGACTCATACAAGTTGTCTTCGGTATATTTGGTCATTTTAATTTCTTGAGTAATACATTATGTTGAAGTTAATTAAAAGTCACCCTCTTCTGGCATCTCCTATGAAAAGCCGCTTATTTAATTTGTTTATTCTATGTTACGTTTTGTTACTTCCTTCTTGAAGTGTTGATGCGCATGTCATTGGATAAGCTCCATTTATAACATCGGTGGCATTATGTGATGAATTTATTATGCTTTTCTTCTTAAGATCCATTACATTAGAGTGTTTCTGTGACTAATACTTGAAGAAGATAGAACTAGGCTTAAAACAAGAGTATAGGTCTCGCGCTTTCCAACATCGTTCCAACAATACATAAACGATATAGAACGAATATAGAACTATTTTGATACAAACTTCCATTTGTTTTATTCACTGATAGATCTCTTTCTACAAAGCACACATGCATACATTAATTTTTATTCAGAGGCTCATTGGTTACTTAAGTAGCAGTTGTATCCAATGAAAAATGTGAAGCACAAGTCCTGACGGTCATGCTCATCATCAAAATCACTTGGTAGGATAAAAGGGTTCAATGGCGATACCGCACAAGCCTGCTGTGCTGGTAATGTCCTTCTTCATCCTGATGTATCCAGACTCGCCCCAAGATGCACCCCACGAGTTCTTGACTATCCAGTAGTGAGGGGTTACGCTGTTGCTGTACCCAACTACTGTCACGCCGTGGTCTAGACTCGTCCCGCATGAGCCACTAAAAACTCCACTCGCGTAAAGTTGGAAAGAATATCCACTTGCTTCAATGGCTACAGAAACAGGTTGGATCGCGACGGCATTCATGAGAGAAGTCTCACTGTAAGGGGTGACGCCTGCGTAACCGGTGATGGTAACTTGACGGTGAGTGGTCTTCACGGTGTTGCAAGTTCCTTGCAACGCCTTGTATGGGTAGTCCGTCGAATTTGTGATGCCCCCGTTATTTTTCACCCATTGAAAGGCATAGTCCATATATCCTCCGTTGCCTCTGCAATTCAGGACCCATAATCCCAACTATGAGACTCTGTACATCAAGCTCATCTTCCTTGTGCTTGTTGTACGCTGTTAACTCATCAGCAGTAGCACCTGCTTTGAGTTCATCAGGGTAAGGGGTATTTAAGACATATTCCTTTTTCTCGCGCCTTAGTACGATCGTGAGAGCACGGAACCAATCAGTAAAATTAGTCCCGTCTCCTTTCAGCTTTTCTTTCTCGAGCAGGGAGCGCAACGAGAATGACGTTTCTTTAGACATGTTCTACAATGTTAAATGTAAAGATTTTAGCTTTGTTCATGTAATGTTTTATTTCTAACAATAAAACTCCACTGCAAATCTGTTCTATTCCCATTTTTCAGAAGGACCAAGATCCCTATCTTTCATTAATAGACAAGTCGATTAAGAAGCTTGCCTATTAATTATTTTTAGGTAAGCAACTCTTGGCTAATCATATCTCTATATGACTCTTGGTTTCGTTAAACATCGTATGTTTTAACGAAGACTTTGCCCCGAGCCCAAAACGATTTTGGAAATCACCAGTAAGTAACCTCACTCTATTTGGTTTGTTATGTCGAACATTACCCTCGACCACCAAAGGTAAAAGGCGACGTCTGCTGAGCAGTCCGTCAACCAATGAACAATGGTTTGAGAAGGATAGAGTAGGAAGGGCATACTACTTAATTAGATGGGTTTGTTTTATGCTTTAAACCTTGTAAGCAACCTTTAAAAGAGGTCTTGCCAGAAAGACAACCGAAGGTATCCACTTCCAGTCTTCCTTTGACTAAGACACACTTTCACATGCTTGACTTTGTTTTAAGCATGTTTATCTCGTAAATCTGGTTTTAGACAGTTTTACGGATACGTGAAAAGAGTCTGCCAGAAAGACAACCGAAGGTATCCACTTCCAGTCTTTCTTTGACTAACGACTAATTTCACGGTTCCTTGAAAGCGATAAATCTAATTTATGCATTTCATATCAAAGCAATAAATCCTATTTATTTATATACGTGACCAAGTTACGTATACAACTTATCAGTTCCTAATTCTTTATTTTGCAGCTATGCTCAGTTCTTTAGTTATACCGTTTGAAAGCATATAAACAGTTTATATGTTTTTAAAGCAGATATTCTTTTTGGCATGTAAAGCAATTTGGTAATGTGACAAAGTTCCTTTTGGGCCAGCCATTAGGACACGAAAAGGGGCTCCCAGGAAAGACCGGGGTCACGAGGACCGCTTTAGATTCGGTCTTTCCTAGACAGAACCATCTCTTTTACGGTGTGAAAATGACAGCTTTTACTCAGGTACTTTATTGCTTCATCACATTCTTCGATGAACTTTACAAAACCAAAGGTTTTCGAAAAGGCGAAAGAATTACATTTTGCCATGCTTCGACAGTAGTAAAACAATTTGGTAACGTGACAAAGTCCCCTTTAGGCCAGTTTATCAGGACACGTAAAAGAAATAGGATTGGCCAGAAAGAAAACCGCTTTTCTTCTTTGACTCAACCTTTTCTCTTTTACGGTGGAGATAAACAGTTCTTACTTGGGTACTCTATTGCTTCAACACATTCTTAGATGAACTTTACCACAGTCGAAAGTTTTTGAAAACGAAAACATAAAGAAAACATTAAAGAAAGCTTAAATCTAATTTAACTTTCTCAGTCGGAAAACCGAACCAAGAAAATCTCATTTCTAATCGGTTTTGGACTTAAGCTGCAAATCTAAGAATTAAACCGATACGCGGTATATGCAAACAATTTGCATAAGTTATAACTTTTAGAAAATCAATCAGCAGGAGAGCCTTGCGCTCTGATACCACTGTTGGGTTTTGAGGCTACCCAAAGCCATTAGGCTTAAGCTGCGGAAAGACCGTAAAACAAAATTTTTACTTCTAACTTAAGCCAAAAGGATTGAAGTGGTATGTCGGATAATCTACCGAGAGTTACATACCTGTTCAATCCTTTTCTTAGATTAAAAACCGTAAGTAAAACTTTACTTATTCAGATCATAGATTAAGTAGTATGTCGGATAATAACCGAGAGTTACATACCAGATTAATCATGTATAGACCCAAAGTAGTAAAACCGTATTTACTTGATTTTAATCAGTTTATAGATCTACTCCTTTGATTGATTTCTAAAAGATTAAATCTATTTAACAATTAAATAGATTAATATAACATTTCTTTACCTTGCTTTCAAATTTAAATTGGAATGCAGTCTGACCCGGCTGTCTGACCCGGCTAAGCAAGCACCAAAAATATAGTGCCTCTATCGGTTATCCACCAGGAACTACCAGAGAGTTGGTATTTCTTTTGCCAGAAATACTATACCAACGGTATTCGAAAAGTCGCAGTTTTCGGTAAATCACTATTCACCGAAAGTACGAAATTTCTGACAAAACACTATTCACAAGAATAACTTTTATTCTCGCAAAAATATATATATGGATAATCAGATTTTCTGCAAATCACTATTTGGGAGAGAAAATTAGATACGAATCGAATCGGATTCTAATTCGTACTTGGGTCGGATTGATCTGATTTTCTCTCCACCCCTCCACCCCTATTTATAGATTTTTAGGGTGAATAGTAAGGAGGTGTGAATAGTAAGGAGGTTTCAAGGTGAAAAGACAAAAATGCCCTTGGTCAAGTTTGGTATTTACCAAAATGCCATTGTCAAATTCAATTTGCCTTTGTCAAGAAAAATAAATATTAATTCATAATTAATATTCTAATCCATATAATATATATATACAATTATTCTGAATAATTATATTTCTTGCGTTTGCGGTTGCGATTAAATTTATACGACGTGTCATACACGTTTATAAATTTAATTCGGTTTAAGCATGTCATCTCCATGACATATATGTTTTATTCTTAATTATAACACTTTATAATTAATCATAAAATTTCTCTGATTACTTTCCTATTGGTGTGACCCGATAGGATCTGTGTTATGTTGGCAAATAGAATTAGAACTGTTCTAACTTCTATAATCATAGGTGGCACCTGACAAGTACATTATGACACCAATTACACAGATGATGCTGTACCGTACAATATCACGATCCAGTAAACGATTTACTTCGTGTTAATTCTTTTGTCTCATAGCTATCAGATTAGTTTCAAGGTAGGTGTGTGTCATCCTTGCAAACTTAATCTTTTCTTAATCCTGAATAGATTATCAAATATGTTTACTCTTGTAATCATACTGGATCCAGATAATCATATTCTATCAAGGGGCCCAGTGATGCTATAGCTCGTATTGAGATACGAGGGACAATAGTACTTTTGATAAACCATCTTTTCCTCCGCATAAACTATGTATACCGAAGAACTATCCTTATAGCTACTTTTTACGGATAGCGTTAGATAGCAATCACACATATACATTTCTTATGTAGGAAAAATGAATATCTCATACTTTAGAACTTAACACTAAAATGAAAACATTAATGACATAAACACAATTCCATTTAATGTTTCATTTGGGGTCTGTCAAATATCATGTTCTCTAACATGTATCTGTGTGATTAAAGTGACAACTCTTTGTCTATGGTTTGTAAAACTTAACCATCATTTAATCCACACACTAACCTTATCGCGGTAATTAGTGTTCCTGCTAATTACCTTGGTTAGAGACTTTTAAGAGTATTATCATCTATATTATGAAGTTTCACAATTCCAGTCGTGAACTCGAAATGATTCATAAATTCAATAATACTCAAGGTAACAAAATGATTAAACATTCAATTCATGAACAAAACTTTATATAACAAATTTATCGTATTATTGACTTCTAGATTATTACAAACTAACACGCCGGTCTCTAGGAGTGAGTCTGCCTGGGATACTGCCGAAAGGATGTATAGAGAGGCCGACGCTCGTGTGGAGACACCGAGAGATAGAGCCTGGCCGTAGTGAGCGAATGCTGGAGTACCACCTTAGCGGTAGTCCCCTCCTCCGTTCCAACGGTGCTGATTTTTTTATTGTTTTACTGTTCTATGTTTGGTGTTTTATTATTTTATTGTTCTATGTTTCGTGTTTTATTATTTTATTGTTCTATGCTTCGTGTTCTATATTTTGTTGTTCTACCTTACGTAAAATAATAAGTACGCTCAATTATTCTAAAACATTAAAACTAATCTGAAATACTTACGCAAAATACTAAGTACGCTAAATTATACTAAAACATAACACACAAAAAAGAAATACTTACGCAAAATACTAAGAAAAAAAAGACCATAGACTTAGCCCTAGACATTTTGAGTTTTTATGAGACCTCTTGCAGACCATGCTTATAAAGTATACTTTTTTAGTGTTTTCATTTATCCTTTTGTTCTGATTGGAATAAAGTAAAAAAAAAGTTGGAACACATTATTTATATTTTTTTATTAAAAATACCTTAACCGGTCATTCAATGGCCGGTCCCTATTTAAAAGAGAAACCAAAAATTAAATGACCAGTTTCCTTATTTTATTTTAGACCCTATAAATATCTATTTTTCTCTCTCTCCCCTCTCACAATTACCTCAAATCAGTCAAGAGGAAGGGAGAAAGGGACAGAGAGAAAGAGAAGGCGATTTTATTGGCGAAAAGGGCGATATTTGAAAGGGCCAAAGGTATGAACAATAGAGAGAGAGGTGGGTCGTCCAATCGTGGTCTGGCGAGAGGAGGGTCAAGTGATCGAGGTAAAGAGAAAGAGATCAAGGTAAAAACCGAGGTAGAGTCAACTAGTGATCGAGGTAAAAATGAGAGAAAAAAGTACAAGTGTCCAGGATGTCCAAGATGCTGGTTTATAAAGCCGGAATATCTTAGTTATGAAATTTCAGACGATGACTTTGTGAAAAATCACTACGGCTGCTTGTCAAAAAAGAAAAAGGTTGATCCAGAGCCTCCAGCATCGGACAATGACTTCGTTCCGTGTACTTATGCTGGTAAAGTTGCCACTTCGTCTGATGTGACTGGTCCAGATCTAGCAGAATTTGATTATGACTTTGTTCCATGTACTTTCAAGGCTCGTTCTAAGAAGTAAAACTAATTATGTTTTAAAATTTCGATGCATTTTAGTTTTTTCTAGCTTGTAGTCCATTTTAGTATAATTTGTAGTCTATTTAATGGCCGGTTTCCCTTTTAAATTGGGACTGGCCATTAAATGGCCAGTTTAGACATTTTTAATAAAACTTGGGCGGTCTGGGCATTTTTATTAATCTTTAATTAACTTTGGGTATATTTAAAAATGTCGGTACAAATTGAAATTTTTGGATAGTATTAAACAATATGCTCTTACATTAAAAAATGAAACAAAAACATTTTTTTTATAATGATCAGTATCTTATGTTGATGTATTTGGAATCATTGAAATTTTTTTTACTTTTAGCATTAAAATTAAATCCGCAAAAAGTTGGTAATAGTTATAATTTTTTTGTAATTACTAGCTAGTTAGACAATGTTAAAAAAAATATCAAAAATAAATAACAAATTTGATTTCTGATTACCAAAAATGTATAGAAAACAAGAGTAGAACTAGGGTGTGATGTGCTCACCAAACTCTTTGGTGAGCACAACTCTACATAATCTATCGGATTCACTTCAAACGAGATGAATCCAACTGTTGAAACCGATGTACTTTACGAGTGATGCGTGTACATGCAAAATTTTGAATTTTTTGAATTCATTTAGTCTCAAGTCAAGTGGTCAAAATTGATGAAAAATGAATGCTCCAAAATGAAGTTGTTTTAATGCATTCAAAAAATTCTCAATTTTGACCACTTGACTTAAGACTAAATGAATTCAAAAAAATTCAAAATTTTGCATGTACGCGCATCACTCGTAAAGTACATCGGTTTCAACGGTTGGATTAATCTCGTTTGAAGTGAATCCGATAGATTGTGTAGAGTTGTGCTCACCAAAGAATTTGATGAGCACATCACACCCTAGTTCTACTCAGAAAACAATGCTCCTAAAACTATCACTTGATATTTGACATTTCTTTTATTACAAACTTCCTTCTTTGAAGATCAGTAAGTTATTTATGTCCTTTGTCTATTAAGTTATTTAGATTAGATTGGAAATTAAATTTTTTACGTTAAATAATAAAAAATTAAGTAGGAGTTATAAGAAAAAAAACTAACAATATATATGTGAAATTTGTCAAAAAATAACTTATATGTGATATTATCTCTTCTTCTATTTCTTCTTTTCATTTTTCTTTTTCATTTTTTTTGGAAGAAAGGCTTATGTAATTAACTCTGTAGAGTTTTGTTGAATATTTCAAAATTAAAGTTAAAACAAATTAGCTAAATTTTTTTCAATATTTCTTAATTAATATTACGACTATTTGGAAAAAAATTAAAAGTATTTTGTCTCTTCAAAAAACTCTGCTATAGTTTTAAACAAATGAGTCATGTAATTAATATGTGGTTCAACCGAATATATCATACAAAAAACATGTATGTTCTTACATGTTTATGCTCACTTTACATTCACACATTAATTGTGTACAAAAACTACCAAATTTATTTACTTTTTCCTTTTTCCCTAATATAATAACACAATAATTAGTTCTCAAATTTTCAACTATAGCCGTTCAATGTTTCAAATTAACTTTAAAGCGTGAGTTCTGAGCATGGCTAATAAAAAGATTTATTTTATACATCTATTTCATGTTGTCAACGGTGTAGAAATCTAAATTTAGTTACATAAGTACTTGCTACATGGAACGCCACATAGAAGTTGTAACATTTAAATCTCTTTTTTTTTTTCTAACCGACGCATCTCCCACGCGTTTTGCTATGCTTTTTTTTATTCTTTATATTTTTTAAACGAATTTCAAAAGTCTTGGGAACCTCATTCCGTGTTGACCATGTAGATCCCCTACATTTGTGGTCAACAGAATTTCATGTCCGAATCTGCTGCGATTCTAAGGGATCACAGGATCCTGCGATTCTAATTCTAACTATTAAAATGATTAAACTCGGGATTCTTTGGAGAAGTCAGTTTTTGTGCACGAATCTCGAAACACATGAACGGTTGAAATTGGAATCGCAGGGACCCTGCGATCCTCTGGGATCGCAGCAGATTTATTTCCCAGAATTTCAAGTTTAAAATCAAAATTGTTCTGCCTCTGTTGATATCAAGCTAAATTTATGATGCATGCAACTCCCTAAGTTCTAACATTTCTCCCTAACCAGACTAAATTTTATTAAAGTATAATCTATTTCTTTATATATGGAATACATGATTGAAAAATAAATAATAAATAGATTCGATTCTTCAAATTAAAAGTCTATAAATCCAATGACGATCGACAAATCTCACACGTCCCGTACGAAAAAAAAAGGATTCGCGCAGAGTTTATGTACGTAATAATACTCAAAACTGTCACACAAACAAACCGGGAGCCGACATTTTTATTAATACCCAAAGTCCATAAAAAATTATTAAAAATAACCACCGGTCCAAATCTTTATTAAAAATACCCATGCCGGCCAATTATTGTTGGCCGGATCCGATTAAAAAGCCCAACCGGCCTATAATTGGCCGGTACCGATTAAATACCCCAACCGGCCAATAATTGGCCGGTTCCGAGGTTAATTCGGTTCTATAAATTGGCATGCACACTCCCTCTTCTCTCTCACAATTCATTTCGTCAAATTTCACACTCTCTCTTCTCGATTGAGCAGATTCTCCCGGATTTCTCCTTCTCCTCCCAGATTTGCAAGTAAGTCCCTATTCTTTGTTGTAATTTATTTTTTAGAGTAAAATAGTTGTAAAATGTTAGAAATTGTTAGTAATTGTTAGTAATTACCAGAATTTGTATAATTAGTAGAAATAGTTGAAATTAGATAGTAATTAGATAGTAGAATTTGTATAATTAGTAGAAATAGTTGAAATTAGCATTGTTGACTATATTTCTCCTCCCAGATTTGCAAGTAAGTCCATATTCTTTGTTGTAATATTTTTTTTATAGTAAAATAGTTGTAAAATGTTAGAAATTGTTAGTAATTACCAGAATTGTTAGAAATTGTTAGTAATTACCAGAATTTGTATAATTAGTAGAAATAGTTGAAATTAGATAGTAATTAGAGTAATTAGACAAATTAGGGTATACGGTTTATGATTTAGGTCAATATATTTCTAATTAAGTATAATTAGCATTGTTGACCATATTTTTACGAAATTTAGAATGTTTTAATATGAGTAAAAAAAATTAAGCCCGATATATGAAAATTTAGCATAATTAGGTAAATTAAGCCTATGTTGGTACATTTAGGATATTTTAGCGTACGTAATTATAGTTTTACGTAATTAAGCCTATTGTACCAAAATCAAACACATTTTGGCATATTGTACCGTCGTGAAGCCTATTTGATCAGATTTTACCGTAAGCCTATTTGATCAGTTTTTACCGTAAGTAAGCCTATTATTTCCGTTTTAAGCGTAATTAATCTTATTTTAGATATTGTGACCGTTGTAAAGCATATTTTAGCCGTTTTTAGCGTAGTTGAGCCTATTTTACTGGTTTTTACCGTTATTGATTTTTTTTAAACGTTTTTAGCGTTATTAATTATTATTTATCCCTTTTTAGCGTAATTAAGCCTATTTTAACATTTTTTACCGTTATGAAACATATTTTAGCCGTTTTTACCGTTATTGAGTCAATTTTAAACGTTTTTAGCGTTATTAATTGTACTTTATCCATTTTGTAGCGTAATTAAGCCTATTTTAACTATTTTTACCGTTATGAAGCATATTTTAGCTGTTTTTTCCGTTATTGAGTATTGTTTAAACCTTTTGTAGCGTTATTAATTATACTTTATCCCTTTTTAGCGTAATTAAGCCTATTTTAAATATTTTTACCGTTATTAAGCATATTTTAGCAGTTTTTACCGGTATTGAGTCTATTTTAGACGTTTTTAGCATTATTAATTGTACTTTATCCCTTTTTAGCGTAATGAAGCCTATTTTAACTATTTTTACCGTTATGAATCAAATTTTAGCTATTTTTACCGTTATTGAGTCTATTTTAGCGATTTTTACCGTTATTAAGCCTATTTTAACCGTTTTTGCATAATTAATCATACTTTATCCATGTTGAAGCATAATTAAGGCTATTTTAGCTCTGTTCCGTTACAAAGCATATTTTAGCCGTTTTTAGCGTAGTTGAGCCTATTTTAGCGGTTTTCACCGTTATTAAGCCTATTTTAACCGATTTTAGAGTAACTAATCATATTTTATCCCTTTTTAGCGTGTTTAAGCTTATTTTAGCCCTTTTTTTACATTGCTTACGGCAATTATGATTTACGGTTCATATAGCGTCGGTTAACAGAATCTTATTAATGAAATTAGGATGGTTAGAGGACGGCCTAGGCTTCGTCCACAGTCACCCAATGTTGACGAGCCGATTGCGATTAATTGAAATTAATTGAAATTAATTGAAATTAATTGAAATTAATTATTTCAAATTAATTGAAATTAATTAAAATAAATAAATTAAAATAAATAAATTAAGATTAATTAAGATTAATTAATTAAGATTAATTAATTAAGATTAATTAAGATTAATTAATTAAGATTAATTAATTAAGATTAATTAATTAAGATTAATTAATTAAGATTAATTAAGATTAATTAATTAAAATCAATTAATTAAGATTAATCAAAATTAATGACAATTAATTAAACTAATTAAACTGAACTAACATTAATTAAAAAAATATAAAATTAATTAAACATAACTTAACTTAACTAAAATTTAATTAAATAAATATTTAAACTAACTTACACTAATAAAACTTAATTAAACTAAACTAAAATTACTTCAAAATAAGTAAAATTAATTACACTTAACTAAACTCAACTACAATTAATTTAATTAAATTAAAAAAAAATAAAACTAACTAAAATTAATTCAAATTAATTGAACTTAATTAAAATAATTTAAACTATTTAAAACTAATTAACATTAATTTTAATTAAATTAATTAACCTTAATTACAATTAATTACAAACATTTAAAAATAAAAAATAATTAAAATAATTAAAAAAAAAAAAACATGTTCTGCGCTGCTGCCTCTGCCTCTTCAATTGCTGCTGCCTCTGCCTCTTCAATTGTGGTTGGCTTCTCTCTCAAATGGGGTTAATATAGGGGCTAATTACTGTGGAATCGAATTATAGCACGGGGCCGGCCAATAATTGGCCGGTTTGGGATTTTAATAGGTACCGGCCAATTATTGGCCGGTTTGGAATTTTAATTGGTACCGGCCAATAATTGGCCGGTATGAGTATTTTTAATAAAGATTTGGTACCGTGGGTATTTTTAATAAAGATTTGGTACCGTGGGTATTTTTAATAATTTTTTATGGACTTTGGGTATTAATAAAAATGTCGGACCGGGAGTTGTTTTATAGATATCGGATTAAATTTGGTCCGATAAAAATAAAAATAACTAGAGCAATCAACCACAGTATCAACAACTCAAATAGTACCGATGGTAAGTGACGTACACATTTTTCAAAGTAACTCAAATTTTGAGTTTGGATCCGGACAAGTGACATAGCATTTTTATCGGAATAAGCAAAAAAATATTATTAATTAATTTTTTTATTATATATTTTGTTACAATATTATTATGATTTTTTATTCAAAGCAGAATTGATAAATTGATCATAAAATCGAAATCATCGAAATCGAGAGAATCAATAGGAATTGACCGAATTAGATCAAAAACTCGAATATTTTTAAAAAAAATATGTTAAGGTAAAAGTTAACATAAAATAATTTTTAAGAGAATAATGTAAAATATTAAAATATTAAATTTTACTTCGAAGTATAATTCATAAGACTTTTTTTTAAGTTCACTTCATTTTTAAATAGTTAAATCTCGGAAAATAATTTTATATTAAATTAAATCTATTTTTTGTAAAAGAATTTGACACATTCTTTCAACATAAAAAAAATAGCAAGTTCATTGTGGTTCCACTATCGAACCCTTTTTCACATCCTCCTTTTGTTATATTTTTGAAACATATTGATGAAAAGCTCCAACAAATTGATTGTGGCTCTGTCAAATTCACCGAAATTGAGAGCGTCAGGGGTAGACAAAAACAAAAATAGACAAAATTCAAATTCAAACAAAATTGGTATGAGTCTGGTGATATTTTTCAAAATCTAGAGATAGACTATCTTTGTTGGTTGTGGCTCCGCTATTGATCTGGACTGTTCGTCAGTTTTGATACAAATATTGAAGAGATCTGTAAGTTTTTAATTCGAGATAGATTAATTCGGATTTTGATTGGACAATCCAAATTCGAACTCAAAAGTAGAGGGTTTTTTTTAATTGACCCCGGTGAACGGTAAGAATTTGTATACTCTGAGTTAACTAAATTTTTAAGTTTAGATACGCACCGTACGATTTAAATCTGCACAAATATTAGAAGATTCTGCACATTACAAGCGTGGATCGGATTGAGCCGAATTATGATTGGACTGTCAGAAGCTAACTCAAACCATGCGTTAATGGAGAGGATGCGGCTCGAATGGCAAGGGGCACTCGGTTTTGGCGTGACGAAAATATGATAGTGACACTGTGATGGCGAATTCGATGGCCTCTGAGCTGCTGAGCTATACAAACCTGATCAGCTTACCTTAATTTCATAATTTGGTAGATCTTGTACATTTTGAGGAAATGTAAGCTCAAGTTTAAAATGAAAATTGTTCCTGCTATATTTGATGTCAGCGTGAAGCTAAATTATAATAGAAACCTCTATATTTACATTACCTGATTTAGTTGTTTCTGACAAATATATTGTTCTTTGATTGATCTCTTCATTGATTCTCAATTAGACAATTTACATCTTATAATAGTTACTATACAATAGTTACTTGTATTGTGCTTGTGCATTGCAACGATGACATATTATAAGAGGAGTGAGGCTATGGTGCTATGCATAGCACGGATGACTAGTGTACTACGGCTCAATATGGTACTTTTTAAAATCCTAACGGTCGATCCAAACCGTTCAATGTGATAACCATATGGATATGTACTTGCAAACTAAATTTTATATTTTTTCGAATTTTTTTACTATTTTTTTAGATAGGTAGAATTTTAATGCACTACTACAGAAATGGTCATTGTACACGGACATAAACAGGGGAGCTACACGGATTTCCTGCCGTGTGGAGTGCGAGGGTGTATAATCCCCTGAATAAATTATACACGGATATTTAACCGTGTGCAATTCCTGAGAGCTACACGGATCATTACATAAACAACCGTGGTCAATTCCTTGCCAAGTGGCGTTCTCCAAACCCGAGCTACACGGATCAGTACATAATTAACCGTGTCCAATTCCTTGCCAAGTGGCGCTCTCCAAAGCCGAGCTACACGGATCACTACATAATTAACCGTGTCCAATTCCTTGCCAAGTGGCGCTCTCCAAAGCCGAGCTACACGGATCACTACATAAACAACCGTGTCCAATTCCTTGCCAAGTGGCGCTCTCTAAAGCCGAGCTACACGGATCACTACATAAACAACCGTGTCCAATTCCTTGCCAAGTGGCGCTCTCCAAAGCCGAGCTACACGGATCACTACATAAACAACCGTGTACGATGTCTCTGTCTACACGGACTTTTAGGTTAATATCCGTGTCGACATAGTTATTCTGCACGGCTCATTACATAAAGAACCGTGTACATTAGTTGAGATCTATACACGGATATTTAACTAAAAGGCCGTGTACGATCATGTTTCTACACGGATGTCTATCAAAATATCCGTGTAGAATAACTATTTCTACACGGATCATTACATAAGCAGCCGTGTAGCTATCTTATATTTTTATTTGCTCTTTATTTGGCTTTCCACACGGACTTATGTGAAACATCCGTGTAGAATGGTTATATTTTTTTTTCAATTTTTATTTTTTGTTTTGGCTAGTCTCCAGTTTGCTAGCCATTAAAAATCAATTCCAAACAAAGAATTTCCAATATATCAGAATACAACCCCTAAACAAAATTCATGTACACTAAATATATCAAAAATTCATGCACACAAAATTATACAAATCCATATTCTGGTTTACAAAATTCATTTTGAAACCACTTTGCCCACATACATCTAAAATAATCTATATCTTCATTGCTGTAATGGAGTCCGAATCTGCTGCGATCCAGGGTAGGATCGCAGGTTCCTGCGATTCCGAATGAATGGTTCAAATTTTTCTGTGCGCGGATCTCGAAAACACTTTGAAAAAGTAAATTTTCATGCACGTATCACGAAAAAAACCAACAGCTGAGATTCGGAATCGCAGGGTCCTGCGATTCCCGAGAATCACAGCAGATTTATTTTCGCTGTAATGCCCTGCCTTCTCGTTCGATTTATGCTGCCAAAAATTCAAAATATGTAGGTTATTAGAAAAATACAATATAACAACTGCATCTCTGTTTTGCTTTATAAAAATAAATATTGTAATTATAACAATGCAACTAATAAAACAAATTTAGTAGAATAAAATATTAGAGGAAATCAATATTAATTATATGGACAAGTCAAGGCAAACATATGAATTACATACCGGATATTTTGGCCAATCGAATTGTAAGCGTTCAACAAAGTGATACATAAAAATCATCGTGTAATAACCGCATTCCCAACCCTGAAACTGTTGCGGGCACTGAAATTTTCATTTAGCGGCCTATGTTAGAATGACAATTAATTTTTGAACAAAAAATATGAAATTATAAAAATTATAGTGCATGTGCTCACCGGCTGCCACCTGAAACACAACTTATTTTTACGCTTCGGAATCGTGCTTTGCATTCCTCCATCTTTAAGATGTTGCAGAAAAGCCCTTACAAAATTGAGTGAATGTAATTAACAATTCCACAATTTGTTATATGTAATTGGGAAAAAATCAAACAAGTGAATTACTATTGCTTACTTTCTTATTGGAATGCAGATCATTTTGGATTGCTGAGGAGTGACGCCCGGTCCGGGATGTGAAGAATCCATGAGGAAAACCAAATTCTCAAGTGGCACAATCACAATCAAACACCAGTGGCCCCTCTGGTGGTATGGCACGAGAATAAATTTCTTATTCTCCGAAAGAGCCTTATGCATCGCTGAACACATGTACTGGACAGTATCTTCCTCCTGATATTGCACCATCGTACCACTAGTAAAAGCGGGGTCCAAGAATGCACAGGAGTTCACCCTATCTTTCCCACAAGCCACAGACTGTTTTCGTTGTATCATCCTGAAAAATCATCATTTCACATTAGAATATATATTTGAGTGCTATACACATGATATATATGATTTTTTGGTCACTAACATGACGAAAACGGTGAGGACTCCCACATCAAGCCATTTATCGCTTGATGAGGCATGTAGAAAGTCCTTGAATTCTTTGAAAGGCAGCACGACCGTCCTGCCTTTGTGTAGGAGAACCTCGGGGGGGATATCGAACATTACGTTCTCCATATCATCTGGTGCCTTAACCAGGCAGGCGTGGAGATTCCGCAAATCCTCGGGCAAACGACTAACCTCTTTTTCAGAGAGCCCCGTACGGTCTACTGGGGCATCCGCTGGCGCAGCCTCTGGCACATTTGCTGGCGCTTCCGCTGGTGCCGCCGCTGGCGCAGCAGGAGATTCTTGCGCATCAGCCCCGACTACTACTTCCAAGCCTCGCCGTACCGGTGACAAAGCTTCGTCCGCAGCGTTTCCAACGCCTCTTCGGGTCTGTATCAGATTTTGAACCTTTTTTCAAGTATTTCAAAATAATCATTTGAACGTAACATAAGATATCCGTGTTTTATTTAGAGATTACCTGATCCAAAATAATCTGACACTTGGGCCATTGGATGATCTGTCTACGGGCATCATCAAGCACCACCATGCCGTCGGTAGGGACAGGAAGAGGTATGCGGGCAGCCCAATCGGCCACAATCATGTCAACCGTTACGGGGAGGTGGTTGGGCCTTAGCTGAGAACCGGCTGGAGGATGTACAATACCCTTAGCAAGGGTCAGAGGAGTTTTGTCGTGCCACATGACGAGGTCGCATGATGTGGCCTCCTGCAATTAATAATTATCAGAAATTAGTTAATGAACAAGTCACAATTACGGGTAGATTATGAACAAGTAGTGATTACCTGTAGATTGTCCAACACGCCCAGAACTTCGGTCCCGGATGCTTGACTGCTTCGCCGAAATCCCGGCGAAACGGGAGGTTGTTGCTCGGATTGCTGCGTCAGAGATGTAATTTGGTTGATCCACCTTGATTCGAATTCAGCAATCCTTCCATCGTACTCCGTTCTGAACTCCTCGCATACCTCCTGGCGTACCTACGCCAACCTTGATTCCATCTCTTCCGTGCTAACTTTGGCACGCGGTCTTCTTTTTGGTTTTGGTCCGTCGTATACATCCTTCCAGCCACAGTAGACCGAGACACCCCTAACTCGACCCGTGTGTTCTTTAGTCCCGAGCGCTGCGGACAAGGAATCATCCACTCTTTCGACAGTCATGGAGCCCGAATTTACCTCCTCCTCCACATCCAACTGTTAAAAAAAAAATTAGTTATAGCAAAAGACAAAGTAATGTACACGAGGTTACCACAAAGACTCTTACCATTTTCTGAGCCACGGGTTGCACGTCACTTGGGAGTACTATCGTCCCGTCAGCGGTTACCTCAGATCTTCCCATGAGCCAGCATTGGGCCCTAGGATTTTGGATCCTAACCACAGGTGAGTCAGAATCTTTGTTTTGGTCCAGTACCTTAGCCCATTCGGCCGACTTACCCTCGTAACCACCTGACCCTAATTTGTGCGGGTACTTGTTCAATTTCGCGATCCTCCTGCCCTTGTCACTTTTTACCTTCACACATCAAGGCACATCAATTAGCTAGTTTAAGGAAGATAAGTACATATCGAGAAAGAACAGAGACAAAGTTAATTGGCTGAATTTATATACCTTGAACTCTTCTGTGGACTTCAAAGCTTGAAACGCCTCCCAGTCCTCTTGTTTCAGCCATTTATAGTAGCCTACCGGATTTCTCCCTTCCTCCATGAAAACCGTCTTCAACGTGCTCTTGAATTGCTTCCAAGCTTCATTCATTTTCCTCAGAGTCTTTTTCTTTTTCGCGGACTTTGGGTCGTCATCCTGGATGTTCCAATGAGCCTGCATGATTGACAACAAAATTACTGCATGTAAGTTCATTCAAGTTTTCAGGTCAGGTATAGACATATATAACTTGCACTTAACCAAAGTACGGGGAATAAGTAGCTTGAAAATAATTTGTGTTTCACTTGCTCTACCAAATTGTTTTCTGTATATTAGGAAACTTTGGGGCACAACCTATGTCACTACCTACATGCAATCTAACCTTTATGACCAAATCAAAGTGAAATAATGTGTTGTATTTAGCTGAGTTTGTTAGTGATATTTCTTTGCTGATTTTGCTATCTGTCATGATAATAGTGTAGGGCACCAGAATTGGGTCAAGGTGTCTGGCGATTACCTTACCTTTCCTGGTGGCGGTACCCAGTTCAAGCATGGTGCACTACACTAGCTACATTGATTAATTTCATTCAGCAGGTAATATATATTTGGTTTTGAATTTTTCTCTGTATATATAACTGCTAAATGATAGAATTTGGGATATAGTCCTACAAAGCAAGAATTATCACCTACACCCCTAGAAATATACCAAAGGTTAAGACATGCTAGAAAACTTGTATCCAACAAAAAAAGAAATAACAAACAGAATACGAAAACTGAATATATAATGCATGTACAGTTTTTTTTTTTTACCTTCACAATGTTCCACCATTCGTTCTTATCTTCGTCATCGAATTTGTCCCACCTCTCAACCAAGATAGATGCCTTCTGCTTCACCAAATTGTTACACCAATTTGTGTACTCTGCCCTACGTGGATCCTTCGGACACTCGGTTTTGTCGAACTCGATTTGCAAATCCTTCGCCTCTGAGGTCTTCGTGCACATTGTCGGACCTCTTTTCTTCTTTTCTGTCTGAGACTGCTGGTCCTCTTCTTCCACTATCATATCTACCTGCGGTTCCACTGTTTCCAAAATCATATCTGCATTCTCACCTGGCTGTGACATGGTTCTTTCTACAAAAAAGAAACATTATTACAAATGCTATGAAATGTAAAATTTAGGTCTAACTTATGTGTTGTTGGGTCCTTTGTTCAATCATAGTGTTGGTTTTGCAATTTAGTCCCTGTAACATTAATTAGGTGTCCATGTCACCAGAATAGGTCAGTTGAGGAAACTTTTCACTTAACCAAAATACAATCAGAGATAAGGGTTTTGATTTAACCAAGATACAGGGAGCATTGCAACTTAGAGAGAGAGAGAGAGAGAGAGAGCCTTTCAAGGACAGAACAGCAACCGCGCGAGAGGAGCTTAGAGATTCAATTGGCGAGTTCAGAGGAGAGCGACAGAGGAGACCGAGCTAGCACCGAGAGAGAGAACGATGGCAGCACCACAGAAAGAGATAGGAGACTAGGGGGTTTAGGTTTTAGGGGAGACGAGGAGATTTTGAAAAGATATCGAGCGACAGAGACGAGGCGCGCACTTTATTTCGTGTAAACAAAATATACACGGACATATAAATAAACACCCGTGTAGAAACGTAAGAGAGCTACACGTTTAATTAAACACCCGTGTTTAATTAGGTTACGCGAAATTATGAAATGCGCGCCTACATATGGTTTTCTAGATTAATTTTTTCAAATTCCAAAGTTTCATATTTTTCAAATTCCATATTTTTCAAAATGAAAATTCCAAAATATAAAAAGGAACCTGATTTCAGTTTTATTTAGCTTGAAAATTATTTTATATCTTCGAGTATCTAGCAAAACTTAATAATAAATGCAAATAAATATTTCAATTTCTACACGGGCGTTTAAATAAATATCTGTGTAGAAAACAATTTGTACACGGATTTTTTATTAAACGCCCGTGTACGTTGCTTATAAGGCGAAACAACTCTTGAAAATTAAACGACCGTGTTAAAAGCCATTTGTACACGTATTTTTAATTAAACGACCGTGTATGATTCTTATAAGACGAAATTCAAAATTAAAGGACCTTCAAAAGCCTTTTGTACACGGAAGTCGAGAAGTTGCCTTATCTTTTTAATTAAGAAGACGAAACGACTTCAAAATTCAATATAATCTGAGAAACTCCCCCTTTTCGATTACTTTTCTCTGAGAATTTGGAAGAAGAAATGGCCGCTTCGGTGCCACCGGAAGAAGACGCAAATGTGCCATGGCCATTGCCCCCTGGCTATGTCATTCCCGAGAATGCTCCCGAAGTCCCTCCCGGCTATGAAATGCCTCCTCCCAACTACAGGAGGACATGGCCATGGCCGCCCTCAAATGTGCCACGACGAAGCCCAAGGGAGCACCCACCACCAAAGCCCTACAAAAGGAGGGGCAATCCCTGGATCAGGCCAAAGAGACCCTGGATTAAAAGGAGGGGGTCAGGCCAAGGAGCAATCCAGCCAGGCCAGTGAAGGAATGTTTCATTAAGTTAGCTTTTTTTTTTCGTTTTGTTTTGATGTAATATATTTTTGTTCTTAATTTAATCAGCATTTTGTTTTCTTTCCGTTTAACTATTTTGTTAAATACTTCATGCTATCTAAATAAATACTGTTATAGATATGAATTAGCAGTACAAAACAACCAACAAATAATTAATTCATGGATAATCACTAAAAAGTAAATTATTTAAAATTAACTTAAATAATCTGTCTAAATAATATCATAGAATGCCTAATGCTCTCTAAATAATCCGATTTGAAAACATAAATGAACATTTTACTTGATATGACCTTATCTGGGTTTACAAATTTACAAAACAACCATAGAATAATTTTTCGGAAAAAAAATACCTTCTGTTCAAGTAATTATTTCAAAATATTTTTTACAACAAAATATTTCAAAATAACATGCAATTTAGTCCCTGTTGTTCAAGTAAAGTATTTCAAGAATATGTAATTTGAATTATTTCAATTTCTACACGGGCGTTTAATTAAATATCCGTGTAGGAAACCTTTTGTACACGGATTATTCATTAAACGCCCGTGTACGTTTCTTAGAAGGCCAAAAAACTATTGAAAATTAAACGACCGTAGAGAAAACTTTTCTTACACGGATTTTTAGTTAAACGTCCGTGTCCAACTATAGAAAACGTTTAATTCGAGAAGTTGCCTTATCTTTTTAATTCTGAAAAGACAAAAACGAATTCAAATAATCACTCCCCCGTTTCGATTACTTTTTCTCTGAGAATAATTTTAGGGGAAAAAATACCTTCCTACACGGATGTGTAATGAAATATCCGTGTAGCTCCCTTTGAATTTCTACACAGACATTTTATGAAACGTATAAATGTATTTGTACACGGATGTTTAATTAAATGTCCGTGTTGCTCCCTTTGAATTTCTAATGAAATTAAAAATTATTCTTAGAAAGATGGGTGTTTCACGTACTAATTAAATTATAACAGAAATTATACAAAAATTCATGTCTAGATTATATCAAAAATTAATACAAAAAAACCTACACTAAATTATACAAATCCATATTTCTAGTTTACAAAAATTACTGTTGAAACCACTCTGCCCACATATCTAAAATAATCTATCTGGTTCTTGCTCCTGATGCAACAAAGAAATATTAGAAACGAAATAAAAACATTACAATGAGACAGAAATATCCAGAGATAAACCGGCCTTGAGTCTTTAGCTTCATTGGGCTCTCTGAAATATTATAAAAGAAATATATATTATGCATTGAATTTTTTTTTTCCAAATAAGAAATATTAAAATTTTCAAGTTTAAAAGGAGTAAATATTATACATTGGATTTTTTTTTCCTTTTTCTCTTTTTTTCCACTGTTTGAACATCTTCCCATAATCCTTCATTGTGGTCAGATCTCATGTAATTTGCTTCGTCTTGTTCTGCAATTGTTGCTATCTCAGCTTGCACATCGGTACAAAATTGAGGTATCTCTTCGAACTGGTCGTACTCTTCTTCGTCGGTGACGTTTTCTACCCCAACAATCCTTCTTTTTCCGGATAGGACGACACTCCACCTATCATCACTCGGGTCAGTGACATAAAAGACTTGGGTGGCTTGCTTGGCAAGTATGAACGGATCATCCACATACCCGACTTTGTCAAAATCAACGAGGGTGAACCTGTCGTTATCAACTTTAACACCCCGGTCTTCGACCCATTGGCACCGAAACAAGGGAATGCTAAGGTGAGGATTGTAAACGAGCTCCCAAATTTCTTCAATAACGCCGTAATAAGACTTTGAAGCTATTACAGGCCGGGCATCCCCCGATCTACTGAATTCTTGGGACGTCGCCACCAACGTCACCCCACTATTTTGCATCGTGCTCTTATCACACTGTAATTTAGTGTAAAATGTATATCCGTTAATCTCGTATGCTTGGAATGTTCTAACAATCATTTGGGGTCCTTCGCCCAGCAATCTAACAGTTTCATTTACGGGGGACATTTCGGGGTGTGATTTCACTCTGTCTTTCATCCATCCTATAAAAGAACGGTTATGCTCGTCAGTAAGCCACTTCTGACTTCTCGTGTAGTTCTGTTGTCGAAGGATCGTCATGTGCTCATCTATATATGGAGCAACATCAGCCATGTGCTGCAGTACAATAAAATGTGCCTTTCGCAGGTCATCGTTATCAGCAACTATGACTTTCAACCCTATTGTCCCTACTCCTTGTAGCCTTCCCTCGTATCGAGATTTTGGAACGCCAATAGGACCCACACCGGTCATGTAGTTGGTGCAAAACTCAATTACCTCTTCTGTGGAATATCCCTCCACAATGCTACCTTCGGGGCGATGTCGGTTCCTTACGTAACTTTTCAAAATACCCATGAATCTCTCGAATGGATACATGTACCGCAGGAACGCGGGACCACAGATCTGAATTTCCCTCACGAGATGAACAACAAGGTGAACCATAACATCGAAAAAAGATGGCGGAAAATACATCTCAAGATGGCAAAGGGTAACGACGACCTCCTTCTGCAAAGCGTCCAATTTGAGCGGGTCTATCACCTTGGAATTAATTGCATTGAAGAAAAAACAAAGCTTCGTAATGGTTTGCCGCACGGGCTTCGGTAAAATTCCCCGAATTGCAACAGGAATCATATGTGTCATTAAAACATGACAGTCATGGGATTTCGGACCAATCAATTTCAGGTCCTTCATCGACACCAGCTTCTTAATATTCGAAGAATACCCTGATGGGACTTTAATACTATGAAGGCACTTACAAAAGCTCGTTTTCTCGATCTTCGACATTGTGCACATTGCGGGGGGGAGGTATGCCTTTTGCTTCCCTTTATCCTGCGGTGCAAGCTCGAGTCGTATTCCCATTAATTTCATGTCTTCTCGAACTTTAAGACCGTCTTTCGTCTTCCCCGAAATGTTCAATAATGTGCCAATCAAACTGTCACAGACATTTTTTTCAACATGCATAACATCTAGGCAATGTCTCACTTCTAAATATTCCCAGTATGGTAGCTCCCAAAATATGGACTTCTTTTTCCAAATATCTTTCGGTGGTGGTTTGGCACGTTTTCCAAAAACAACAGCAAGGTTTTTAACCCGCATGAAGACATTCTTCCCATCTAACGGACGACGTGCCACTCCAAGCTCAATTTTCCCGTTGAATACCTTCTTCTTCTTACGGTGTGGTTGATTAACAGGAAGAAACCTATGGTGTCCCATAAAAACATTCTTTTTACAATTTTTCAACCTCAGCACCTGCGTGTCATCTTCACAAATGGGGCACGCCTTTGCTCCTTTACAAGTGTAACCCGATAAATTCCCGTACGTGGGGAAATCATTTATGGTGCAGAATACCATGGCCCGCAAATTAAATTGCTCTTTGCCGTACGCATCCCACACCCGGACGCCATCCCTCCACAATTTCTGGAGGTCCTCAATTAATGGTGCGAGATACACATCTATGTCATTTCCGGGTTGTCTGGGTCCTTGGATTAATAATGACATCATTATGTACCTGCGTTTCATGCACAACCAAGGAGGAAGATTGTAGATGCATATAAGAACTGGCCAAGTGCTGTGTTGACTGCTCATGCTTCCAAACGGACTCATTCCGTCTGTGCTCACCCCTAACTTAAGGTTCCGTGATTCGCCACCAAATCCTTCGAAATGTCTATCAATGTTTCTCCATTGAATTGAATCAGCAGGGTGTCTTAGTTTACCATCTCTTTTGCGCCCTTCTTCATGCCAACGCAACAATTTCGCATCTTTGGGATTTGCAAATAACCGTCTGAATCTCGGTATTATCGAGAAATACCACACCGCCTTAGCCGGAGGCCTTGCCTTTTTTCCTCCATCACAATCGTCAGTGTCCTGGTCTTTGCGTTTATACCGTGAAACACCGCATTTAGGACAAACATGCATGGCCTCGTACTCGCCACGGTACAATACACAATCATTCGGACATGCATGTATTTTTTCAATCTTCAAACACATTGGACAGATCAGCTTCTTCGCCTGATATATTGTACATGGTAACTCGTTGTTATCTGGGAGCATCTCTCGTAAAAGCTTTAATAAGGACGTGAAACTCTTATCGCTCCAACCGTTGTCTGCTTTTAAGTTCAATAATTTCAACACAGCTGATAGTTTTGTAAATTTGGTACACCCGGGGTATAATGGCTTTTTAGATTCATTAGACAGATACTGAAATTTTTTAAAATTTTTATCACTAATTTCATCTTCCACATCACGTAACATGTCCTCTAGATTCTCAGTAAAATTGTATTCTGCATTTTCATCAATCTCCACCTCATCATCCTCGTTGCAATCAAGCCCAGCATTATCGAAATTTTCGACATTCTCAAAATCATCGTTGCATTCAAATTCAAAATTATCAACAGTTTCTACATTATCATCATTCTCGTCCAAAACAAAATTTCTATTGGTTCCACTACATTCCCCAATTTTCTCACCATGCATAAACCAACATGTATAGTTTTTCTTAAATCCCCGACAAATCAAATGAGCTCTAATTTCTTCCGAATCCCCAAATCTTATATAATTTTTACAATCTCTACAAGGACACAAGATGTCGTTCTCTTTTCTGTCCACTCTATAACTCTCAGCAAATTTTAGGAACTCATCAACGCGAGCCAAGTATTCTGCACTATCACGTCGCAATTCGTACATCCAACTTCGATCCATCTGTAAATTAAAGTAAAAAAAAAATTCCAATTAAACATATATGGTGGTCAGCATATATATTGTTCCAAATTCTTGGCTTATAAAGGGCCGGTTTACAATCCTAACCCACTCTTTGAATATTATGCCTCATATGTGAACACATATTAGCGGGATTTAATTAGTATTTGAGAAAAATTCGGCAGCATTTCTCCTTAACTCCCCAAGTATGCGTAAAAACCACATACTCGTAGGAGCAATAAGGAGAAATACTGTCGAACTTTCCTCAAATACTAATTAAATCCCGCTAATACGTGTTCACATCCTAAATGAGACACAATATTCAAAGAGCAGTCCCAAACGGGGGACTATCCAAAATTAATCCCTATTGGATTAATTTTGAACGGGCATGGACCTAAAAGCATCAGTAGGTCGGTTATTGGACCACAATACACTAATTATTTACATTATCTTAACAAATCAAGCATTAAATAATAATTGACAGAAATAATTAAGCAATATTAATCAGTAACAGAAAATTAGATAAAGAAGAGGGAAATATATATATGTATGATTAACCTTGGCAATAGAGAGGAGAATGCGAATTAACTTCCAAGCTATATCTCAGATCCGGCCTCGTTCCTTGTGCGCAGAAATCAGACCAATTCAATACAGAGAGAGAGAGAAGTATTAATTGATCAAAACGGCGCCGGAAGAAGGCATTTTATATAGTTCCAAACCCTAAAATAACCTTTCTACACGGATGACAATCTATAAATCCGTGTAAAAAAAGCATTACGAGAGCTACACGGACTTTTACATATGTAGCCGTTTATAAAAGATAACATTTATACACGGACAATTATATAAACAACCGTGTGTAATATAAAAGATAAATTTTCTTCACGGACATTTAGAATTCTTTTTTTTTCCTAATTTTTGTTTTATTTTTTTTGGTTTAGCCTTCCATTATTTCGAGCAAGTATCTTTGTTTTCACGGATATTTAGCTATAAATCCGTGTAGAAAGACACACAGACTTTTATATAAACAGCCGTGTAAATTATTTTTCTACACTGTTAATTAAACAAAAATCCGTGTACTATTTCTCGTTTCTACACGGCTCTTTATTAAACGTCCGTGTATCATTTGTTTTTTTTTTGTTTTTTTTGTTTTTTGTCTGTCAGCTAGTTTTTTTCCCTATGTTTTTCAGAACAAACAATTTCCAAAACAGAGGAAGACATTTAAACTAAAAATTCATGTACCCTAAATTATACAAAATTAAAGCATTACAAAAGTTGGAATAAAAAGTCATATTGTAAACTAAAAATTTCCATTAAGGACTAGAATAGGGTGGTTCTTTCCTTTTGGTGCCAGTAGGATTTACAGAGGGTAATATGAAGATACATGTTTTACTAAAGAAAGAGTTGAGTAAAAAGTTGGATGAAGGACCATCAAAAAAAAAGGAAGATGTGGATGAAGGACCGTCAGAGCCGGATGAAAAGAGTCGAATGAAGAGTCGGATGATCTCCGACTCTTCATTCGACTCTTCATCCGGCTCTGAAGGTCACATTCACCTCTTCATCCGGCTCTGAAGGTCCTTCACCCAACTCTTCACCCAACTCTTCGTCCAGTAAAATTGATCAGAATAGAGAGATAATTTTTTTTTCAATACTTCGATCGCATGGGAATTCGAGATGTAGGTTATCAATTGTACCAGATCGCTCATCTGTGAGCTCCCAAAACAGTAGCTCATATTGATCTAATTTTGCGATCTGAAACAATTGATAAACCTACATCTCAACCCAATTGTTAACTGTGAGAGGGGAGAGTATAAGTTGATCAAAACGGCGCTGGGGAGAAGGCCTTTTATATAACAAAAAACCTAAAATATCCTTTCTACACAGCTCTTTATTAAACGTCCGTGTAGCTCGCTCAAGGCTTTCTACTCTGTCATTTAAACAAAAAACCGTGTACAAATTAGACATTTCTACACGGATCTTTATTAAACATCCGTGTAGCTCCTACGGGTTATATACACGGTCATTTAAACAAACATCCGTGTACAATTCTTACCTTTCTTCACGGTTCTTTAATTAAATATCCGTGTAGCTCTCTCAAGGCTTTCTCCACTGTTATTTAAACAATAAGCCGTGTACATTTTCTAGTAAACGTCCGTGTAGCTCTCTCACGTCTTTCTACACTGATTCTTTTGTAAATATCCGTGTAGAGATCCTACAGATATTTCAGGCATCCAACAAATTACAACTTCTACACGGTTTTTTCTATAAAATTGCCAAGTCCGTGTACAATGTGCCGTGTACAATGACCATTTCTGTAGTAGTGATGGTCCAGAATTTTCATAAAACACTGATTTTTCTACCTATCTAAAAAAATAGTAAAAAAATTCGAAAAAAATATAAAATTTAGTTTGCAAGTACATATTCATATGAATATCACATTGAACGGTTCGGATCGACCGTTAGAATTTTAAAAAGTATTATATTGAGCCGTAGTACACTAGCCATTGGTGATATGCATAGCACCATAGCCTCACTCTTATAAGAGATAAAAATATGATATATTTTCATAAAAAAAAAATTAGACTAAATAAATAACATATTAAATTATATCTATATATAAATAACATTTCTTAAATGACATACTTTTTTTTTTATCTTTTTGACATATTTTCATACAAAAATCTCATACAAAATGACATATGGAATGACAAATAACATTCTTTAAATAAATAAAAAATGATGACATGATTAATCAATTATCAATCAATCTAAAAATTTCTTAAATGACATTTAAGAAATGAAAAAAAAAGGACTAATTAAAAGATAATATAATTTGTGTGTGGCGAGTAAGTATCTAAATAAATTTATACTTTTACACGTAGAAAAACATCAAAAAGATGCCATGTTATTTAATTAGATGACTGATAATCAATTTGAAATTTCAATCTTTTAATCATAGCCGTTACGAATTAGAACATCTACGTGCTTAATATAAGAATGGAGATACTTGAACTTAATCCTCCTTTTATCTCATTATATCAAATCATTAATACTTGACTGTATATTGCAGTTGCAACTTGCTTCTGACCAAGACTGAGGCTATAGTACTATGCATAGCGCAGATTTTTTTTCTTTCTCACTAACATATTTTTTTCTTTCTCACTAACTTGGATCGTCTCCCTCTTAAAATTGAACAGAACAGGTCTTTTCTTTCTCACTAACCCAACTGTTAATTTGCAAATAACTGCAAAAGGTTAAATATGCAAAAATCTAAACTGCTCACATGCCATATTCTTAATCAGAGAGTAGTGCAGCTGAAAGCACAGCAGAGGGAGATGAGTGGAGATCTGCATTTGGAAACGGTCCAGATCCAATAGTTCTCAGCGAGGTCGTCGGTACAGTGACCCATTTGAGAATAGGAGATGCGGGTGCTAGATCCGGATCCGTGAGCCGTCGTACCCCCAACAGGCTTCCTCCAGCCTAACCTAAGTAGTATAGAGTTATGAATATGCTGGTTTGATGTATTGATATAACTATCCTTACTCCTAATAAAAGCACGTTGAAATAAGGAATCCCAACCACACTTACAAATGCAGTAAATACAAAACTATTTCTCTACTATTTGAAATGCCTAATTGTAGATATTAATTTGTTTAAAAGTGTAATGTTCTGTCACGCTCGGGAAAATAAAATTAAGTAGTTATTAATTATGATTATAAGATTTTCATAATATAATAAAGATTATGTGTCTTTCCATAACATATTACATTTATATTGGTTTAGAAATATTTTTAAGAGATTTATTAAGAATGAAGTAATGAAATTGTAAGTTATGCTTGGTTTCTAAATTACGGATTTGGCCAAATTTATTTTATTTCCTTGATATTGCTTCTAATGATAGCCAAATTTGTGTAAAGATGTCTATGTAGAAATCAATCAATTCTACAAATGTTTATGTTTCCAAAAAAAAGAATTCATAGGACGGTTCAAATGAGAAGCCTCTAATTAATTCAAAGCATTAAGAAAATGAAATCTGTAAATTTATATTCTTTTCCATATGAGAAATTTCCTTTTCCCTTGATTTTCCAATTAATGCCCCCTAACCCCATTTAAAATTGGTAACCCTTCTAGGCAGCCATTTATGTATTCACATAATGAATGATAAAACCCCTCTCCATTTCTTCCCCTCTCTGCCACATCTCTCTTTCACTTTTTTTTCTTCACAACCACCGAAGGGTTCTCAGATTCCGCTCTTTTGTGTTAAAAATTCTGCATCAAGGTAATTGAACATTTTATTATTTTGTTGCATAAATTAAATAGATTAGGAAATGATAAATTAGATCTTGTTGGGAGAATCAATTTCGTTCTAAATTCTATAAATTTATGAATAAGTATTCCTTAATTAAAAGCTGAAAATTTAGTTTCTTTAAAGATATTGTAATCCGGAATTATTCTCTTAATTTTGTTGTTGTTGTATTTATTTGATTGCAATCATATAATTTGTTTCAACATTTTTCCGTTCATCAAGTAATCAAGATCTGATTTCAAAATCGGAATATGATGTATACCTTTGTATTTGATAACTTCAAATAGAAATTGACTAAACTCACTAATTGTCATCATTAGTATTTTTATAATTTCATATCCGTTTTGTTTATTGGAATAAAACAAATAAATTATTTTGATCTATATTTATACATGATGATATCTAATACAGTTATCTTCATATAAAAGAGTTTTGAAATAAATAGTAATTCCTATAATTACTCACCTCTAATTTTTGTAGATTGAAAACTATATTCCACCAAATAGCTTATTCTAATTTAGTCTATGTTTTCAAAGTTACTATATATTTAATTGGATAGATTTTTATTATTATATCTAGTCAAAACAAAAACTCTCGGTTATGATAAAGATAAAGTTAACAGAAGCTAAAATCATCTATATATTTTGTTCATATATATTGTTATCATTATTTAATTATTTATTATATTGTTTTATTCTCGTAATGCTAAATAGATAGTATAAATCAAATTGTTGTAAGCCCAATTTAATTGTCAGATTTCGCCTAGATAGTAAACAAGGATAAATAAGATATAACATTAAGGTTAGAAAACGAGAATTGAATTTGTCACACCCCAAATCTCTGGAGGTGCGACGATTCTTACCGCGTCTATCTTACCATTCAATATACATAACCTAAGGCATGGATCTTTTTATGCATTGCCAATAGCATCCATTATTTTTCCCACATCTCAATTTAATTACAATAATTATCTGACATTTTACAGTGGATGATGCTAGAGATATATTCTCTGCACCCTGTCAGATATAATAACCCAAATCCCAAACCTTTAGATGGTCTTGCTGTCAATTTTAACCCCAAAAGCGTTTCTCTGTCTTCGTCTAACAAACCTGCGAATCCCACAAGGAGAAACGGGTGAGAAATAATAATTTATTCCTCAGTGCGAATTTGCCACAGTTTAGATTATTGGACTTGCAATCAAAATCTATATTCAGAAATGAAACCATACAAAAGCAGTTCAGACAGATGCATATTCATAAATAAAACAAGTGCATATGATCGACAACAATTTACCAAATGAAACACAAGTTACGGAATTTCCAAGATGAATCTCAAACACGCACGTTTCTGGCTTAACTCAGTTTATTACAGCTGGTAGCACCTACGGATGTCCCACCGAGCTGGACCCTTTTCCAACCCACATCTGTAGTGTCACTGACCCCTACAGATGGCCCACCAAGCTGGACCCTTTATCTGACACCCATCCGCAGTGCTTTGGCTTAACCATTAACTAAGGTCTGGTTCATAATCAGATCAAAATTCGTATGCAATAAGCTCAGAATCGTCCATTCGCAACGCGTCAAACCAAATTGTCATTCCTGTCCCAGACTGGATATGACATCATTTCATCGTTTCCTCACAGTCACCCAAAGTCTCCGACACGATCAGTCATTGCCCAGCATTGACTGATCTTAATCAATCACTGCCCAGCAGTGATTAATTATTCTCATATGCGCACATGGTTTCGAGTCATCGCCCAGCGTTGATTTCGAAACATTACCGACCATCCTAGATAGTCATAAATTGTTGGGGACTTTCGACCGTAGTTCCAAAACAAAAACACACAAACAAACGATATACCATTCAACATGCAAATATAACTGTAATATTCATTATGGACTGAAATGGGGTTACTGCGGCTCGCAACTTAGTTACCAGACGATTTCCAGCTCCTGTTGGCATTTTTCAGGCTCTCATTGCGGCCCGCAATGGATGTGGTTGCGGCCCGCAACAAAGCATTCAGAGGGTTTTTTTTGAATTCTACTCTATTCATTGCGGCCCGCAATGAATTCATTGCGGCCCGCAACAAAGTATTCAGAGACTATCCTTTATTCTGCTACATTCATTGCGGCCCGCAATGGATTCATTGCGGCCCGCAACAAAGCATTCAGAGAGCATTCAGCCTATATTTTAAGCTACGCTGTTGATTGCGGCCCGTAATGGAAGTTGTTGCGGCCCGCAATAAGGCGATTTCAGTACATATCATTTCTAAATTAATACGGTTATGCATATGATTCAAACAATTCGATTATGCAATCATTCAAGCAGTTCAACATGACAATTGGAAGCAGTTTAATTCATGAATCTAAATTATCAAACAAGTCCAAGAATCCCGCACCTAATATCGTAGGGCACTAAATAAGGTCACCATTAGTCTGTTCTCCTGAACATTCTATCTCGTCGGTCTTTCTCATAATTATGCCTATAGTAGAATAATATATATATTATGATCAATATTTATAATAATTAAGTATAATGAAATAATTAATTAATGATCAATACTTGTAATCATTTATTACTTGTCACATTTTATTTCCCTTTCATCCAATTAAAGGCCCATTAATTAATTCAAATTTCATTTTCTGCTTCCAGCCGAGGTTATGAATCCCTTTTTGCAATTTAACTCTCCTAACAAGGGAATATTACCCAACCATAGGAATTTTACGGATTTTCCACTTCATTTTATACTCTCTTACAAACAAACCCCCAGATAATTCAACACAGTATATTAGTATGTAGAAAAGCACTAGTACAGTGACTCACAGAAATGGTACCAAATAATATGTTGGAGTTTCCTTGGTTTTTAACTCAAAATAAAGATTAAATCTTAATAGCAACCCTTAAGAAAATTGAAATCCCAACTCAGTACAAGTAAACAAGGGAGCAAGAGCCATCAATAGCAGTTCGGGTCTAAACTCGCTAGGGATTCAATATGTGAAAAACGAAATACCAAAAATTCATGAATTTCAACTTCCAAGCAAGCTTTGCTAATACAATTCAAACTAAAATAGACTTGCCTACTCAATTTTCATGGGTTACCAAGCCCTAATCGGATGAGAGATAAAATAGAATCAAGAGGGAAAAGAGTGATAACCAATAATCACACTAGATGCACTAAAAGAGAGAGCACACACCCAGTCAGCGATTCAATCGGGTTAGCCATCAAGAGAGAAAACCCCTCTCCAGGTTTGTCTCGCAACAAGGAAGAAGAACAACAAATAAAAGCAACAGAGAGTTTGAGAGGAAGAAGGAATAGGCGGTGGGGATTGGGCAAAGAAGAAAATAGAAGAAACAGGAATGGTCTCCTGTGGGTCCCACTTGCAAATAAAAAGAAAATTTCATTTTACATATTTTACCTTCACCTTTTTATATTTTGCATAATGTTACAGAATTCATATATCATTAATTAAAATGTATGTTTATTGTGTTTATATTTTAGATTCAACATTTAAAGATTTAAATGACGTAAGAGACAATCAAGGATTTACTCAGACATCAGGTGCGGGTTTCCTAGACTTTATAAAACTGTTTTACTTGCCTATTGTCATTCAACTGTTTATTATCATGTCATTAGTTGAATTTATGCATGTTGTTTTCGAACCATTCGTATGACTTGAGTAGAACATGAATAAATTGTATGAAATGATAGGATTCATATTGACCAATGGACTTGCATGAATAGGATGTATTGAGCATGGCATGAATTGTGTGATTGAATAAATGTATGTGAATTGAACGACTAAGGAAACTGAACAGGGGCCGATATGCTTGCATATTGGGATGTATACATTGGGTCTATTGTTCGACTGGACCCCTCGTTAACGTGACTGTAGGCGAAAGCGGTCCTGTCACGGATGTGATTGTAGGCTGACGCGGTCCCTTCACGGAAGTGATTGTAGGCGCAAGCGGTCCTGTCACGGTCGTGATTGTAGGCGAAAGCGGTCCTATCACCGCTAAGACCTAGCGGCATATGAATTCACCGTCTAGTGAGGCAAACGAAATAGATTAACAGAATTTTGAAAGTAAATGAAAGTAGTAAGTAATGATAGGATATGCATTGCATTAGAAGAAGCATACGCATTTTAAATATGTATGTTCATATTTGTGAGAAAAAGTAAAGGTTTTATAAGCTCTGGGCTGGAACTAAATCCCGCACTGAGAGAAGGTTCGATCTCTCACCCGTTCCACTTTTATGTGGGTTCCAGGTAACGAAGATGAAGGATTCGAGCAAGTACAAGAGTGAGACCAAGCGGGAAGGTTTATGATTAATAAATTGTCACATGTTGTTTAGTTTTATTTCTATGATTCAATAATTGATACATTGAGCAGGCATGGCAGTGTTGTATTACTAGTCATGTCTGTCGTGATCGTTTGTTAAACTCTTTTGATTATGAAATAAATGTGGCTTTATTTATATTGTTATTGATAATGTATGTGATGTGCATACGCCTTACGTAACAATACGTGGCGGGTTGTCTCGGGGTGTGACAAAAAGGTACTTGATGAGTTGAGCAAGTTGAGAAAATGGGCTAGACTGCATGTTGCTCATAATAATTGCTTCCATTTTAGAAGGGTTAGTCTTAAGCAATTACATTCTAGATGTATTCCTTTTTGTTTTTAATCAAATATTATATCGTGCAGTATGTGGTAAAAGATTAATTATATTTTTATTTTACATTATTGGGCACTTCTATGCGCAGCACTTGCTGATTAGATTACTCCAAAAATAGTTCTAAAGGAAAAGCTAAATATGCTTTTTTTAATGAAGAATCTCACATTTGTTCCTTCTTGGAGGTAAGTTTAGAGATTGCAACTTCCATGGTATACTTGGAATTGTTTTTACAAAGCAAGCTCATGTTGAAAAATGGAAATTTATGACATCTTTGAATGTCGTGCCTTGTCCCTCTAAATAAAACCTTAGATAAAAGAGATGTCAAAAAATGTTTTCTTTTATAGTTATTGTTCTTAAATTGGCCCTTTGTAAATATTTAAAAAATGACCGGCTTATTGCCATTGCTTATAGTTTTATGTATAATTACTCTTAGTTAATATACCAAATTATGCTTTTGATGGTACATCCAAGGTTCGATTGCGGAGACATTTCACCGACAATCAGAAGTGGCAGGAAAGAAAAGTATGGCAAAATCACCTTTAATGACTAACGTTAGGAGATCGAGAAAGATAAGCACGAGATCCACCCGGGATATGGGCCATTCTGGTAATATATATCAATTACTTTATTATTTATCTTACACCATATTATATCTATTGTGTACCAAAGATCAGAGTACTGGTCTATGGTGTATGTTTTAGTCAATTTAAGCTAATATATAAAAATCTGGATAGATTCATCATATTGTGATATTATTAGTCGATTTGGTTGAATATATAAAAATCTTTTTCATTTTTATAATGGATCTTCCAAAAAAAGAAATGAATAAAGAAGGATTTTTGGTGAAGTTCTTATTTTAACTGTTGGACTCAATAAATTAGTTTAGAGAAATTTTGGTTCTTTCTAACTGGTTTTCCTTATTTGGTGATGTCTTATTTCTTGATTTTGGTTCTTTCTAACATGAAGTTTATAATGTTTACTAATTGCGTTTGCTTTTTTTTTATTATTATACGTTCCATTTTAATCCTATATTTGCTATGTTTACTAACTGCTCATTCCTTACATTGTAAATGTCACAACTTTACTTTATATAACTTTATGCATTGGTTTGATCATTCTTATATGCATGAAATGATCTGATGATAGTAGTTTACTCTGTCGGTTGTTTTATATCAATGTATTTTATTTAAACTTCTACAGGGAAGAATGGATGGAGAGTGGAGTTGTCGCATAGTTGAAAGGGTGATGGGGAAGGGAAAGACTATGGTCGTGGCAGGCGTGACCGTTCGCGTGGTTTGTCAGGGATTTTGTTGGTATAAATTACTACACCACATGGTACGCAAAGAACAATTCAACAAATATAATTGGAAGTATTTTGCTCCATGACACAATTGCATATGGTACTATGGATAGCATAGATTGGTCTGTACTATGGATCAATATTTTTGTTTTCAAAGTTTGAATAGTCGATCTGAACAGTTCAACTTGATCTCCATATGAAAATGTACTTGCAGACTATATTTTATATTTTTAGAATTTTTATACTATATTTTTAGACAGGTAGAAAATCACTACTTTTGAATGTTCTACAATTTTTTAGATCAAAATCTTTTCTACCTAGCTAAAAAAGTAAAAAAATTGTAAATTTTATCTAATAGTACATTTTCATATGGAAACAATGTTGAATGGTTCATATCGAGTGTTTGGACTTTGAAAGCGGGGATGTTGATCCATAGTATAGACCAATCTGTGTTATGCATAGTACCATAGCCTCACTCGCAAACAATAAAATTACTTGAATAGTACTTTATCATGTTTGTGTGCATATCAATCAATCAAGTTCACAATTATTTCATTAACCAAGAGCATTCTTTGTTTTTTCTGATATGCAGCATTTAAGAGTATTAAAGTAATTGAAGACAAGGCAAGAATTGAAGAGCAACTCTTAAAAACACTATATATAATATATGATATTACTCGGAAAAAAAAATTAGATCGAATAGAAAATTATGTTTTCAAATTGAGATCTTAAATGATTTCTTAATATATATAGGCAAATGCTTCTCAACCACTTCTCTCTCTTTTGTATGTTTTGTTCTTATGTTAGTTTTGTGCTCATATTAGGATTTCAAAGTCGTTCCTAAATAAATCATTTTATTCATTCTATGTCGTTCTACAAAAAATATATATTCATTCTTAGTTCTTAAAAATTCATATTATTCATTCGATGTCGCTCCTCAAAAATCATTTTATTTATTTCATTTCCCGGTGCAAAGCACGGGTACTTGACTAGTTCTTAGAAATGTATACATCCTACATTGACTAAGCCTTTCATTCATATGGGCAGAGGAAAATATTTGCTCTGTACTCTATGAAAAATATTTTTCTTCCAAATGCATGCGCCATACGTAGCTAATACACGGAAAGAATCCTTGGAAAGAAGCGTCACTTTTCATTCGAGTAGTGGATGTGTTTTTCCTATCTTTGCTCTTCTCATGAAGAAAACAACTTTGCTTTTGCTTTTGCTAGCGTTCCCATTCGATGCTATATTTTGATATATCAAATGTGAAATCATCGATATATTTTTCTTTAGCTTACAGATTAAGCATTGGGTCGCTATTATAAAAAAAGAAAAGAAAAGAAAAGGTAAAGCACATGCAGAGGCACTATATATAAGTATAAAGGAAAGCTTAAATTTGTTCAAAGAAAACTTGACAGGCACTTCCATTTAACCATGAATCAATCCCAGATCGAAAATCTGATAAAGTCGCTCTACAACCTGAGCGATTCCCATCACAGTTTACTGGAATGGAATTGGAGTTACTGTGATGGGAATCGCTCAGGTCTAGGCCTGCTAACGAGCTGGGTTTTGACTCAACTCGACTCAGCTCATGAAAAAAAAAGATTAAAAGTCCAACTCGATTCAGCTCGATTTTGAAAGAAAAAGTACAACTCGACTCGGATTATTTGAACGCCACAGCACAACTCGACTCGGATCAACTCGGCTCGGAAACTCCTATTTGAGCCGAACTTATTTCAGCCCAATTTTTTTGCTATTCTAATGTAGTAACTATTTAATAATATATACAATGGAGCTATCCAGTCGAGTTTACACTTGAGACATAATTTCCATACTGATTCTTCTCTCTGAAACGAAACAGAAAATTGTTCCTTCTGTTTTCTCTTAACAGCTATTTTCAGTTTTTAACTTTAGTACAGCTCATACAATTGGAATGTAATAATTCGGCCTATTTAAGGCATGTAAGCTTTTCTAAGTGATCAATACAAAAATACAATACAAAATACCAAAATTACTTCTTCTTGTTTTCTATGAATTGATTACGGAGAACTTCTCCTTTTTATGGTATCAGAGCATCACCATGGCCGACGCCAGCCACAACCAAGATTTTACTGCACCGCCACCTCCACCTCATCCACCTATTTTGCCTCTCCCTATAGCCGATCCTATTATTCCTCTTAATTACCCCATTGCTACTAAACTCAATCATTCCAATTTTCTTACTTGGAAATCCCAAATCCAACCCATTGTACATGGCTTTAACCTTACCCGATTCTTAGATGAACCACCACCAGAACGAACTATTCTCACTACCAATGGCCAAGTCATAGATAACCCAATATACTCAGCCTGGGATCGACAAGACCAGCTCTTACTGGGATGGATTCGTTCATCATTGATTGAAACAGTTCAAGCCCAGGTTTCTTCTTGCACAACCTCCAGAGATCTATGGAACTCACTCAAACAATCCTTCTCTGCCACTTCACGTGCTCGGCTCACAGATCTGAAGCGCCATATTCAAACCACAACAAAGGGGTCTTCTTCCTGTTCAGACTACCTACAGCGCATGCGCCGCCTCGCCGACGAACTTGCTTTCATCAGCAGTCCCCTCTCCGATGATGACCTCGTTATGGCAGTCCTTAATGGCTTGGGTCCGGAGTACAACTCTTTCGTCATTTCCATCACTACCTCCAGTCAACATCAACCTTACAGCTTCTCTGATCTTCATGGTATTCTCTTATCTCATGAATCACGGATTCAAGGTCAGAGTTCAAACTCTAACTCTCTCTCTTCCTTTTCTGATCCTGCTGCCTTTATGGTCAATCCGAGACCCAACAGTGGTTATAATCTGAAGCCCAATAAGCCTTACCAACCTAAACCCGCTAACCCACCAGGCTTTCAAACCCGCTATCCAAACCCCAACCAAACCCGGCTCCAATACTCCAATCCAGGCAGGCCCCCATACCCTAACCCCAACCCCAGCCCTGCTCCTGGTTTTACTCCTGGATACAACCCACGCAACAACACCAACCGGCCTCAATACCCAAACCCCAAACAGAACCAATCAAATGCTAAGCCCCAATGTCAGATTTGTGCAAAATTTGGACATGTAGCCAAGGCGTGCTATTTCAGGTATGATGCCGATTCTTCTTACCCGGGGTCCCCTTTCCAAGCATATGTTGTCAATCCTTCTAGCTCGACCAATGCCTCATCCGAATGGGTATTGGATTCGGGTGCCACCAACCATGTTACCAATGATCTCAACAATCTCTCCTCCTTCTTCAATTATGATGGTCATGATACTCTTCAAATTGGCAATGGTGCGGGTTTACCGATCCTTCATATCGGTTCTTCTCATCTCCTCTTCTCTACTCACACTATTTCTCTACAAAATATTCTACATGTTCCTCAATTTTCAAAGAATCTAATTAGTCTTTCAAAACTTTTGCAAGATAACCCTCAATTACTAATCACCTTCTCTTCTTTCTCTTGTTCTTTTAAGGACCTCCTCACCAAGACAACCATTCTCCAAGTACCATGTACTAATGGCCTCTTCTCATTTTCATCACCTTGCTCTTCGCCTCCTCAAGCCTTTCTAGGAGTTCGCGCTTCACTCGACTTATGGCATGCTCGTTTTGGGCATCCATCCTCCTCTACTACTTTACATTTGCTTAAATCATCCAATCTACCTTGTAATTCAAATAAGTTGAGTCCTTGCCACGATTGTTTGTTGGCTAAGTCTCACAAGCTACCTTTTACCTCTTCTCATTCTACTACATCTTCACCTTTAGAACTTGTGCACTCCGATGTTTGGGGACCTTCTCCCATTGTGTCTTTTAATGATTTTCGCTTTTATGTTATATTTGTTGATGATTTCTCTCGCTTTACTTGGATTTATTTTATGAAACATAAAAGTGAAGTTCCTTTTCTCTTCTCTCGCTTCAAAGCTCAAGCCGAAAACTTGCTCTCCTCCACCATCAAAACCTTACGAACCGATGGAGGCACCGAATACCTTCCCATCACCAAACAATTTCCTCACATCATACATCAAACCTCTTGCCCTTACACACCCGAACAAAACGGTCTCGCCGAACGAAAACACCGCCACATTATTGAACTAGCCTTAGCAATCATGTCCCATGCTTCTCTCCCTACACTCTATTGGGATGAGATTTTTTCTAGTGTTGTTTACCTCATTAACCGGCTACCTTCTCCTTCCAATTCGGCCAAAATCCCTTATACCGAACTCTTCCAAAAACAACCCGATTACTCCTTCCTCCGTGTACTCGGGTGTCTATGCTTTCCACACACTCGACCTTATAACTCAAACAAACTCGAAAACCGCGCCTTACCTTGCCTCTTTCTAGGATATGCAACTAACCAAAAAGATTACCGATGCCTTCATCTCCCCACCAACAAACTCTATATCTCAAGGCATGTTCAATTTGATGAGAATTTTTTTCCCTGCAAACAACCCTCTGCCGAATCCATACCCCCTGCTACATCTCCTATGCCACCTCAATTCTTTTCAGCCCAACACCTTTTTCTTCCCACTTCGGCCCAGCAACCTATTCCCTCTTCTTCGGCCCAGCTTCTACTTCACACCTCCGCCCAGCAGCCTCTTCAATCTTCGGCCCCGCAGCCTCTTCAACCTTCTACTTCTTCGGCCCAGCAGACTCTTCCCTCTTCGGCCCAAACTACTCTTCATCCTTCCACCAAAAATTCTCCTACCTACACCGATATTAACCCCTCCCCTCTCGGCCCAGTCCCTCCACCTTTACTCTCTCAGCCCCTTACTACTCGGCCCCACACTGAACCACCTATTATTTCTACACCAGTATCTAATATCTACACCTGCACCAAACTCTCCTGACCAATCTGTTGCCTCTGACCAACCCATCTCCACTGACACCCCACCTCCCTCCTCAACCCACCCGATGATCACACGAACCAGAGACAATACCCGCCGCCCCAGAGCTTTTCCCGACCACGTTGCCTTTACCACCACACTTGACACCGAGCCAGCAACATTCCTTCAGGCTAACTCCAAACCCGAGTTGAGACATGCCATGGCTTCTGAAATGAATGCGCTCATTCTCAACAACACGTGGACCTTGGTTCCTCCTCAACCAAATCAACAAATTGTCGGTTGCAAGTGGGTTTACAAAATCAAAAGACGAGCCGACGGATCAATCGAGCGCTACAAAGCACGGTTAGTGGCTAAGGGCTACAATCAAATCGAAGGTATTGATTACTTTGATACTTTTAGCCCCGTTGTCCGACCAACAACCATTAGACTCATCATTTCTATTGCCGTATCCTCTCATTGGTCCATCCGACAACTTGATGTCCCCAATGCCTTTCTTAATGGCGACCTAACCGAGCATGTTCTTATGAGTCAACCTCCCGGTTTTGTTGATCCGGACCACCCCGACCATGTTTGTCTTCTCTCCAAGGCTCTTTATGGTCTCAAACAATCCTCTCGGGCTTGGTTCACCAAACTTAGCTCGGTCCTTATTACCTTTGGTTTTGTTGCCTCATGCTATGATCCCTCCCTCTTTATATCTCACTCTCCCCAGCATACAACAATTATTTTGGTATATGTGGATGATATCTTAATAACCGGGAGCAACACGACTCACATTGCTCAATGCATTGCCAACCTCCAGCATACATTCTCCATCAAGGACCTTGGACCCCTCAGTTACTTCTTAGGCATTGAAACCAACACCACTCCTCTCGGCCTACACCTCTCACAATCCAAATACCTCACTGAAATCTTAAACTGTTCCAACATGCATGACTCCAAACCAAGCCCTACACCCATGACACCTTCCACCTTGCTCTTTATAAATGACAGTGCACCTTTTGATAATCCGCATCTCTATCGAAGTATTGTTGGCGCTCTTCAATATGCCACCATTACTCGCCCGGATCTCTCCTTTGCGGTTAATAAGGTCTCTCAATTCATGCACGCTCCAACTATTAATCATTGGTCCGCGGTTAAACGAATCTTGCGTTACATTCGTGGATCCATCAGTCATGGCCTTACCATTCACTCATCCTCTCCTATGTCCCTCCATGCCTATAGTGACACCGATTGGGCCGGCTCACTTGATGACCGACGATCTACTTCCGATTTTTGCATATATCTTGGCCAAAACCTCATCTCTTGGAGTGCTAAGAAACAGCCCACCGTTTCCCGCTCTAGTATCGAAGCCGAATATAGGAGTTTGGCTATTACTTGCACCGAAATTCTTTGGATCCAATATTTGCTTCATGAGTTACAGGTTTCTCTTGATTCTCCTCCAACCTTATAGTGCGATAACATTGGTGCTACTTTCCTTGCCTCTAACCCCATGTTTCATGCACGAACAAAGCATGTGGAGATCGATTATCACTTTGTTCGTGAACGTGTGGTTGCCAATGAACTTTTTGTTCGGTTTCTATGCTCCAAGGATCAACTTGCCGATATCATGACTAAGCCACTTCCTACTCCAAGATTTGAATTTCTTCGATCCAAGCTTGCTGTGACTGAGGTCACTTGCGCTTGAGGGGGGTGTAATAATATATACAATGGAGCTATCCAGTCGAGTTTACACTTGAGACATAATTTCCATACTGATTCTTCTCTCTGAAACGAAACAGAAAATTGTTCCTTCTGTTTTCTCTTAACAACTATTTTCAGTTTTTAACTTTAGTACAGCTCATACAATTGGAATGTAATAATTCGGCCTATTTAAGGCATGTAAGCTTTTCTAAGTGATCAATACAAAAATACAATACAAAATACCAAAATTACTTCTTCTTGTTTTCTATGAATTGATTACGGAGAACTTCTCCTTTTTACTATTCTAATGAGTAACTATTTGAGCTCGCCTGATACTTCAAAATAGCATCAAGATTCGCACAGCCTTGTCGTGATTGATTGCATCACATTGCTTCCTTATCATATTTGTTTTTAGCGGATTTTAATTCGAGCGAGAGTTGGGTTCCGATTAGACCTCTAATCTTATCAGGGACTTTCCGGCCACGGTGGACCAAGAGCCAAGCGTCGTTAGCATCGCCGAAGTTTGGAGAGTCGATTGAAACCCTTTTTGGCGACCGATGACCACTAGGTTGGTCGGACCACCACCTCCTTTTTCCGATCGAGTACTGACGTCAGGGTCGTGATTTTGTCAAAGTTGTTCATCTTCTTATCATTTTCATTCGTTCTTCATTAGCATTCACCATCGTTCTGATATCAAATTAATCAAGTTTATTGAAGACTGGTACCTGTCCTTTGGTATCGGTCTTAACTTTTTTTGGGTTCCATTCATTCAGCATTACATCCTTAGGTACCATTTCCACAAATCAAGCCTTCTAAAAGAAGCGCACCTACTCTTCTTTCTCCAATGACACCATCTCTTATGTGCGACTGGAAGTCGTTGGAGATGCGGCACTTAACCTGGCACTGACCAAGTATTTGTATTTGTCCAACCCACAACTTGAGCCGGGTCACATTTCTATACTTCGATCCGCTAACTTAACTAATGAGAAACTGGCACGTGTCGCTGTTCGGCACAATATTTACCCCCTTGTGCTCCACAACTCCCCTCCAACCATTGGAATTAACTTTGGATCATGTTGAACGGTTCAAATTAACTTTGGATCGGAAAAGCAGGACTCTGCTTTTCCATTGGAATAACAGCAAAGTCGTATCCCAATTTTGAATAGCAACTAGCCCGACATTTTTATTACTATCCAAAGTTACTTACAAATTAATAAATATACCCAACAACCATTGAAATTTATAAAACTACCCATACCGGCCATTTTCTGGCCGGTTTTAATTATTTCCAGTACCGGCCAGAAAATGACCGATATTAATTTTTTTTAGAGACAAATAGCAAAAATACTGAAATCTAACACTAAAAAATTGATTTTTTTTAAATATTTGTTATATTACTTTTTTTGATATATAATTAGCATATTTATACTAAAATACGCTAAATTACTTGAAATTATGTTAAATTACGCTGAATTACACTAACTTACGCTAAATTATAATAATTACGTTAAATTATGCTAAAATACACTAAATTACGCTAAATTACACTAAATTAGGCCGATTTTGTGCCATCTTTCATAAATCATAAAAAATAGTAAAAAAAGTTCCAAAAATTATAAAAATTGGTATTCTACAAGTTCATTACATAACTAATTTACTGAGCTACGTAGATTGAACAATAGAAATGAAAATCTTAATCGGAAACTTCAATTCAAGTTTTGAGGCTCTTCCCTTTGTTTTTTGGCAATTCTGAATTTCAAAATTTAGCATTGCGGCACTGACGCATGTGTATTTTCGCAAGCTTTCCGAAAAGTGATAATTTACTGAAATCGGACACTCGAGCGCCGTTTTATAGCCATTTGAAGTTTCGTCGTCGTTTTTCACCTTCTCAGTGAAGATATCATCTCTATTCATATGTAATTTAGCGTAATTACTATATTTTAGCATAATTTAACATAATTATTGTAATTTAGCGTAATTTTGTGTAATTCAGCATAATTTAACATAATTTCAAGTAATTTAGCGTATTTTAGTATGAATATGCTAATTATATATCAAAAAAAGTAATCTAACAAATATTTAAAAAAAAATTAATTTTTTAGTGTTAGATTTTTAGTATTTTTGCTATTTTAGTGCCGGCTATTTTCTAGCCGGTACCGGAAACAATTAAAACCAGTCAGAAAATAGTCGGTATGAGTAGTTTTATAAATTCCAATGGTTGTTAGGTATATTTATTAATTTGTAATTAACTTTGGATATATTAATGAAAATCACGGGCAACTAGCTAGCAAGGCCGTCAAATCTCGTGCGCTATTTTGAACTCTCAAGATGGCATTTATTTGTTTACTCCAGCTCGAGCTCCTGCGGTGGTGCCTTGGGTGCTTGGCGCTCAAGTTCCTTACTCGGTCATATTCGCTCCAGTCCACTCATGATGATCAAACTTGAATATTTATTCCGATCAAGATATTTTAAATAAAGTTAATTTTGGTCAATATGCAAAATATATTATATTATATATTAGGGGACTAAGTCTAAGTCTAAGCCTTTACCTTAGGATGATATTGATTGATACATACATTACCCCGTTCGTACAAATTAACTAAATCAAAAACTTGAGCCCCACTCATAGTCATAGTCTCATAGACATAGTCGTGGGGTCCACATGACGTTCGTCCAATTTATAAATAAATCCCGTTGGAATTAACAAACTAATTTATCTTAATTTCTACAAAAACCAATTTAATTAAAAGTTAAAACCCCTCCCCTCCCCTCCCCTCCAAGAGTCCAAGCACATTTTACATTTACTAGCTACTCTCTTCCTAGTTCCTAGAGCGATCGACTGATCCAGATGTCTGAAATCATGGTGGTCGAAGGCGGAGATTCCCCGGCTGCTGCGAAGCTGGAGCTGTTTCTATCAATCGGACTGGATAAAAGAACAGCAGAGAACGCACTGGTAAACCACAAAGTTACTTCTAACCTGGTCGCTGTTATCAAAGAGGTATATATATATATATATATATGTGAAACATCCATCTTCACCATGTTTAATTTCTCGATTAAGTTACTGGCTAGCTAGAGAACTTCTAGGTAGTTAAATTACTTAATTTTTTCATACGAGTCTAATTGCTCCTTTTTTCCTCATTAAACGGAATTGGAAGACGAGAGGATGATAAATCTTTCATAGTCATTTTTAATTGTCAATTTGTATGTCTCTATTGAACTATATATTGCAACTTACAATTCTAGTTCTTCATCAGGCTGATGTCAATACAGCCAACAGAGCAATTGGTAACCTTCTTTATATGGTAAGCTTTAAATTCTTCTTAAAATAATGATTATGATACTTGATATTAATTGATACTGTATATGTATTCACCGGTATGCCTCCCATACTGGTTTGACTAATTGGTTTGGTGCTTCAATATGTAATTTAGGGTAAGAGTGAGGCTATGGTACTATATATGCATACTGTGGATTGGTCCGTACTATGCATCAATATCTCCGTTTTCAAAGTCCAAACAGTCAATCAGAACTGTTCAATGTGATATCCTTATGAAAATGTACTTGTGGATCAAATTTTACATTTTTTACATTTTTTTTTACTATTCTTTAGATAGGTAGAAAATCACTTGATCAAAAAATTCTAGACCATTCAAAAGTAGTGATTTTCCACCTATCTAAAAAAATAGTAAAAAAATTCTAAAAAACCAAATTTAGTGTGCAAGTACATGTTCATATGAAGATCATGTTGAACGGTTCAAATTGACTTTTGAATTTTGAAAATGAAGATATTAATCCATAGTACGGACAAATCCGTGCTATGCATAGTACCATAGCCTCACTCTTAGGGTAAAGCTATTATTAATCTTACAATTCGTTATTGCTGATTTAATTTCGTTCTTCAATTCTCTATCATGTACGAGCCAGGTTGCTACCAAGTACCCAACAAATGCCCTCTCGCACCGACCTGTTCTAATCAAATATGTTATCTCATCAAAGGTACAACTTTCTATTAGAAGCAAATAATTTGTTTCATCTTTGGTAAGTGGAGCTTTCATCTAATTCTGTAGTTTGTTATTATTTCCTTGATTATTCAGATAAAGAATTATACTCAGTTAGATGCTGCGCTGTCTTTTCTTTCTTCAGTTGGTCCTGAATCTTTTGGCTTCAAAAAATTTGAAGAGGCCTGTGGAGTAGGTATGTAGGAGAAACAATCTTATTTTGTATCGAAGTATTACTAACAGCTAATAGACAAGTACAGTATGAGACAGTAGATATTATTAGTTATTACTGATCTTTTCTCTATGAAGGAGTGGAAGTTTCCACTGAAGAAATAGAATCAACAGTTGATGCTGTGCTTGAAGAGAATACAAAAGTCATCTCGGAGCTTCGTTATCACATAAATGGTCCTTTTCTAAGAACTTTTTATATTGTTTTCATAATCAATTCTCATATAATATTCTTGAAAATGCATGCAAATAGAAATAATCATTTTCTCTTCCATTTTCAGTTGGTAAATTATGTGGACAGGTCAGAAAGCGTCACCTTTGGGCTGATGCAAAAATCATAAAGGTTTGGAGCTTTTGGTGTCACAATGTACTAGAACGCCAAACACTAAGTTAAATATTCCTAATAAATCTTTGTTCTCTTTTTAGGAACTCATTGAAAATAAGTTGTCTGAGATCCTAGGTGAAAAGACTGAAGCAGACAAAGAACCTGTCAAAAAGATGAGAGGAAAGGCTGTCAAATTTGAGGTATATTATATGCTGGCAGGACTAGCATGTTTATTCAATAAAGAAAATTTGAAAGCAAGATAAATCGTATTTTTCTGCATTAATTTAGGATAAATCTGAAGTCATTGTTGCCACTTCTGTGCTGTATGAGGAAGAAGCAAATCCATTTTCTATATTCCCTGATCCCAGCGAAAACATTAAGGTAACTTCAAAAAAAAAAAAAAAAAATAAGCAACTTACAACAGTTAGAGGTAATTTTTGTTCAATCATTTCACTATCTTGGTTGGGGGACCTGCAAGAGAAACAACAGAAATAAATCAAGTAACCATATTAAAATTATTGAAATAAATGCTCCTGGATAGAAATAACCTGTCTGTTTCAAATGGTACCAAGTACTATCAGGTGCAATAAAGGTACTGATTGTGCTTGTGTGGTACTGATATTTCACAAAGGAAACTCTATTATGCTTCTTAAATTCTCATATGAATATAAGTTAATGTTGTATTTCAGGTTCAAGACTTTGTTATGTGATAGAAAAATGAATGAACTAATCTGTAGCATTGATCTGACATATCAGATTCTGATATCTATATTCCTATGTTTCTCTTTGTTTCCATCAGGTTAACACAGAAATATTTTTCAGTGATGGAAACATATGGAGAGCTCACAATACCAAGGAGATACTAGACAAGCATCTCAAAGCGACTGGAGGAAAGGTTTTCACTAGGTTTCCTCCTGAGCCTAATGGTTATCTTCATATTGGTCATGCTAAGGTCATTATCTGATTTATAATAGTAAGGTTTCCATTTGTACAGTGTTCTTATAATCACATTTAGTTATTCTTTGTCATTATAATGGCAGGCCATGTTTATAGATTTCGGTCTAGCCAAGGAGAGAGACGGTTTCTGTTATCTAAGGTACTCTCTACAAAAAAAGTTATAAATATTCCTAGGCTTTGGAGTTAGTGTGTTAATGATTTTATTCTTGTTTGGACATCTTGTAAGGATAAGAAAGTGATGCCTGTACTTCTTTCACAAAACCATCAATTTAAACCTTTGTCCAATAAAAGCCTTAGCTGACTACAGTGATCTACCAATATTATTAACAAACTTTCTTTTAGGTTTGACGATACCAACCCTGAAGCTGAGAAGAGAGAATACATAGAGCACATCAAGGAAGTTATAGAGTGGATCGGTTGGAAACCTTTCAAGGTACAAATCAAGCACTACATGTCCACAAAACTCTCAAATCAGGGTTCAACCCTGTTGGATCAAGTACATTATATTGTCTAATTATCCTTTCTTTCATAGGTTACATATACTAGTGACTACTTTGACATTCTGTATGAGCTAGCAATTGAGCTGATAAAAAAAGGTCTAGCTTATGTTGACCACCAGGTTTGTAATTTTGAAAGTTTTGATTTAGTATATTATTGCTACAAATAATTATTGGCTAAATAGCAGCACACTATATTGTAAGATTCCTGAATTATTACTTTGACTCAAAATGTGCCTGGTCAATATAAAATATACCTGCAATAGTGTTGCTTTCCAGCCAGCAGTTTAGCCCTTTACTCAAATTATGTCTATTTGAGATAAAATTTTACCAGCAACTATGTAAATGGGCACCTCTTGAAATTGCACTTGTAGATATGAACCTCAGTTTGCTCTAAATTTATCAGTAAGTCCATTAAGCATCTCTGAAACAAACAAACAAAAGAAAAAAGTCTTAAATAAAATCAAATTACCATACGACTAGGAACTAGGAACATACAGTTGTAGAAAAACATAACTGAATGAGCACCTTGAAATTTGCTATGGTAAAACTGGAATGTTATAATAAACCCTTCTCTTAAATTTTTTTAATCAGATTCCAGACGAGATAAAGGAGTACAGAGAAAAAATGATGAATAGCCCGTGGAGAGATAGGCCCATAGAAGAGTCACTACAAATATTTGATGAAATGAAGAGGGGCATGATTGAAGAAGGGAAAGCCACTCTCAGGCTAAAACAGGACATGCAGAGCAATAATAAAAACATGTGTGACTTGATAGCATATCGTATAAAAGTAATTAAATATATATAATGAGTTGCTTCTTCTTGTACAATTTCATCAGTTGTACAGAGAAATTCTAACATTCCTCTTGAATTTATTATACTTCTTATTTTTCAGTTCAGTACCCACCCAAAAGCCGGTGACAAGTGGTGCATATACCCAAGCTATGACTATTCACACTGCATTGTGGATTCTCTTGAGAATATTACACATTCGGTTGGTACTTTTCTTCTTCTTATTTTTTAATAAATGCTTGTAGCAAAGATAAAAACATAACAATGATGAAGGATACCAAGACTATTACAGAAAAAAAAAAGCCATTCATATGCCCTAAGTGGTATAAAAAGTTTGAGAAGTAAAAGATAGTGATGGGAGGCAAAAAATCAAGTAAAATTTGACAGGTTACCATCGTTACAACACTAGTTACTTCCTGCATTTATTATAAATACATCCTTAATATATACTTTTGTATTTATAATCTATGTATTTTAAATTTTGTTTTGTCCATTTTTTTTGTAAATTGCAGCTTTGCTCACTTGAATTTGAGATAAGACGCCCTTCCTACTACTGGTTGCTTCTTGCATTGGGGCTATACCAGCCCCATGTTTGGGAGTATTCACGCCTAAATGTATCTAATACTGTTATGTCCAAGCGCAAGGTAGTTGTACAGCTTTACTTGAGAACAAAAAACAAAAATAAGAAATTAAATTATGTATTTTGTAGAAATACCAAAATTTGTTTTGTGAAATAAATAGTGTGCCTCTGGAAAATATCAAAAAGGGTTTATGGAACTATTCAAGAAGTGAAATTTTGTGTATATCCTCCAAATTAAAAAAAAAAAATCAACCTTTTCTTGGTCTTTTATCTGGTTGGGATAATGGAAGGGTAGTTTGGGAGCACTTTCTTGAGGTAACCAGAGACAAGGGTACAGTTGTTATTTGCTATCTCTTAGAGGGGATATATATGATATCGCTCCTTTTTCACAGTTTGCATTGGTATTTTGAGGTTTTTAAGGCCAAATCTGAAACTTTTCCCGAACATAAATATGCTTGAATGGTCATTGCAAAGTTGTTTTACCCTGTACCTGCTTTTCCCAGTACTGACAAAATGATAATTATATATGGTGCCCTGCTCTTAGATATGGTATGTACTATGTACACATGTTTATCTTTCTTCTTGACCTTGTTCCCTTTTCCTTTTTTATTTTCTTTTCTTTTTGTTAGTTGAACCGTTTAGTAACGGAGAACTGGGTCGACGGCTGGGATGACCCTCGTCTAATGACACTGGCTGGATTGCGCCGAAAAGGTGTTTCTTCTACTTCAATTAATGCTTTCATTCGAGGAGTTGGAATTACTAGAAGGTTATATATTTCTTACCTTTTAGTTCAAGAGTTTTTTCATGCCATTTATGGGGTTCTAGAAAATACTAGGATTTACCAAAATCTATCCATGGGACTATATCATATTTTTAGATAGCTTCGTACAAACATCTTCAAATATTACTTTTATGCTCGTATATATTTAATAGCACTGAATATTATAAAGTTTCTTTTGGTAATAATTTAATATTTTATTTCCTTTTGTTTGGTTTAGTTTGTATAAATTAATACTTAGTAGTTGAAGTTTGTTTTTTCTCTTTTTTCCATGGGTTTTACTTCATCTATGCTACCAGATGAGGTTTGAACTGTTTCTTTACTCAGGAGCTAGTTAGATTAATTAATAAAGTGGCAAAATTAAAATGGAAGAGAAAACCAATATTATGATTTCTCAACTTTTATTATAGTTGTAATAAAGTATTTAAATTTGGTTTAGAACTTAACTAAACCAGGCATGTAAAATTTATTATAGTTTTTATTAGTTGGTTACTCATATAACATGTAAAACTCAATTACAGTGACAATAGTATGATACACACAGACCAACTTGCGTACCATATTAGAGAAGAGCTAAACAGAACTGCACCTCGCACAATGGTTGTACTGCATCCTTTAAAGGTCTGTCTAGTCTTATTGAAATTATCTATTATGAACTTGTTGAATGTACTTCCAAGCAATTCACCTATCACTAAATAACTCAGGTTGTCATAACCAATATGGACAAAGAGTCGATAATATACCTTGATGCAAGGATGTGGCCACATGCTTCTGCTGATGATGCTTCCTTATACTATAAGGTGCTCGCTCTGACGTTAATTTTGTATTTAATTTTCTTTGGAGCCAAGCTTTACTGTAGATAAAACATTTTCTTTGTAGGTGCCTTTCACGAGAGTTGTCTATATTGAAAATTCTGATTTCCGGTTAAAAGACTCAAAAGATTACTACGGGTTAGCACCTGGTAAATCCATAATGCTCAGGTATATTCACACTAAAATCATGTTCAGCATATCCAATCTCATAATATTTACACCTCCAAAAATTTATTCTTTCTTCTCTTAATTGTGGAAATTCAGGTATGCCTTTCCAATAAGGTGCACAGAAGTAATATATGGTGAAAATTCAGACACCATTGTTGAAATACACGCAGAGTATGATCCTCTGAAGGAAACCAAACCCAAGGTATCAATATAATTCAGTATAACTCCAATATTTTCCATGAAATTTCACTACATATGAAGCAACAAACATGACCAATTTTTATAGTTAACACCTAATAATCTTAATGTAGGGGGTTCTTCATTGGGTTGCTGAGCCCTCTCCTGGAGTTGAGCCTTTCAAGGTGGAGGTTAGACTATTTGAGAATCTATTCCTTTCCGAGGTATGTTTTTGTTTGTTTTTTTTATATACTTCATTTTTACTAGAAATATTGTAAATTGATCGGTACTGGATTTCTGCACAAGTTTCATTTTCATTTTTGGAATATGAATTGTTGCACTGTCTCCCTTAAGTTTTGATTGAATCTGCTTTACTAAAAATAATGGCTACTTCAAATAAATTGACTCTAACAGATGATTTTAAAATCAATTATTTGAATTTTACTTGGCACTCTAGCAGTCATGTCAATATAACTATTTATTAAGAAAATTTACTGCACTGGAAAACTTAGTTGTGTTTCTTATTTCTAAGGTTAGCAATTTCAGTCGGCATGATAAAAAAATCTGGTGGTTGAGTAAAATAAACAATACATTTTTAAATTGAACAAGAGATGCAAGTACCACAAACTTAGAGGACTTTCTTGTAACATTTTATTTGTTCTACTCAGAAAACGATCTTTGAATGCATGTATTAATCTCATTATTGTATGGAGCAGAATCCATCTGAGCTGGAGGATTGGCTTGGAGACTTGAATCCACACTCAAAGGTGATCATATCCAATGCCTATGCGGTGCCATTGCTTGCCAGTGCAACATTAGGGGATAAGTTTCAGTTTGAGAGACTTGGTAATTAGTTTCTAGCCTGTACTTTTATTTTGACATTTGTTTCAGTTTGAGGACCAAGACTAGTTTCTTTGATCCAACTTCTCTCTTCATATGATTTCAGGGTACTTTTCTGTTGACCTGGACTCAACTAACAAAAAGCCGGTGTTCAACCGAACTGTTACGCTTCGTGATTCTTTTTCTAAAGGTGGAAGCAGCAACCCAAGAAAATAGGTCACTATGGTTGTATGAATACAGTGCATGTGTGATGTATAAAGTATAGCTTGTACAGCAACCTCGATCTTTATGTAATATTTGTCTAATAATTAATCTTGTATATTCTGGTGGATGTGTGTGTGTAATCTCTTACCTTTAATTCTTGCTTTGACCTCCGCGCATGATTTGCCAATTCATGTGGTTTCTGCAACGCCTCCCTCCCTTGTTAATTGTTATCACCCATCTTCTCATGCAAAACGCTACATGGTTTGCCGAAATAACCCAATTTAGCATCCAGAGACTCATGGTGAAGCAAAATAACGCACCAATTCCTTAATTGCTATCAGAATCAGATGGTTGAAATAATTTAGCATCCAGACTCATCGTGCATGTATCACTCAAATACATTGGGATTTCAGTAATTCACCAATTAAAATTTGTTACCTCTTCTATGCTGATACAAGGAATGGAATTTCACGGCCAGACCTCTAAATCGAATCAGAATCGGGATGATCCGCAAGGCCGCAACGTCCTCTGAGGTAACGCAAATATTGAGTTCGGATCTGGACCGTCCGATCAGAATTCGGGCCAATCCGACCTGAAGTGGAATGCACGGGATTCTTTAATATCCGTGCCAAAGCAGATCGGTCGGTTCTGATCTAAACTCAAAATTTGATTTACCACAGGTGATAAGAATTCCATTATTTACTCTCCTCGCTTTCGCTCTCCTCTCTACTGTGTTCGTTTTCATCCAGATTCCCTCCAGTGTTGCCCCTTGATCGAAACCCTTTCTCCTTTCTCCTTTCTCCGATTTGAAGAGGGCGGAATCGCGCTGCCAAATCCTGGTAATAGAGCTGGTATTTGACGAGAATCGCGATCCTTCCTTCTTACCGTTATCTTGTTTACGCTGAGAGTAGATTTTGGGGGTAAGGCGAGAAAAACTTTTATCTCTTCTCCGACAAACTCACAATGTTGTTGTGCCTCGTCTGTAAATTCCCATTCTCTATATTATTTGTGAATTTTGCTTTTTTAGCATAAACTGAAACCTAGATCAGTGGTAAGACTGTAAATTGAATGAAAATTTAGGATTTTTAGTAGCTGGTCAGCAATGAATTCTCCTGTCTTTTATTCATTCCGTTTAAAAATTTTACATTTTAAATCAGTTTTGTTGTTTTTTTTTTTTTTTAAAATCAACTCTAATTGAAGTCTATTGAAATTTTGTAGAAGCTCTTTCCGATCAGAGTAAACCCCAACCCACCAAAGTTCTCCCTTCTATCCTATCGCGTGCCTTTCAGAGAGACTTCTCTGTTTGATCCCCACCTGTCCTTATTGATTGCATAGCAACACAGTAGTTTGTCTTTCCAGATGGCCCCCTTTTGAATGGGAATATTTTGTTTCCTATAGAGATGTCATTGTCTTCTCTAAGGCTCTCGTCTCTCATCAAAAGTGTAGTATGGGGTGAAGAAAGCAACACAAATTCATCAAAAAAGAGAGATGTTTCTCCCTTTATTAAGCTTTTTACTGACAAAGAGGCATATCGTCCGGGAGAGGTTGTTACAGTCAGTATAGAGATCTTTAACCCTAGAGAGCAGAGAGAAGGGCAGGAGGAGGAAGACAGTCTCTCTCTCTTGGTTGAGGGGCTTTCTTTTGAGGTTAAAGGTTTGGAGAAGGTTGATAGCCAGTGGTATGCAACTCAGAGGTCCATGCCAGGTTCTAAGGAAAAGAGAGGTATTCTGCATTTTGAACTTTATATATATATATTGCAGGCATTATTGTCTGAACTCTGAACAAATACCTCAAACTAAGAGGGGGAAGTCAAAAGTGTACTTTTAGTGATTGTGAATGCAAGGAAGAGGATGTAAATAAAAACATAAATTGCTGGATGCGATATTATTGAATGATTGAGTTGCTTTGCTAATTTTTGGTAATCTGGTGCTTATTACAATATTTTATTTTATTTACACAGGTGAGAATGTGTTTTTGGATTCGTTGGCACCATCTGTAGTTTCTAAAGTGGTTGTTTCTTCTGGAAGTACAAAAACTTGTAAGTACTCTCTCTTGCATCTCTTTATTCATCTGATAGAATACAAATTATGCTTATTCTACCATCATTCAGGTAAATTTGAATATTGTTCTTTTCATTTTTACTTGCTCAAGGTCGGCTTCCCATTACTGTTACATCATGTACCATATTGCTGTCTGTACCTATTATAATTTTTTTTTTATTTGCACTTAATTCTATGAAGTATGTAATTGAGCCTCAGTACAATCAACAAAACCAAAGAATAACCAAAAAAAAAAAAAAAAGAAGAAGTCAAATTAAGCAAAAAATTGGTATGTCTTTAGTAGGAGATGGTTATCCATAGCAATTGCTATTAAGCAATCAATAAAATGATATTTTCTTTTAGATATTTTACGAGTGGACCTGCCAAAGTTATTGCCACCTTCATATAGAGGTACAAGCATTCGATATGTTTACTATGTTAGAGCCACATTATATGCTAGGTGGCTTTATTTAGATGCAGAGCACCAGAACGGGCCCACGGGTAACTTCTTCAAGTTGGTACGATCTCGTTCTACTCCTTATTTATTCACATTTTTAATATTTACTGTATTATTTGTTGGATTATAAGTAAATAGGATTATTTAAGGAAGTTTTTGTTGCAGTAAATGCAAATATAGTCTTACATTTTTTGTATTAGTGCTTATAATTCATTCTTGTTTTCTATTTTGGACTTGAAAAATTGAAGGAAGCTAGAGCTCCGTTACAGATATGGGTTTCTCAAAAAAGGGTCAATTTACTGAGTGAAGAAGGTAAAATTTTGTCGATTTTAATTCTAGCACATGTAGCTACACGAGGTAAATGATTTGTCTTCATTTCCTCTTATTCAGGAGATTTACCAGTGATTACAGATCAGTTGTCTATGTATTGGAAAGAGAAAGACGAAGATTCTGAATGGGTTAGTACTGTGTAACTCTGTTATTTTTTTCTGAGTCACCAATTTTGTTATACAAGTAATGGTTTATTTGGTGGTTGTTTTTTTATGTTCGGCACAAAAAATATGAGTCTAAATAGCAGCTGTTGGAAAATAAAAAAGAAAAACATTACACTTACATTTATTTTTTTTTTTTTTTTTTTTACTTTGTAGTTATGTTATTTATATTGTTTGCGTTTAATCATTTAAATTTACCATAGAACAGAACAACAAGTAGTAACAAATTAAGAGGCAAGTTGTCAATGTCAAACTAGACTAGTAGGATACCAAAATGGTATGGTCCAATAATTCTTTGTTATTATTTTTACTGTTGCTTTATCTTTTGACTTGTTCAGACAAGGGTTAATGAAAATGGAGAGGAAACAGAAGAAGGATATGATAGCTCGAGGGATGAGGTGTCATCAATTTCATCTTATAATCCTGCAAATGCAAACAATCTCGAATTTTCTTCCTTCAGAAATTCCCTTTCAAACCAGTCCTTTAGTAGTTCAAGGCTTCCTGCAGGCCCTGTTTTCCCCCCATACAAACAACTGTCTCAGCTCTCTGTTTCAGAGATTGTGGAAGAACCTGGTCCAGGTAAAGTACCAGCACTTAATTGAGAATTAATATAGCTGGAATTTAAGTGTGAAATGAGGTGTCATTGCTTACTCTATTTACAGTTTGTTGGAGCTTAATTACAACTCACATTGATTCCATGATCTAGCACTAGGGATTATCACCTATTATGATTTCTTATTATTTCTGATAAATGCTTTGCTACAAATCATTTTTCACCGTAATATTTTATTCCTACATGTTCTAGAGTGTTGTTATGGTTTGTACCCTATTTAGTTTGAAGGAAACATCCAGGAGATTAATAAATAAATAATATTTATTAAATAATAAAACTTAACGGATCATACTTGTGTAAAAATGAACGATTTTTCCTAGTACGCTACCCTTGTGGTATATTCAAGCACTAGTCTGTAACCATTGCTATTGTTTTGATTTAGCGTAAGTGAATTATAAAAGGGGTACCTTAAATTATCAGTGTGAATTATAAAAGGGGTACCTTAAAGAAAAGCCTTGTCTTTGTTTCTGCTCCATTATATAGTAGTATACCAGTGTGACTAAGAACCATTAAATTATCTTAATATTAGATATTTTAATATGACCTACAGGATTGGTCTCACCTCAAAGAAAGCTGAGCATTTCTCTGTCTAACATATCCTCAAATGAAGAAAGGAATTCTTTGGATTTACAAAGTAATTTCTTGAAAGAAGATCCAGGACCCCCTTTTACGCCTAGATATTTGGATCCAGCTTCATGTAAGTTGAGTTGTTAACAATCCATTTCCTTATCTTCTTTTTTTTTTTTTTTTTGCTAAAATTCAAATAATAAATTTTTGGTTATGCTTGTGGTTGGCTTCGAACTGATGGATAGTGTATAGAAAATGGTGGAATTGCGGGCTAATGTAACAACTTAACTGATGTTTTAGTTATACCTTTTCTTTGTTTAGTTGTTTTATTTTGGTTGGACCCTGCACACAACTAGGTAAGGTCGATAACCATTTATTTGTGCTTATTATTTTTTGTTAACATCAAGATGCTGAATTTTGTTGCATTTGTGAATATCTCCACAATGTTTGTGCCTCTTTTGGAATCTTTACATGTTGAAATTTTTTTTTTTGAGGGACTGTTATTTTTCTGTTTTTGTCTTATTGAAAGTTAATCTTTCTGATAAATAAAAAGTTCCTTTTTTGGATTATTGTCTTCTAAAATATTGAAATTAAAAGTTAAAAGTACTTCAATAACAGCGGGAGTAATGGGGAGTTCCTAAGCTCACTAAGGAGGTCCTTGAGGTTGATTGTCAAGTCTTTGAGTGGGCTTCAAACGATTAATCAAAAAACCATTGAGGAAGATCTATTTCATGATTGATCTGCATATGCCCCAAAATTTATTAATTTTTAGTTCATTTTATACATGCTTAAGATAATCAGAACTGAAAGCTTGAGAAGTTTGTTTAGCACATCAACTTTCAAAGAGTCAGAACTCTTAATATTGTACAAACAAGCTAACAGATCTGCAAATCTACAGTGTATGTGCATCAATGTTGAAGTAGATCTTGATCAATGGTTAGGGTTTGTTGTTTGAAGCACAGTTGGCAATTTAAAAAGTTAGCAGAAATAAAGATATTCATATTACATTTTACTATGCAGCAGAAGGGTTCAGAGGAAGATCATACAATATAAAAATTGATGATAATGTCCTTCTACGTTTCTCGCCTAAGAACTCTGACTCCACCTATTACTTTGGTGATATGGTAATTTCCCCAACTCCAATATCTGCATCCTCCTTTGTTGATTAAATTTTATTTCTCACCATTGATTGTTTTACTAGTGTAGTTCTGATACGATCTTATGAAAAATCAAAGTATTCCATGAGCAATTTGCTTTATTTAAATTGTGAAAATTTTCTCCCAAGCAGATTGGGGGCACACTTAAATTTTTTCATGGAGATCAAACCCGGAGATGCCTTGAGGTAATGAAAGTAAATGAAGAAAACATGTATCTTTGGTTTATCTTATACTTTCTGTTTAGTTTCTCATCAGTGTCAAACTTACGAGTCAAAAATTCCTGCTTTCAACTTGTGAAGGTTTCTGTTACATTGGAGACATCAGAGTCAATAAATCAGCAGTACATACATCCTTCTAGAAGAGGGTCTCCTACAATAACAAAGGTACACTTTGGCTTAAGTAGTACTCTGTTTTTGTGGTTTGTTCTGATACCAGGTGACAGTTCTGCATAAACCCTAGTACAAGCCAAAGCCACAATACAAAATAATTGTTACTATCGTGGTCAATAAGTATTTGCCTTGACTGTCATGGTTTAAGAGCAATACATCAGTATAATGCAAATTATTGGAGCTATGTGTCTAGTGTCTACAAAATCAAGATGTACTGGTTTGCAACCGTCTTGTAGTTACCTGCTTCTGGCATGGTCACTCTCTCTCTCTCTCTATCTTTCTCTGATATTGTAGAATATGGTTTAGGTACATAGTGAGCATCATGTGGTGGTGGCTGACATCCGTCAAACGAGTTTTCTGTTTTCAGTACCAATTGATGGGCCCATGACCTTCTCTACCCCTAAAGTCTCTGTACAATGGTCTCTTAAATTCGAGTTTTTCACAACCCCTGAGGGTTTGGATATCTCTAGGTAACAACTTCATTTTCTTTTTCCTTTTTATAATTTTTTTACATTTTGCTTTATGTGATGGAGCAATTTCATATGTGCCCTACATAACTTTCATTTTGTCTTAGCAATTCATAGAAACAGAAAGGTTGTATATGCCCCAGTTCTCCCTCAATTTTTTTTTCCATATATGGCCCAAACCACCTTTTCCACCTCAATTTTTATCTACTCTGAAAAAATTTGAAAATGAAGGAGAATGTTCATGTTTTCTTTCCTTCCTAGGTGTTTCTATTGGGGCACATATGAAAAGTTACTTAATTTCAGACATGATGTAATATTTTTTATTTATTGATGCAAAATGGAAAGTGTGGAATATAACTTTTGGAAAGCACCCTCCTTTATATTCTATAGATGCCTAAGGTCTAAAGTACCTTTAATAAATGCAAGAGAAACCCAGGGATTGTTTGGGTATCTTTTTTTATTTTTGTATTTTTCAAGTACTAAGGAGATGATGGAAATGGTGATGTTACCTTCAGCGGTGGAGGGAGAAAATACTCATGGTGGTGTCAATAATAACAAATTTAAAAACATTGGTGTAAAATTAATTAATCTTCTATATATTACAAGGTAATTTTGCAAATACCAGTGGGGTCATTTGATCCTGACCATGTGGCTTCACTGCTGTTGACCTTTGTTTTTGTTTGTGGTATGGGGGTTGTTTATTGTTCTGCAAGGTGTATAACATGAAATGTTCTATCATTTATTAGTTAACTAATACTTTTTGACTTTTTGTTGATGAGTTGGCAGGTATGAGCATCCTCTACTTGTAGAGACACGAGAGAAGGGGGAGTGGGTCCTGCCAATTACTGTTTATGCCCCTCCTTTGAGGAGGCAAGCAGGACAGTCAAGAAGCGACAAATCCTCGTCTCTTGGAAATCTCTTTATTTAATGATTCAAAGGTTGACACCGATAAATGTAAAGGTATGACCAGATACAACATCTACCCTTGGCAGAAGCCAGAGTGGTATATTTTATTTTTACATATTTCACAGAAAAAAGGCAAAAAAAACAGGTTAAAATGGGTGGTTTTAATATTGCTCATCTAATCATCAGAGGGGTGTAGCTGAAACTATTAGGTTGATGCAGACACTGGATACTTTGACATATTTTGATGCTGAAAACAAATTTTCCATTTATATTTCAGATGTTTCTTCCTGCATGATGAGAATGCCAACTGGCCTACACGCTTTTGCATTATGCACCTTGCTTTATGCAGTTATTTGAGATTTTTAGATATATGCAAAATACGTGCATTGTACAATTGCTACTATAAACTTTAAATGACCTCATGGTTATAGCTTGATACAGTACCATTGTTTAATTTGTTGGTTTCTTTCTTTTCTCTTCTTTTTCTTTTAGCATGAGTAAGTTGTATTTAATCTTGTGTTCTTGCACTTGTGATTTTTTTGGAGAGGAGAAACATTAGCAAATAGCAATTTATGCTTTATTGCGTCTTGGCTTCCTTGTGTTGTTTGTTATCATTATGAAAATATCAATTCGTAATTTGCTAGGTGGAGTCGTAATTAAAGAAATAAATATATGTAACAATGGGAAATGGACAGTTTATGAATAGCATATACCGATGTATCAAATAGAAAGGAAGGAATGAAGACAGAAATCATGGATTTTCACGTTCTGTACGTATAAGAAGAAAGTAAGAATAGTGCTATCTGTAAAAGAGTAGAATAAATATTGATACTATATACTCACCAATCTAACCCAAAGTCTTTTCCTTCTCTATTTTTCTTATCTTGGAGAGTTTGAAGGATATCATAGACATAGACCAGTGCGGAGTTGACTGTGGCAAACTCTCTCCACTTTCAAAGATGGTTCTCTCTTGTTCAGATTTAAACAGATTCGAGACTGATAAATAGTGTTGGACTCTAATGATTTGTCTAATATCCTGGATGAAATTGAGAAATGGAAAATATACAAAGTACGGTGAGACGATATTGTTGTATACATGATTTTTTGAAAACGAGTTCTTAGCTGAAAATTCAATATCGTGTGCAGCAAGTCCTTTTATTTTTTAAAATTTATTTGAAGTCCAAAATGGTAGTAAATTGATAAATTTTGTTAGAAATGTACCAAAATTAGTTGTCAATTAGTTTTAATTAGTTTAATTAAGTATATTTTAGTTTTAATTTGTGTTAATTAGCATAATTTAGCATAATTTAATTTAATTTAATTTAGCCTAATTAGCAAATTTTAGCATAATTTAGCATATTTTAATTTAATTATCTTAATTTAGTACATTTAGTATATTTTACTTTAATTAGCTTAATTTAGCATAATTAGCACATTTTACCATAATTTAGCATAACTTAGCATAATTTAGCACAATTTAGCATATTAAGCATAATTTAGTATATGTTAGCCTATTTAACATAATTTACTTTAATTTAGCATAAATAGCATAATTTAGCATAATTTACTTTAATATAGCATAATTTAGCATAATTTAGCTTAATTTAGCCTATTTAGCATAATTTAGCATATTTTAGCATAATTTGGTATATTTTAGTATAATTAGCTTAATTTAGCATATTTTAGTATATTTTAGCTTTATTTAGCCTATTTAGCATAATTTGGTATATTTTAGTATAATTAGCTTAACTTACCATAATTAGCTTAATTTAGCATAATTAGCACAATTTTAGCATAATTTAGCATATTTTAACTTAATTTATTATATTTTAGTATAATTAGCTTATTTAGCATAATTTACAGATTTAGCATATTATACTAAAATTAGCATAATTTAGCATAAGAATCGACTTATATTTACCGTTAATTGTTATTGTTATATCCCGTAAATTTAAGTAATTAAATTACCTAATAATTTAAGAGATTACGGCTAATCCAAATCAATTAGACAACTAAGAAACAGAAATTTTAAATTTTAAAAATTCAAATTTCGGATTTTGCTACACCATTGGCTACACCAGATCGGACTTGAAAATATTGGAGCCGATTTGAATTTTTGTTTCGGATCCGTGCCCCTTCCTATATCCTTTTCTCTCTCTCTTCTCTGCTGGAGACCGACCCACCCCTTCACATTTCCCTCCTCTTTCGCCTCTCCATTTCCCCCGCTCTCTCTCGCTGACCCCATACCCTACCCCCTCTCACCCTTCGCCTTTCCTCTCTGTTGCCTGAAACACAAATCCCTCTCTCTCCCGCGCCTTTTTACCACTGTGACGCTTGAAATTTTCTCTGGTGGCCTGATTGTCGCGATTTGGTGAGCTGTGCTGTTGAGTCACCGTTAGATGGGTCTGTGGTCGCAGTGGTGGTGCTGGCCTTGACTGGTGGTTGCCTTGGACGTGTGAAGGCACTGTTGATTCCGACGGCTGTGAGGCGAGCAGGAGCTCGGAACCGGCTGCTCGCTACCCCCTTCTTGCGGTTGCTCTTCACACGGGTAATCTTGACCCTTTTTGTTGGATTTTTGTCTCGTGGCTGTTGCCTTGATCTGTGGCCTTCGTGCCTTTTTGCTCTGACCTGTGGCTGTGCGCCTTGTTCTTGTGAGTGTGGCTGTTGCCTTGACCTGTGGCCTTCGTGCCTTTTTGCTCTGACCTGTGGCCTTCGTGCCTTTTTGCTCTGACCTGTGGCCGTGTGCCTTCTTTTTGTGTGGTGGCTGTGCCTTGACCTGTGGCCTTTGAGCCTTTCTTTGTCTGTCGGCCTTTGTGCCTTTGCTTTGCTGGTTTGACTGTGCTGGTTTTTAGCACTGACTTGCTGGTTTCGGTGAACTTGGGGGTTTTGTTAATTGATCTGGCTTCACTACCCTTGCCATTTTCCTTGTTCCTGTTCTGTGTTGAGTTGAGTTTTTGACTTGATGAATTTGGGTTAAGTCGTAGAATCTGAATTGCTAAATATCGCGGGCAAGTTGTTGATTTTCTTGACGCGGTTACATTGTTGATCGTTGAGAAATTCGTAGGTATTGTGATGAATTTTTTGACTGGTGTTGAGATACTGAAATTGCTGTACTACTGGTACGGGGCTGTGTTCACAGTGCTGTTGTGCGCATTTTATTTTCTGATTTCTTTTGCATTTGACCCCTGTTCTGTGTTACTGGTACGGGGATTTTTCCCCCGCTGTGCTGCTCCGTTTGGATTTTGTTGTACTGGTACAGAGGCCGTTTGATTTTCTTGACCTGTACCGCCCCTTCTTCTTGCTTGCTACCTTAATGGGTCGGGTCTGATTTTCAGTACCAGTTCGGGTACAGGGGTCTGTTGCATTGGGCAGTGACTGTGATGAGGCAAAGAAATTCGGTGCCTATTACTTGATTTGTGATGTTGCTGAAGCTGTGCCTAGAATATTTTAGTTCTGACTTGTTTTGAGTTGGTGCTGTTACCTCCTTGTACTTGTGCGATATGTTTCTGTATGGTGACCAAATCCTAAGTAAATCTAGTAATGATAAGGGCCTAAAGGAAATATGTATGTTTTTGAAAGAATATGGCCGGCCTTGTAAAGGAAATAATTAAAACTAGGCCATGGAATTGTGGGCTTGGCCGAAAGTAGGTAAAGGAATAAAAGTGGGCTTTTGTAACAAATAAGTGAAATAAAATCGGATTTATTTGCTTCGGGTCTCGAGCCTCCTGGTTGGCTCGATCCGAAGTTTTCACTTAAAGCTCGGGAAATGATTAGACTAGCCCTGGATACAGTTGCCTCATAACATAATTTGAGCAGATACAATGATCCAAATATGGGCACCGTATGATCCCGAAACACACCAAAATTAAAAGTCTCAACATTAGTTAATTAGGATAAACACATTTAATTAGATTTAATTAGTTAAGTAATTTATTTATCTATTTTACTTAATAATAAAATTTGTCATAATATTGTAAGTATTTTAAAAATTACAAGAGATATAAAATATGTTGTGTTAATGGTTTTCGTATCATTTCGATTATTTAAAAATTTGTTAGTGACATAATTCTTTTAAGTACATACTTAGAGAATTTAGTTAAGACAATTATTTTCAAATTAAAGGTTTTATAAATAATAAAATAAGGGTAGCAAGGGTTACGAAAATTAGCTTCGATCCTAATTAGGTTACACTACGAATTTTAGGATATCCGACTTATCCTGATCCCGACCCGTGGACTGATACCGCGGGCGACGGTACTGGAGCAGGAGTGGACCCTGCAGACTACGCCGGTGTTTAGCGCACGCACGTCTTCAGCTTGCCCTACAGGTGTGGGATATCTGAATTACTTTTTCGTGGCGTACTCTAACCAGTCGACCACTTGACCTGTCATACGCACTTTAAATTTGTAGTTGCATTAGAGCATGTTTATCCTTTCAGAACTGTAATTAGAAATTGCATAACCCCTTCAAATTGATAATTTATTGCTTTTAAATAGGAGTAGAGTAATTTAATTATAGGTTTAGAATTTATAGATATTAGGCTATTATTTGTCCTCTTCTCGTAGAGGACAATAGTATAATCATTTAATCGATCATATGCATTGGTGAGGGCTGAGTAGAGACTGAGTGACTGCGTTCCGTCTCGTAGTATGGGATACGAGACGGCCCGTTAGCCACTGAGCCGTTTGATCACTTGATCTCTCGGGTGGTCTTGCATTAGGAAATATTATATATATTAAAGTTGGAATTATATATACTCGTTCATTTTACATTTTGCGTACACTGGAGGCTGCGGTCACCGGGTACGAAACGATTCGAGCTTGGTCTCCCTTACATTAGGAGCTACTCGCCATATACGGATTTTGAGGCTGCGTGTCTCAGTGTGTGATATGAGGCTGCGTGTCTCAGTGTGTGTTATGAGACTGCGTGTCTCAGGTTTTTAAAATGGGGCTGCGTGTCTCTTGACTGTCCTATTAGTCCGGCCGGACGGTAGAGTTTCGCTCTGCACATGAGGAGACGGATTAACTAAACTTTACGACTTGCTTGTAGATTTCTCCTATTTGTATATGTAAGTTGAAGGATCGTTTTAGAGCAAGGAAAACACACGAATTTTTGGATATAACCATCGGCGAGCGTGCAATGACATGTGGGGCAATGCTCGATGTCACTAGGCATCGGGTATCATTGCACCCCTTGATCGCGGTCCTTGGATTATGTCATGTTGAATTACACTATGTGTACCTTTCAAATTCAATTTACACGGCACGGGGTGATACTTTATTCGTACTATTATTATGCATTGGATTTGACACACAATGCTGTGGTATTGGACTCCGAGTTGAATACTTATATCCTATTCTCCTTGTATTTTATTTTGGGAAATTTTGCATGCTGTCATGATAGGATAATCGCATCATGTCATCTATTATATGTATTTTTCTTTAATAGATAATATAATAGGTTGTTATACTTAAATCATGTGCATTCTAAATTTACGAATTTCCGACTTTTACGTAGATTACCATTAAATGTGTTTTGACCAAAGAGGATCCCTGAAGGGGTAATTCTGGGTCACATACTGGGCGATTAGTCGCTCACCCACCTTTTGATGTGGGATTTTTAGGTACAGAGACTGGTGTTCCGCAGCAGGAGATGCCAGGAGCTGTCCCTGAGGGCCACGCCGCTTGATGTAGGATTTATAGGACTTTTGCTAGGGTTTTTGGAGTCCCGAGACTTTTGTTTTTTATCTCGGGACCGTAGCTCATGTATTCCCTTTCAGTAGATCATGTTTTGTTATCCGTGGGTTGTATGGACCGCTATATTTATGTTTATGTTTATTTGTGGATTGTATGACTGTTGCTTCACTTTGTATATATGTTTCCGTTTCCGCTGTGCATTTATGTTGTTATTGTATTATTTAGCCTTGCGTAATTAAGGATAATTAATCACGAGGCGGGGACTGATCCCACCTTAATCCGGAAATTCCGATTTGGGGTGTGACAGTTATGAAATTAGAATGACTGGAGGACGGCCCAAGACTCAACCTCAGCCGGTACCAGCTGCTGATGATGAGCCGACCGTCACTGATAGCACGGAGCATTTCAGTCCTCTTCTATGGATGCCACATTGCGATTACCAAGTCTCACTAGCTTCTCGCGAGGTACTTTACTTTTTTGGTTTAATTTGAAAGTTTAAATTTGAAAGTGTTAACTATATAATATACTGTGGATTCATTTTTAAATGCAAGACACGACAATTTTGGATGTCAAGCTTCGGCGCATTCATATGCAGTACTACGAGATGATGGACACGTATATCATTAACCTGGGGTTATACAATATTATTACTATGCAGAGTGGGAGTGGCATTATCAATGCATCTCTCATTGCAGAACTAGTGGAGCGATGACGTCCCGAGACCCATACGTTTCACTTACTATTTGGAGAGATGACGGTGACACTTCAAGATGTCAATGCCCTATAGGGTTTGCCTATCAGTGTCACACCCGTCGGTGGTGTATCTAATGGTTCTCATTTTTCTGAGTGCATCGACCGATTGTTGGGAGCTGATCCAAGCGAGTTACGAGGGAGTGGTGGGACATCTAATTACCATTTGCAGATGACCAAGTTGCGACAACACTTCAGCGGTAATACTTGTAAACTCTTTCTATTAAATGTTGATATTTTGAACAGCAATTTAATAGATTTTTATTATCTACTTTGAATTTGCAGATATACATGGGAATATGTGATGGACCTTTTTTATCTGTCATGTTTGTTGATTCTAGCGGTGATGTGGTCCCGATGATGTATCTGCCGCTGCTGGAGGACCTTGACAGGCCGTCGAGGTACAACTTAGGTGGGGCTGTCCTAGCCCACCTGTACCATAGCCTTTGCCATGCTTGTAAGTTTCTAGCTCTTTTCTTATTTAATTTTTTTTTCTCAATCAAGCTAAAGACCTTGACAGCTAACATTCTTGAAAATGCAGAAGGAGATGAAGCAAATGTATGGGCCGATTTTGTTGTTGCATCATTAGTCATGGTCACGGCTACTGGTGGGCTATCCTAGACCGAATGAGCCCGAACCGGATTGGGGACAGCTAGATATTCATAGATGTCCTGCATACGACAAGAAATGGCACGATAACCATAACTACGTTGATCAGCGCTACGGTCGTCCCTTGGGTATTAGGTCGGTCCGAGCACAGCTGTAGAGTCTAGTTCCAGAGCAGGTTGTCTGGACTCCATATGATGCGTTGTACGAGAGTCAGAGATTGCCAAAGGTTACACTAGTTCAGCGGGATAGCTGGTAGTACATGGACCACTAGCCTGCTTCTGGATAGTGGAGCATCACTATGTAGATTGGGTCCTCCATCAGTTCGAGGAGGTACTATTGATTCCCGCAGATCTGGATTTGCCGAGGTCTGAGATAAAGAGGCTACACTAGTAAGTATATATTCTATTATTTCATATTACCATATTACTTGTTACATTTGTATTGCAACTAACATGTTCCTTACAGGACTAAGCACAAGGCACCAGGCAGAGACTGGAGTCAGTTTTGGGCTGAGCATTATTAGAGGGCAGAGCATTCGGGATTAGAGGAGACATGGCAGATGCCATATGAGGTTACACAAACCTAGGGACATTCGAGATTGAGAGATCAGTCTTGGTTCTTGCGGGTTGGCATGGCATCAATTTATTTGGAGGGCGACTACGGTGCCTACCTCCGCGATTGGATTGATGCCGATTATGAGGGTTACACCCCCAACGGTCGTTGTTGGGCTCGCGCGGTAATGTACTTAAAACCGTACGTTTTTTATTGACTCATTGGTTTATAAATTTTTTACCTAATAAATTATTATTTTTGTAGCTATTAGTGACGCTCAAAGGTGTCACGCTATTGGGTGCATGAAAATGAAGAAGCATGTCGTACTCGTTGAAAATACCGGTTATAAGGAGCAAATCATCAATATGTTGTGAGACGTCGGAGAAATATCAACTGGCGGGCTGTAGATCCGTACGAGCATGATGAGTTGTCCGTTAGAGGCTCTCAGATGCCATCTCCCCCCCCCCCCCCCCCTAGAGCAACCACAGTGGGACTACCATCGTTAAGTACTGTCCATGACTGGCTGGCATGCCTATTATGACGAGCAGGGACGCCCATTGTTACCTATGATATGTTATATTTTATTATCTATCAAGTTAGTACAAATTTCTTCCTTCAGAGCAAAATTAGATTATTTGTATGTTTGTAGAGTTCGCATTAGATTATTTGTATGTTTGTAGAGTTCGCAGTACATGCCGCCACCGCCAGCGCAGCAGGAGGCTCTGGAGTTTGAGCCTATGGACAATGTAGGACTATCTTTTAGTCTGAATAATTTTGATAACCTTCAAACGTTGACGAGGTTGTCTTAAAAAATATAGTTTAAACAAAAAATTAAGATTTGCACTAAACCCAAGAAATCATGATCAATCTGACAAATACTCGTGATTTGTACGTTGTAATATCACCCGAAAAATCTAAACATGGTGGAGACGGCTGCTACCAAAACCATACTATTTCAATGTTAACCAAAGTTGCACACTAACACTTCAAAATTAGTTACTTATTGACGGATCTTCTTACAGAGGGCTCCACTTGAGCACATGAAATAATAACAAAAAAAAACCTCTTTCAAAAACAAAATTTCGCTTCAACAACCAATAACATTGTTTAATTTTCTTTATTGATTAAGTGGCAGCAGCAGCAGCTCATTTGCAATTGGTAGCTTCAAAATAGAACATGACAAGAATCTAAGAGCAATCCAACAACAGAAAGAAAACGAAATGCAATAGCAACCCATTATGTGTTTCATCTTGCATACTGCAGAGGTCCCCACATCAGGGTTTTTCTTTTTTCTTTTTTCTTTTTTCTTTTTCTTTTTTACTATTCACAAATCACAAAAGGAAAACTTTTTATCACTTCACAACTATCATAAGGATCCCAGATCAGGATCAAACCTAAATAAAGCGTTAATACAAATACCAAACAAACTTTACTACATAGGTCACTGATGATGGAAGCTTAGATCCTCGTATTGCAATTAAGGAAATTTACAATAGCATTTTTACCGTGGCGGTCCTGCACCAAGGAAAGAATTGTAAATAAAAAGAGAACTTTCTGATGTAAAACATTCAGTAAAGAATCATGATGGCTGATAACAGAAGTATACTATTCAATTTCTATAGACCTCACTGGAACCAGACACAACAAAAAATTGAAATATTCCATATTATCAAATTGACATACCTGGGGACTTTGTCGTCAGCACCATTGCTGATAGCTCCTGATTCAAAAGCTTCTATCAAGTGTTGCAGCCCCTGTAAATAAACGAAGAGAGAAGAACAACAGCAATCACAAGGATATATCAAATAAAGGAGAAAAAGGATTTAGTTTGACTTTCTTAGATAATTTCAAGTACCAAAAAAGTTGTTAAAAGGGTTCTTAATTATGAAATAGCATGTGACCTTGAAAATATAACACATGTGCACACACATGCTCCCAAACACAGAAATACACAAGTTCTTATTTTATATATTGAAAGAAATGATTTAAAGAACAAACAACCTAAATTGGACAAATCCTCACTGATAGCAATATCAAACTGGTGCCACTATAACTGAAATGGACCCCATAAAGCTAACTTTTTTATTTTGTTAACTTGTTTACTCAGGTATCCATTGTGTGCCATAATATTAAGGATAGGCTATTAAATTTGTTTGACAAACGAAAACAAACACAATGCTTATCAAAATTAATCATAGGTCTGTAGGAAATCTAGTGCAATTTTAAAAACAATTAAATCTAATAGTTAAGTCCAACCAGACTTCTGATCAGCAACAAAACAATTTCAAGTTGCAACAAAATTTGATTTTACACAACCTATCAAATAAGAGGAGGGTTCCAATACCTCATGCCTTTCATACCTCATCATACCTCATATTTTATATCTTCGTTTTCAAGGTCCAAATTGTCGATCCGAATCACTCAATATGATATCCATACTAAAATATGCTTGGAAATGAAATTTTATAATTTTTGGAACTTTTTTTACTATTTTTTAAGATAGGTACAAAATCACTATTTCTGGACCGTTCAAAAACAGTGATTTTGTACCTCTCTTAAAAAATAGTAAAAAAATTCCAAAAATTATAAAATTTCATCCCAGGCATATTTTAGTATGGATGTCATGTTAAGCGGTTCAGATCGGCAATTTAGACTTGAATACGAAGATATAAAATATGAGGTATAAAAGGCATGAGGTATTGGAACCCTCCTCATCAAATGATATAGAACACATAAAATTTCACTTTTCTACTTCGTAATTTTGACGTTGGTTGTCATGGTTCTCAAAGTAAATGATTGTCAACATATCCTTCCATTTGTTAACAGCCACAAGAAACTACCAATTTATTCAAAGAGCTTGTGAACTACAACCAAAAAAGTCCAGAAAAAAAGGATTCACAAAAAAGGCAATTATTCTGTATAATTACTGAGACTGACCAGTGGATAATCCTTCAACTATCGTACAGTACCTTAAAAGGTGAAATTTAAAATTCTAAATGAAGAGTACCTTCACACTATCCTTCTCTCCACATCCAATAAAACGCTTTCCTGCCAGTTTGGAGGTATCCTGAAATAACATAATGCAGCACGAATTCTGAGTAAAAATAATTTCGAAAAGAAAGAAAAATATAGGTATGTCCATATGTCCACTCCATTCTCATGCAGGCTTATATAATCAAAATCCCATACATCAAGAACAAAAACAACTTGCATGATTTTACGTAAGCTAAAGTTGGTGCAAATAAACACTATATTAGTTAATTTAAATTTTTAATCTAAAAAAGATACCTGGAGGAACTCCGGCATTTTGCCACCTTTACCCTCGATAAATTGGCAGAGGTACATCACACCAGCACATGAGAAGTTCTGCCATTAGAAAAGAAAACAACCATTAGAACTGAACTTAGTTTGAAGGTTTTAAACATTAAACCAATATACAAATTTATTCTCAGAGTCCAATGTAGAACTAGATCACTCAAACACTTGACTAATAAGAATCAAATTACCTGTTTGTCTTCCATTGAATTCATCTTCTCATCCTGATAGTATTAAAAGAGAAACAAACAGCCACATTATTTCAACTTCTTTTGTCAGAATGTTATGTAAAATCAACCAATCAAGAAGATAACTTTTCATACCAGGCCCCAGACCAGCTGCTTGATGCTGTTTATTTCTGTCCCAATGTTCACAATTTTCAGGTGAGCATCAGTAACCTACGAAGTACCAAAAAGATGAATGAGGTCACAAATTAACCAACCAATGTAAAAAAAAAAAAAAAAATTAGAACTAAGACGTGAAATAGTCAAGCATACCTCCTTTTTGATGATACCAGAGATTTCTTTCTGCTCATCCAGTTTATCATCCAATCTCTCAATGCGCTGTGTCAGATGCCGCTTGGCTGACTAAAAATGAAAAAAAAAAAAAAAAAAAATTTCGTAATGACATGGTATTGGTGTGTGTGAAACATTGATAAAAAGTGAAAATACTCACCGCAAGAGCAGAAGAGACTTGCTCAAGGTGCTTGGTCATGCCAGAAACAGCATTGGCCATGTTGCGCTTGGTCACATACATCAGATCTGAGAACTTATACCCCTAAAGAATCCATTAAGAAAACAAAAACAAGCAAAAAGATGAGTTGGTATATCTATGATGCCTCTATAAGCAAATAAGAGCAATTCATGTGCATGCCTGTAAGGACCAAAAACATCACACCCCCCTATCCCCATGCATGCGAAAGAGTAAACATTACTCTTAGAAAAAAAATAGATATCCAGAATATACTGATTAAGCAATTATCATGTCTCAAAAGGAAACAGCCGTATAGCATAAAAAGGTTCCTCTCTATACCCTTTCGGCCCCAATTCTTTTCACAAGAAATTAGACAAGGACAGTAGATATCATATTTCACATTTTTCAGACTGCACCATATTCTGCTTTGTCAGGGGAAATGTCTAATTTTTTCAGTTCAACAGGGATATAAATCTAAACTTTCCAAGAAAAAAAATGATGCACTTAGATTAGTACCAGACTAAGTAATAAAAAGTTCTGGTTCCTTCACTCAGTATGTTGAAGCACCTAACCCTATGATTATTTGAGCTTTTGCTTGTATGCAATATAAGACAGCTACAAGATTTGTCTTTTAAAGGAAATAATAAAAAAAAAGACAGACATACTTTCCACCACATGTATCCATAACCAAGAGCACCCACAGTAGCAGCTGGTACTATAAGTCCTGAAATTCCTGCAACAAAACACATAAACCTAATAAATAGTTTTCTATTCACCGCATCAATGGACAAAGGCTACAAATTTGCTGTCTCAAATAGGAAAACAAACTTGACCAATGACAATGCTTCTATGAAGGACAGACTAAAATCACAAATAGAATCATAGAAACATTTAAGAAGTTAGGATGAGATAAGTGGTACCTGATTGACCAGACCCTCCATTTAGAACAGTAATAGGGCGTGAAGAAGCCAGTTGGCGTACCTCCATAGCCAAACGGCGAACCTAGATAAAACACAGAAGATGCTTTCAGCATGAAAATAAACTTAAAAATTGAAGAGTATTAACCTTAGTCAAAGCAATTTATGTACAGTAGTCTACTTGTAACATTTTTGGAATTGGTTTTAACAAATAATTTGATTTGTGCTCCACCTAAGAAGGATTTGATTCTACCATTGAAGCTTACTTCTCATGTATCAGCCCCCTCGTAATATTATGTACTTTGTGTTTTTCGCAGAAAAGTTCAGTAGTTGCCTTTTTTTCATCTATTATCCCTTTCACCTTTTGTCAGTATTCTAGTATCGCATCTTTTGTTTAGTTTGTAAAATGGTTGGTAAAAGATTTAGTTTACATAACAACCTTCAGATAAAAGAATAACTTCATATGCACTACCAGGAAAAAGGGATTAGGATTGGAATTCGAATTGCAGATTAATATCAATTATGCTTTACAAAAAAAATATATATATATATATATTCTGGTTTCTCAAGGGTATTCTGACAGTTAGGGGTGAAAACGGAGCGGATACGGAGCGGATAGTGGTAAAACCATATCCATATCCCTTTTTAATTTTCCGGATACGGATACGGATTGGATATCAGACGGATGCGGATATGGATACGGATCGGATATCTATTAAAAAAATATTAAAAAATACTAAAGTTCATAATATTTATCTAATTATAATGGTGAATAACATATTTTTTTCATAATATATATTAAAATATATAGTATATATCTACTATTCGGATACGGATAATTGAAACGTAAAACCATATCAGTATCCATATCCACACGGATATTCGGATATCGGATATCAACATCTAATTTTTGAATACGGATCGGATATTATCCATACCGTTTTCACCCATATTGACAGTCCTTCTGGGGCTGCTTACTGGACCAGCCTTTTTTTCTTATATTTTTCCCTTTCCCCTTTTGTTTGTATATTTTGCATTTTTTGTTTAGTTTGCATAATCATTGGTAAAATAGTTTAATTTACCTAGCGACCTTCAGAGAAGAATAACTTCATATGCAATACCAAGGAAATGGGTTTGGGAGGATTGATTTGCCGATTAGTATCAATTATACTAACAGATTTTTGTTTTTTTCAAATTCTGATTTCTAGAGGGCATCTCTAACAGTCACTTAAGGTGCTGTTTATTGAACCAGATTTTTGTAACTTGTATGCAATAACTTGGCTAAATCCTGGTTCCAATCTACAATTTTGGTAATGATCTACACCCAAAAAAATAAGAATGGAATTGAAAGAATAATACAGTCAGCAGGAGAGCATAGAAAGATAATTTTCAGAGTGTAAGGGTATAGCTGAAAAGAAAAGGATAATTTCATGGCTTAAAAAAGATGCAAGAGAGGTGGCTGTATCTACGTGGCAGCCTGTGGGTTAAATGAACCCACTGGCACTGATTTTGAAAATTTACCATACAATTGTACAGAACTTTACTTATAATTTCACAAAACTTCCATAAAATAGACGCCCCCGCTACAGACATTTCCTCACTCTCCCACCATACAACAGGGTTATCTTATAAACTTGGTGCTTTATCAATGCAACACAAAACCAATCAATTTAAGGTCTATACAATCAACTCATAAGCACAAACTGAGGAAAAGAGTAGAATTTCTTTGATTTTTTTTTTTTTTTAGTTTTGCATATTTGTGTAAACCTTAGGAATAATAAAATAATAAGATATAGAACTAAGAAGACCACTTATTCAATGAGAAATCTATCTCAAAAAATAAAAATAAATATTACCTGAGAAGCAAGAACTTCATTTAATTCTGAATCACCATCCGTCCCACCCTTTTCTTTGGTCTCCAATCCCCTCACCAAATCCTATACAGGAAACAATTTTAGTTACAAACAATCTATCAATTGAAAGAACCATAATCATACAAATTAAACACGAAAAAAAATCATTAGAACCTGAAGTTCACCAAGGAGATCAGATAGTTTATTGTTCTTCAGCACAACTGTACCAGCGGCTCCTACAAGTTGAAACCAAAGGAAAAAATATAGTAAATTACCAAGGAACAAAACAAACAATGATGAAATAACAAAAGAAAACCAAGGAAATATCGTATATCGAAGTCGATTACCAGCTGAGATGAACAAAATAATTCTCCCGAGCCCGAAGCCCGCTTGCATCGCCATATTGTATCCGGCTCTCCAAGAAAACCCTAGATCCTTTCTAGAGAAACTTGAGAAAGAGAAACCTAGAACTAGAAGCGAGGGGCGAGGGGCGAGGGGCGAGGGGAGGCGACAAGAGGTCAAAGAGGCGAAATAATTGTTTTGTTTTATTTTGTTTTATTTTATTTTATTTTATTTTTCTCTCTTTTTTTATTATTGATTTCTGTCTCTAAAGTCTAAACATATGCTTTTTACTTTTTTTTACTGTCTGCTCTGCTGTTGAACTCCAAGTCGAAGGCCAGTCTAAATTGTTCCAAAAAATAAATACAAGTAGGTGAAACTGCTATTTCTGTATAGTCATCCGTGTAACGATTCTGTATTTAGCTGTATTATTGGACCATTGGACCAATAGTCACAACTGAGATCTTTTGTCTGAATGATTTCGAATTATTTCCGAATTATACTTGAATTAGTTCCGAATCACGAATTTTTGATCTTGTGTGAAGACCCGCTACACTGGAAGCAACTTTCCTCGGTAACTATTTCAAAATCTAATATGCTTTTTGGCTTTTGGCTTTTGCAGATGGCAAAACCGACCTTTTATTACCGTCTAGACTTGGTGTTGAATTGTTTTGTACGCCATTGATAATTGTTCTACAAATCTCTCCCACGTTTGTATTTTGATTGTTTTCTACTCTTCTTTCTATTTTTTTTTCTATTCTCCTATTTGTGACTTTATTCTGTTATGATATCCTTATCAGCTTTGTTGCATTTCATATATTATTTTTATTTTAAATCTAGCATTTTAATTAATGTTTCATTTTAGAGATGTTATTTTATAACAATTTTGGTGATATATAATATACATATGCATCTTCGTTCAAGTACTCTGAAGTATGACTACCAATTATTAATCGATGGTCTAATTTAATCAAACATTTCATTAGAAACATATATATATATTGTTGCATTCCGTAAAATACAAATATGATATTAATTAATTTAAAGTTTAATATGGTTTATTAGAACAATCATCTAAATATGGTTTATGTAATTGATAGTCTTTTATTAATTAATCATAAAATTTTGTAGAATTTATAAATTATAAAGTCTGAAAATAAACAATTTAATATATAGATTGAAATGCCCGCAATTTATTTAATTGAAATATTTTACAAAACATACAAACATATATATAAGAATGAATATTATTAAGAGGGGCCCCATGTCATCCTCTATATATAATATCATCTATCTTTGAATATCTACTTCATGGTGTAACAGCGCACATGGCACATGGATTTCCTTGTGTGATTTGATAATAGTTTAATTCCTAATTCCTGAAAATTTTGAAATTTTGATAATATTAAAAGGACAGTCGTGATATATTATATATTTTACGGATACGAGTACAAATTAAGCTGGCTTGGTTACATTGGTTTTGACTTTTGACTGAAACTCAGGAGTCAGGAGATAGCTTAATTGCAAATTAATTACCTTGAAGATGGGTACAAATACAATTGCGCTATATATGCATATATACCAAGGTTCTAAATAGCGTTTATAGCGTCGTAGCGGGGAGGTTAAAAAAAAAGCTATAGCGAATAGCGTCGCTATAGCGGAAGCTATTTCAAATAGTATTTTTTTTTTATATTTCGTATATTCAATATTTGTACTAAATATCAACATTATCTAAAGTCTCATAGAACAATAAATAACACCAAAGTAATTAAGAAATTATAATATTCATATTGAACTCGTACAAAGTCCAAATTGCGGTTCAAAATATCCATAGTAATATCATAAACTATCGATTGTTCCTATTAAAAATATCTTAAGCATCATGATTCATGACATAATCTTTTTTTTTTTCTATTCAAATTTTAATTTCGGTTTGGACTTTTTTTCTATTCAAATTTCAATTTCTATTCCCAATTTCAAATTGATTTATCTGTAGCAAGTAGCAACAAATTCAATTTCGGTTTGAGATTTTTTTTATCTTTATTTAAAACCCATATAAATTGCTTAAAAATAAAAAAAAATAAAAAAAAACCATATTGTATAGCGCAAATAGCGGACCGCTATAGCGGCCGTAGCGCAAATAGCGCATTTTGATGTCATAGCGTAGCGTTTGGGGTCCAAAAACGCTATAGCGGCGCTGCCGCTATAGCGCGCTATTTAGAACACTGATATATACGTATATATAGTTATATTCAAGTTACTTTGTTAAAACTATGAAATTAGTTCTATGTTCATTTATGACTTGACTATTATCTGATTATGAACCACACTTTAATAATGAATTAAGTCTAAACACATCAAATGAGGGTTAGTGGAGGGTACGAACCAGACTTTAATAATGAATTAAGCCTAAACACATCAAATGAGGGTTAGTGGAGGGTACTGAGTACTGGCAGGTGTGGGTTTAGATTGGCCACCTGTGTGACAAGTTGGTGGGTCATCTGTTTGTGTTACCAGACCTGATAATTTGATTTTAAGCCAAATATATCTATGTTGAGTTTCATTTGAAATTATGTGAGTTGGTATTCGATTGAATATTGTGATTGAGCATTTGCATTCATATATATATAGAGGTTGGCTAATATCAAAACGTTTGTTCTTAGGCCGTGGAACAAACGCTTTGGTTTTTATATTTTCAAAGTTCAAACAGTCGATCCAAACCGCTCAATATTCAATCTATATTAAAATGTGCTTGGAGACCAAATTTTACATTTTTTGGATTTTTTTTTTACTATTTATTAAGTCAGTTTTAAAATCGTTGTTTTCAATGATTCAGAAGTTTTTCACTATTTATTAAAATCAGCAATTTTAAAACTGACTTAATAAATAGTAAAAAAATTCCAAAAAATATAAAATTTGGTCTCCAAGCACAAATATAGAGATCACATCTAATGGTTTGGATCGACCGTTTGAACTTTGAAAATCAGAAAACCAATTGGTTGCACCACGGCTCCGGAACAAACGTTTTGATATTAGCCAACCTATATATATGTATATATATAGGAAGTGGCTACGGTGCTACGGCTCAATATTTGAGTTTTCAAAATCCTAACGGTCAATCCGAACCATTCAACATGATCTCCATATGAATATGTACTTGCAAACCAAATTTTACATTTTTTAGAATTTTTTTACTATTTTTTTAGATAGGTAGAAAATCACTTGATCTGAATGTTCCAGATCAAGTGATTTTGATTTTTTTAGACGGGGTGGTCCATCCCGGCCCCTGTTTTGATTTTTTTTTTTTTTTTTGCCCTCTCCTCGGACGGGGAGGTCCATCCCGTCCCTGGATCTGTCAATTTTTTTTTTTATTCGGACGGAGATTGGGGTTAGCGAATTCTTAATCGGACCGGAAAGGTCCATCCCGTCCCATGGAACGTGAATATTCAACCCGGCCTACCTATTTTTAAAAATCTGGTAACAGTTTAGCTCTTTTTCGATATTTTTTTAATTTTTTTTCGGTTAATAAAAATTTCGGCAGGGCCTCTACTCGTTCTGTCTGGCAAGATCAATAACACCTAACCCACCATTGAGCTTAGGGCTGCGCTGCACACCTTAATACCATTGAGTTTTAAGTGTTGATAATTGTAGTTCTATAATCAACCTTCTGAACAATAAATTGACCTTTGCTAGTCAACACATCACTTGTATTAATAATAGAATTGAAATTACTACTATAAGTTCATAAAACAAACCAAAGGATGTTTTGAGAAATCATTATAAACTTTTCAATATTGAGGCATCTTTATTCATTTTTATTTATTTATGCAAATAAATCAATACTGTATGTATATATAGAAAGCAAGATTGGTAGCTTAATACTTTAATAGTTGAACTAGTCAAGTTAGCTTTGCTGAGACGTTGAGTTTTAAGTGTTGCCAGTACGCTAATTAGTTTAATAAAGAAAAGGGAAACTTTGTTTGAATTGGCCTAGCTGATAAAAGAAAAATGGCGCCAATCTAGGCGAGCTCAAATTCTCATCTTTGAGAGTGATTATAAAAGGCCTCATTTTCTCAACTAGCTTCAAACAACGAGAGCTCACAAAAGAGAGAAAAGAATGGCGCACAAGTGTTCTAAAGTACTCTCCATTGTCATGCTACTGCTATTTATCCTTTCTTGCTCCGTCCTTCCTCCCGCTTCAGCAGCTCGAACTATTGGGAATACTTTGTCGCCCAGTGAGTCTAGCTAGTACTGTTTTCTATTTCTAGTTGCAGTAGAGCTCTCAAAAATGCCATTTTCATTCATTCATTTAATTATATCCTCGATCATAATCCATTTGTTACTCAAGTATATATATATATGCTATTACTTTTCAGTTAAGAAAGCATATGATGATATGAGCAATGGCTTGTCTGGCAAGGCCTTAACAGTACGCAAGCTGAGTGACACCTACCCATCAGATCCATATTATGGTTACCAACCTTCAAGAAGGCCATGATCACAGTTTATAACTTATTTGAGGAGTTGCAATGGAGGCCCCCTATAATTTGTTGAAATTGAAGTATGGCGTCAATAAGTGCTAGCCTACTTAGTTCGTTGTTATTGGTTTCTTGCATTAAAGTAACATGTATTCCTACAGAAAACAATTAAAAGTAAATAGCTTATTTGTAGATTTTCTCCACAAGTTGCTTTGAATATCTAAATCCAAATGCCTATTGAACAGTGATGGTACAGAGTTGCTAGTGTTTTTGTGACCTGTTCAATTAACATTTCTTGGTTCCAATCAGAGTTTGACAGTCCGGATCAAACGGTATTAAACTGAATGGCACAGATAAAGGCAGCTAGCTGATATGGATTCGCATCCTTCACTGCACGCAAATCCAACAGATTCATGAGATTCAAGAGATTCATGCGAGCATGCAGTGTTGTCGAGGAAAAGAATCCAAGCAGATACGGTACTCAATAGGCGTTAGGGAATGGTAGATAAACGAAACCTAAACAGGAAAAAGAAAATAAAGGCAGTACTGTACTGCAACATCCAACAGCTAGCTAAGAAGTGCCAATACAATTAAATTAAAGAGGAGAGAGGCGTCAAAGTTCACTAAAAATGTCACAGTAACATTTCACAGGCTAATCTAGTCTGAATCATTGCCAGAATTAACAGTGGCAGCAGCACCACTTTTGTACCCAGCCATTTGCTCTCTGTAGCGCTTTGAGTCTGCCTTCGCCATAGTTTCAAAGGGCTCTTTCTCCTCAGCTGCTCAGAAGAAAACATTAATTTACAAATTAAAATAGTAGGATGACAAGAAAATAAAGGAATATAGCTCAGAATATTACCTGACATTTTCTTCCACTTCTCACCAAGTGCCTTCCCCACTTCAGTAAAGGCCAATCCCGGATTGCTTTTCTTTATATTCTACACAATTATATATAATGTTAACAGATTATTCTTGTGGCTTAACAAACACACAAAAATGCAAAAACTTTCCAACAACAAATAAAATTACATGAAAAAAAAGGTCATAAAATAGGGTATTAAATTTTTTGGCATGCTTTGCAACAACATATATGCACACTGCAGCAACATAAATACCAGTTTCTGTTTAAAATTACTATGATGTTTGCTTTTCCCTGCATTATGTATGCAAAATTGTGGTAGAGATTCTTAAATTTTATGACAGAGTACATGGGTTACCATTGCAGTACAACATATCACAATTCTGATAAGTGAAAACAATGACATGAGCAGCCTCAAGTTTTGTTTGCTATATCAGTACACAACCACCTTTCTTTAGCAATCTAAACAAGCATTATGGCCACAAAGGTACATTATAATATTTTATTAATAAAGAAGAAAAAACTTGCCTCTCTTTCTGCATTGGAGAAAAACATGAAGCCACTCATGCCCCTTTTAGGGGCATTTGGGTCTTTTTTCTTCTTCGGCCTCTTCTTTGATCCCCCTTCATCTCCATCCTTTGCTTTTCTCTTGGATGATGATGGCTTGGTAACAGTTGCTTCCTTCTTCGGCATTTTCTGTTGTTAAAGAACATTCATATTACATCTCTTTGAAGTTCTAAAATTTAAGAAAGCAGAGATATTACAGTTCCATATAGATTGCCCATCTATGATATTTCTAAGAGAAAAGGCATCCTCATAAAATCCATAGTAGCAGGTAGGAAGCTAATCAAATTTTATCAAGTAGACCAAAACCAACAACAGCGGTATCTTCTCTTTTCTTTTCTTTTTCTTTTCTATTTTTTGAAGTTCAACAGGCGAATTGCCCGCTAACAATTGTATAAATAAAAGAAAGTTTTACAAATTAAGGTACAGTGGTATCTTTTTGTTACATCTTTTAGTTTTCCATGCATCAAAAGCCAAAGTATTGAAAATATTCGAGTACTAAAAATGCAAACAGTGCAAAATAAAGGCAAAGAACAAGTTACCTCTTTTTTCTCGCCTCCACTGCCACTGGCATCAGAATGTTCTTCGTCTGAATCATCTGTGGGGGACCCACTGTCATCCTTCTCAGCAACAAAATCTTCATCCTGTCATAAGCAAGGACGAGATCAGTTAGAAAACCAACAATGAAGAAAGTTGCTTAGATCCTTGCATAATCAATATCCTGGTTCAAAAATTGAGCTTTACAAGTGCATGCAAACAGAAGCAAGAAATTGTTCTGTACATTCTCATTAAATGATACTAAATTAAGAGTTAACTGATAGTCACATTTTCATGACAAACAACTTATCAGCTTTTCTCAAGGAAATTTTCAATGTGTTTTCATAATGTAATCTTTCCTAATGATCTACCCAGTCCCAAACACAACATGAACGAACATATACCCAACGTAGCCAGACCAACCGAAACAGTATTTAATCATAAGAATGTTCTTTTCAGGCTCAACTAGAGCATTTTTATCACACCAAAGGTTGTTTGATTAGTTTTTAAGTCTCCATATGAGCTTCAAAAGATGGATCCAGACAATTGATCTTGATCTAATTCACAACAGAGTCAGATACAGCACCTCCCAACATTTTAAATACCAAGTTTGTTTCATACAAGATCAAGAAATTTAAAAAATGAGGGTTGAGAAGTCCGTTTGGTACTTTTAACATTACCATCCTCTTGATCTTAGACACAACAAAATAAAAAAAAATTACAGATATTAGACATTAATGCATCATTAACAAAGTAGATCATGGCCATCAGTTCAGACTCTCATTTGAAGCCCATCTGACAGTTCAAAGGTTAAGCTCAAGGCTACCTTCATGAGCTGAGACCCAAAATAAAATCTTCTCTATTGTTTTCCTAACCAAGTCAAAACTAAAACCCTAAAAACAAGGCAAGCTGAGAAAAGAAAACCAAAATGAAATAACAAAATTGGCAAAAAGAAGACCAGGAAGAAATCATTCTATACAGAAGGCCAGAAAAGTAAAGTAATAATATGCATCATGAGTGAAATTAGGTAATTACCTCTTCATCACTTTCATCATCACCAGCTTGGTTCTTAATATCCTCAAGATACGGGTCAACTGTACTGTCATCTGTATTTTGAAGAACTGCAGCTACGCCAGCAGCTGTTTGCACCTCCCCTAGGTTGAGTATCTTCAAGCCCTTCGCACTTTACAAAAAGGAATAAACCAAATATTGTGAAATTCTTACTCATACAATGTTAGCCCTATTTATTCAGTGAAATATTTGCTGCCTTAACCTCAGCATCCTTTCAGATGCCTCTTGCGAGAATTGAACCTGCATCTCCATAGAGAGGCGAGGTTCATACAATGTTAGGTAGATCCCCACAAATATGTCTGTTACTTTTGGCACACATTATCAATAAAGGGGAGAATTCCTAGAACAATAATTATCACATACACCCCTTACTGCAAAATATGGAAGTATCACCAACATAACTTTTCCTCCCAATATCTTTAAAACCCAAAATAACAACAAGAACAACAAAAAGATAAGTGCCCCTCTTTTCTGCATCATTCAAAAAAGAGGAAGCAAAGATGAAAAAGGATTAGTTGGAGGCTTACTGAACTGTTTTACTTTTTAAAATATCATACAATACTTCCCAACTTCCTGTAAAGGTATAGGCCGTTTTTCTTATATTTTTCAGGCATTTTGAACATATCTAGTTTAACATTAATATAACAGTTCAAGTAACCTTTAACCACAGGAATTTTAAAAAAAAAAAAAAGTAAGAAGAGAGGAAGGAAAAGGATATACCTAATGAAATTAAAGAGGCTGTGGTACTCATTCCTTTGGATATTTCTGAACAGATGTTCTTGTTCGCTCTTTAGTCTGACTAGTAGATCAAAGTAGTGAGATGACACACTTGAGCCACCAGCACCATGTCTTTCAAATTCCATATAATCAATCTGCGTCATTTAATTTTTTAAAGAGGTTTATGAGCTATCTAGAAGCTATTATACTTAAAAAAGAAAAGAGAAAAGATCATAATAGACGACTTGTACTGTGTACATTATGGAAATTAACAAACCCTTGTGAAAAACAACTCAAATCAGACCATATCTACAATCTCAACTATGCAATTAACAAAAAGCATCCCGAAGATCACAATGGCACCATGAAAAATTAGAACACACCAATCAACTCTTTAAGGAAAGGACAAAACTTATCCAAACTACTTGTGAATGTGACCCTGAGTAATGAAAAAAGAAAAAAGAAAATCTAATATAATAAAGAGTGAGATCAAAGCAGAAAAAAATTGTACCTCATCATGAAGTATAAGAGTTGGAGGTTTGGGAAGAAAGAAGAAACCCTTTTCAAGCGGGTATAACAACCCATCTTCGGCCTTGAGAGAAGATTTAACTGCGTACCCATCTTGAGCACTACGGAATGAACTAGGTCTTGTCACCTTTGAACCCGATAAGCCACGTAAAATTTTGGTGAAGACCTCATGTATTAAACCCTGAACAAAAATGGGACAAGATTATGACTAGCATCATGACAGGATTTAGATTTCATCCAGTAATGACCAATACTGGTCCTTGACACTGATAATGTGAATTGTAGAAGGAAACCCAATTTTTGCAATTGCTCAAAATAATGCCCAACTTAGCAAGAGCTAACCCAAAGTCGTGCAAACCAAGATTATACACAAATCCATTTTTGCCTCGATTACTCAGTGTGCAATGCAAAGTAGTCCAACCCCTAGCTTCAACTTACCCTCGGTGGAAAGCCAGATGATGAAACAACCAAGAAAGGGAATCACAAATTTATTACAACATTGGACCAAAAAGGTACAAAGCCACAGGTTACAAGTAATTCCAAGGAGTAAGGCCTTCACAATATGAAATGTATACAAATATATATATACACACACACACATATGCATATATCACCTTGTATGTTGGCTCCAGTCTGTCCTTGTATTTTGAAGTAAGCTGTTCCTCACTTAACGTCAGTTCCCTTTCAACAACAGCCTCCGTCTCAAACTGAGTTGAAATTAAAATGAAAACCAAATGATAGAATATGTGATGTGTTGTAAAATAAATTTCAACAGTAAGTAGATATTTAATTGAGTTGTATCTCAAAAGGATGTACCTGAATAACAATATGCGGGTACAGAGTTTGTCCTTTGCGGATTGGCGGATCAAGAGTAATCACAACAAATGTATGAGGCTGGTTGGACTGCATATATAATAACACACGTATTTAATAATTATTATCTCCAATAGTTTCATAAATGACAATAAAAAAATTGAATTCTCTTACTGCTCCAGTTTTCTCCTCCTTTCTAAATACCAAACTACTACTGAAGAAAAGTTAAAGGTTTAGGCCCAAAAATACTTCACATTTCAGGGACACCCGGGAAATTATTTAATTCGATGGGTATGGAAGGGAAGTGCTCTCCCCAAAATCTAAAATTCAATATATTTAAATAGAAGAAAAGAAAAATCAACATATTCACATAAAAGAAAAGCAAACCTTCGGCAGCAGGAAGAGACGAACAACACTAGCATATTGAATTTTAAAATCATTTGCCTGCCCTTGGATTCGCAAAAACGACATGTACAGCTCAATACTATATCGTCCCCTGAAAAACACAAAAAATTATGTTAGCCCTCCTTGGGGTTGAAACAGCAGGTGAAAGAGCATAGAAATGCCATTTTTGTCTACCTAGGCGTGAGAATGGAAATTCCTTCAAACGTAACAACAGGCTCCTCTGATGATCCTACATCTGCGAACTGTTTTATCTTATCCAGAAAAACCTGAAAACAAAAATAAATAAATTAGAAATTGGCTTAAAAGTTAAAACTAAACATCTCAAGTCAACTGATGGCTTTACTGTTAATTTAAAAACTACCCTTGAGAGTAATCAGATTGACAACAAACACTCACCTGTGCAGGAGGCCGGTTCTCATCTCCAACAAATTGGGTATTGGAGGTGGGGATATGGAAACTCACATCCATCAACGAATCTTTCTACATTTGACCACAAAATTAAGTCATAACGATTAAATCAATGGAAATTGATATTGAAATTGCCCTTCAAATTTCATGTTAATTCAATCGACATCAAGTATCTTTCCAACCATAGTTTGGAAAAATAACAAATTGTTCATCAAAAGTACTATCATGTTAACATTAATTTAGGGAACTGATGATTTTATTAGGAGAAAAGCTGCCAGACTTTAAGGTTGATACTTCTCCATATCTTTTCCAGAAGACTATACTAACAGTTCGGGATCATAGCAAATAACTTATTTCTTTTAGAGGAGAGATCGGATGACACCCTTTTTTGGTGACATCGGATGACACCGTGCATTTTCAAAGTTTTCAAAGTCCAAACAGTCGATCCAAACCGTTCAATATGATGGATATATTAAAATGTGCTTGCAGATCAAATTTTACATTTTTTTTTATTTTTTCACTATTTATTAAGTATTTTACAAAATCTTTGTTTTCAGACCATTGATTTTTTGTACCCATCTTAATAAATAGTAAAAAATTCAAAAAAATGTAAAATTTGATCTGCAAGCACATTTTAATATATCCATCATGTTGAACGGTTTGGATCGACTATTTGGACTTTGAAAATGTAGGGTGTCATCTGATGTCACCTAAAAAGGGTGTCATCCGATCCCTCCTCTTTCTTTTATTTGTCAATGAGAATCTTGTATTCCAGAGAAATTAAGAGTTGAAATCTTATGCAATTAACTAAACTAATAATGAGTTAAGCACCTCATTTGCACCCGTAGTATCATCCACATGGAATTCCAAGTACACATCCGTTTTCCCTTGCAACTGTGTCTGTGAAACATCAGCTAGAGAGACCTCAAATGCTTGTTTGTTACTTACCATGAATGTCAGCATGTTTCCTACAATATGAAGCAAATTTTAGTGCGTTCTACTGGCATACATAAATAGTTAATAACATTAATTAGTTTTCTTCTTCAAAATGAGAACATTTTTATGCGTCTTTGCAAATATCATTAAAATTATTAATTTATTAAAATTATAATGAAAAAGGAATGTTTCATTATATATTTAGATAGGTTTTCCTAATTAGAGTTTGCTACTTGTTTCTATGTCCAATCTTAAACACAAGCCAACTAGATGTTACAAGTTATACTGCAAATTCATGTTACTTATCAGTAGATTAAAATTAGGGGCTATTCAGTCACCTTTTTCTTCAGCATTCCTTCCAAAGGTTTGGAGTGATTTACAACTTAACCATACAATCTTGTATGTCATTAAAATATATGAATCAGCAAAGAAGGTTAGACATTGGGCCAATTTGCAAAAATGTCTGACATTAGCTAGCAAATAAGAAAGGGAATGAAATTTACCATCTATATCAACAGCTCCCCAATTATGGCCACTGACAGAAAGCTGTTTCTCTTCAGGCGTTGCTCCAATATTCTTTTGTATAAAACTATTCAAAGTGCCAACATCCTACATATCAAAAGTACAGTATAATTGTTAGCTTATCTAGTCAAATATCATTCTTAATGAACCAAGCGAGGATTTAATGCATACCTTACAAAAGCTAAATATATCACGTATTCCCCCATCAACATAATCCCACAACATAAATAAAGACACAAACAGCGATGAAGGACAGGTAGTTTGGGCCCCGGAAAGTAAGAAACAATCAGTAATGGAAAGTATGTTTCACGCTTCGCAAGTTTTACTCAAAAATTTAATTTCCATATTTGTACCGGTAGCTGGAAGATTTCACGTATGGTACATATGATACATTGATATTTTAAGAACTGAAATTTCACCTGAAACAAGGGAAGTAAATTTCAGCAAATTCTTCTTATGTCTCGAAGAATTCATATGCGATATTGCATATATGTCATGCAGTACATTTTTGCATTCACCTTTCGAATGGGAACAACACAGAAGAATTAACAAAGAAGAGACCACTGACAAAATTAGGCTAAACCCAACGAACTTATATGAGCAAAGCACCCCTCTATGAAAACATTTCATCTTTTGCAACCCAATTTGTTATACTGTCATGTTTACAGTATATTAATGGGTCTATTCAAATAAAATGGTAACCAAAATATTAAGTTGAACAATTACCTGTTCTTTAAAACCAATGAATTTGTAGAATACCCCATCTTTTCTTCTCACCCCAAGTTGATAAGCCCGAGGCACTTTCATCCAAGTGAGAGATACTATCTCAGATTTGTTGACTATTATTTCCTTCCCACCACCTTGTTTTTTCCATTGGAGTCCCCCAGAGTTTAGGCGAAACTGGCCCGGGTTCTGAAAAAAAAAATGGAAAAGAAAAGGAAACACACTCAAGCTCAATTTATTCTTCATTAAATTATTTTCACTAAAATCAATAGAACCTCAGAACTTTAAAACTCCAGAAAAAAAAAAAGAAGAAGATAATTTTACATCCACAAATGCATTAATTTTGATATGCCACTAGAACCAAAAGGAAGTTCTCAAAGAAGGAGAGAACCAATTAGGGCTAAACTATTTCGAGCAAAATTAATAAATTATCTTTCTTTTAAAAATTAATTTTATATGACAGCACACAAAAGTTGTTGTATATGAAGTACAAGCTAATATTAAATATTACAGTTTCATAAAAATAAAAATAAAATTTGGTCGGTGCATCTAAGACAAACTCTGAAATGAAAACCCTAATACATTCGAAGCCAGCTATTGAGGCCTGATATGATACTCAGAAATGAATCCTCAGTAATATTCCAATTTCAGATATTGGAGCATGGGGACAGCAAAATACGTAACCGAAAGCAAACCTAAGAGTCGAAAATCCAAAAGAGACGCAGAAATTAAGAAGAAGAAAAAAGAGATGTAACAGTTAAAGGGGATTAATCAAAAGCAGCTGGTTCTCACCGTGCCTCCCCGGCCGCCGAGGAGAATACCATTAAACTGGTGTCCGTCCGTCATTTCTCTCTTCTTCTCTTCTTCTCTTCTTCTTCTCTCTCTGCAGTTCTCTTTTGGTCTTTACTCTTTAGTAATTTGCGGAGAGCCATGTGATGTCTTGGGCCGGCCCAAATAGGAAAATAGAGATTATAATATATCTTTGGTTCGGGCCGGATTCAAGACTCAACGGAAAGAAACAACATGCGCATTGCAAAGTACCATAGCATAGCCTCAAGAATGTCATTCTTAATTGAAATATTATTATTGTGATCAAATATTTCAATATAGATAAGATAACTAATTGCAGCTCTTTATTTTTGTTATCTTTAACCGTTAAGCCAATAAATGATTGGCGAGATATCAAGGAAAAGAGAAAACAACCTGAGAAGAAACCAATATTTGATGCATTAATTGTAGATGCACTTTAAAATATTTCATGTATCTGTTTCATTTAGTTCAAATAAAATTCATACACGTGTAAAATTCTTGTCAGTTTTGATGCTTTTACTACGAATTTCTGAAAATTTTATATTTGACAGAGCCACACAACCGTAAATGTCAGAATTGGTGTTTGCCATCTTATATGGCCGACATATATTTCTCTTTTTATCTTATTTTTGCAACTTTCAACTTCAAATGTACCCGCACAAAAAATTTTGCAACAATGTCAGTAGGAAAAAAAGTGTTATCCGCAATCCGATTTTCAGAAATTCGTGGTTATTTAGTTTATTTGTTTTTATTAATGTCAAATTTAAAATTTCCGAAGCGACAATTAATTAAAAATATAAACATACACACATAAACGCATCATAAATATATTTAACATAAATTTATCAGTAATCTTTATTTTACTTATTTGTTATAGTATGGATAAATTTATAGGAAGCTCATAACAATACCCGCGCTGTACCCACACTCTAACTACCATAACTATCTAGGGAACCACAAAAACTCTAGCACTGAATTTTTTTCTAAAGTTTTAATACATATGCAAAGAAGTATTTACACCTACGAGGCGAACAATTTTTACGTAAATAATTGTCTCTCCAACCAAACCTCCCAAACGTATCCGCACTATAAATATCTGTGAGGTACCACTCAAGCTACATGGAGGGGCATACACGTTTTTAGAGGTGATTTTTTTTTCGTTCAATCTCGTCCATATTCTGACGATCTGTGAGAAATTTTGCAAATCTAAAACCACGAACGTCTTCTACGCAATTTTCTCTTTCAAATGAGATTCATGATGACGCTTTTTCCGGCTCGTCGTCACACAAGTATTTATACGTATACTTGTAAGTATTTTTTACATATGACACTGGATGACGTTTGAAAGTATTAATATCAAGTACTGCAAGTATTTATACCTATGCACTGAAGTATTTATACCTATGTGGTCAACTATTTTTATTAGAGAAAGGTTGACGCGGAGACGATTGAGGAAGGTTGATGCGGTGATACGGGTCCCCACTACTTCATTAGAGGAAGGTTGACGCGGGGACGATTGGGAGACTGGAAAATGAATGATCATAATAAGTTATGCATCAAAGTATTAATATCTTATTTTTTTTAAGTGTTAATATCTTATCTTCCAAGTTTTTATATCTATGAAGGTTGACGTTGGGACAAGTGCGGGGACTGAGAAAAGGAGGACCATATAATTCGTGAGGACCATAGAAGAACAGTGATGCAGAGATTTTAGAATAATAATTAGTGGGGACCATATAATATCTTTTTAAAATAATAATTAGTGGAGACTATAGTACATAATTTTTCTAAATGAGATGCGGGAATTTTGAGAGTACTAAAGTGAGGGTACTCAAATAATTATTCAAATTTATAAACATTTACAAGACATAATAAAGAGTTAATTTATCTATCAGATTCCATGATTTAATGATCATAAGCGTGGTCGAAATCCCATAAGAACATCAGGTTCCATGATTCTATATGTTTATTTTAGCATTAATAAATCTATACACATTTAATAGATACAATTTAAAGTTTATTCGTCAGTTTTGATGATTTAACGATCACAGATGTGGTCTAAATTGATTAAAAATATCAACAAACACACAACACAAGACACTGTAATGACATGTTACAAAAATATTATATGTTGTATTTGTTATGTTTGTCTGTTTACAACATATAAATATGATCAGTAGAATTAGAATAAGAATAAGAACTCCAAAATATATCATATTGACTTCAAATAATGAATTTAAACCATTGAAATCGATCTGCTTCACAAGTGATGTGTTTACATGTAAATCTATAAATTTTCGAATTAATTTTGTATAAAGTCGAAGGGTTAAAAAATAATAAAAATGAACAAATTAAAACTAATTTATAAACCTTTTTTTTACTGCTTGACTAGATACTAAATGAAGTCAAAAAATTTCTAAAATTGCCATATAAATTCATCACTCATGAAATAAATTAGTTTTCAACAATTTGATATTATTATTTGAAGTTATTCATAAATTTTTTGAAGTTAAACTCACAAAAAACTTGGTGAGCTTAGAACACCCTAATTCTACTCGATAAATATGTATACAATTAATAGAGATGGTTTAGAGTTTGTAAGTTTTGGTGTCTTACAATCATACATGAGACCTAAGTTGATTGTAACAATCGATTAGATGCACACGATGCACTTTAAGGTCATGTTTGGTTGTGGAGTAAGAGGTGGATTAAACCCTTTACTCCACACTTAATCCGTCAAATAAGGAGTAAAATATGAGTAAAATTGAGTAAGAGATGAGTTAATCCGGAGTAAGTTACTCCACTTCTCCAGGTGAATTAACTTACTCCACCTGTAGGGCCCACTTCCATAGGCAAATATTCATTTCCCAACATTGTACTCCTTTAGATAAATTAATTTAAGCAATAATTCATACTACCAAACATGATGTAAAATATAAAAAGTAAGATGAAGGAAGTAATTTAATCCTTACTAATTTTACTCCACAACCATGACCTAAATGCGTTTTAAAAGAATTTTATGGGTAATATTTGCCGTATATGTTTCTTTTAGGATAAAAATATGCACATTTAATATAAATTTTTTGAAGATTATCTGTCGATTTAATGATAAAAAAATGAGGCCTAAAGTTGATTTAAAGAGAATTTCATGCATAATATTCATCGTATTTATCTGATTTAGCAGTAAACTGTTAACATGCTATATCCAGGAGGTCTATTAGATTATTAATTTTGTGCATAAAAAATGAATTATGTCGAGAATAATTTGTGTAGAGTAAAACTATGGATGATTTTTTTTGCGTGTATAGTTGGTACACAGATAAATTTTGTTTTTTTTTATTAAAAATTGTTGAAATATGATATGATGTTTCTCTAATATTCAAATTCTAGTTTCGCCTGTAAAAAGGAGAGGAAACGGTATTATGTATAATACTACTTTGATCCCTCCTCTTAAAAAAATTAGCTATAAATATCCAAATATTATGCAGAAGAAAATTAAGGATAACGATCCACAAAATAGAAAATAGTCACATATGGATTAAAATTAAGAATTTCTCAAAAGCATCAGACAGATCAAAGATTAAAATTAAGACTTCGTCCTAGAACCAATCTCTAATCTAGGACCACAAAACACTACTTTGTTCTACTCTACTGCATTGCTTCAGTTTTATACTCCTTTTTACTATTTCAAGGCGAAAGAACCAAGGACAACCCGACCTTGGAGCTTTTCTCAATGGCCTTGGTGTCGACTTCACCAGAGATGGTGAAGAATGATTTAGGCCTCCATTCATGCTGGATCAAGGCACTTGCCATGCCATAGTTGTTGAACCGGGCTTTCACCACGGTTAATGGGTCTAAAAGATGCTGGGTACCAAATGTCATTGTGTTGTCTCCATTTGTAAAGCTATGTGTTAGCTCTGCACCAACTGCTGTTGCCGTAAGTGGGCTTACCAAGTGGTAGTATGAGGCAGTCAGACTCTCTCCCTTTTCATTCCTTTTATGTGAATAAAAAGATGTAATATTTTGAAAATATTTCGACCATGTAAAATAGTAAAAGTTGCCAATGAGGTTATAGAAATGACTATTTTGTCCTTCATCTCCAAAGTATAGAGCCAGTAAACCAACCGGTTGTGACATACTAATCTAAAATGCGAACATGATATACTATGCTACCTGATTCTGTAACATTTTGATTTGGTCAAATTCCATTATGAACCGAGCGAGATTCTATACAAATATCCTTTCAAGTTCTTTTGTTTTTCGCAAGACAATCAAATTTTAAAAATTGCAACTTATGGAAGCTAAAAAGCAGAACCGCACTGAAGAATGCTTACAGAGTGAGAGAAGCAATGAGATCAGCATTCACCACATTAAGACCAGCATTGCACTTTGTGAAATTTCCAGTTGCACTGTCAAATGCCACATCAGCACCAAGAGCAATAGCATTTGATCCTACAACCGTTGCGAGGTTGACCACAGGATTTGCAGTCAAACTCATTCCAGCACTTACCGCAGCATAGTCGTGTAAGTATTGCAATTCCAACTGTCATGTACAAGTTAATGTGAATACAACAACTTGGGGCCTTTCCAGTTATCTAGTATTCATAACTTGAATCTATCAAAATTCAGACAACAATACATTTATGTCCTAGTGGCCAAGCCCACATTTACTGTTGAATTAATGGTTCTGAAAATTTAGGAAACAGAGGGTACACGATTATTCATAGACTAATAAACATAATAGATTTTTTATAAGCACCAAATTCTATTCAACAGAGCATGTAATCAAATCACACGCGTAACACAAGAATTCTTAATGTTTTACAGTTACTGACACACAAGGATTTCCAAAAAAAAAAAATCAGGGCCTGTATGGCAAACAACTCAGTGGGCCGTAATATTACAATTCAACTTCCATCCTAGTTAGGTTTCAGCTATAAACTCAAATTAGAACATGAATTTGCCATGCACACCATCAATTTTATCACAATTACTGAAGTTCACTTCTTAAACCCAATTCCCATAAAATTCTCTTACCTGATTGATTGTGAATAAAATGATCTGCTCGGCATCTATTTAGCAAGAATAAAAAGTGACCACAACAAGAGATAATTAAGAATAAGTACCATTCCAGATCGCTGATCGGGCACCATGAAGCTAAGAACCGTCTTCAGTCCAGGGGCACCGAGGTCATCAAGTGTAACGGTGGTTAAAACCTACGATTGAAAAAATATAACGAATTCTTATTTATAGCAGTAGAGTTTGCCCTTTTTGTTGCTTTTACTAGGTAATGATATTTCACAAAAAAAAAAAAAAAAATCAATAATTTTAAGAAGGAGATGCAATTCTCAATGGTCACTAGGCTTTACGCAAATTAAACATAACATGGGGGTTGGGGGGTAGAATATACATAAAGCATAGACTATTGTGACTTGATCACTCTCTTTAATTGAAAAGAAGAAAGATAAATATAGCAAATTTTGTCATAGATTAGTAGATAAAAGTGACTAACTTTAGACTGTGAAGTAGCTTTGAGGCTGATTGAGATATTGTTGCTCTTTATGTAAGACTGGATTTCACCCAAAATGAGCTCATTTCTCTTTGTACTTGATGTTGTCAGTGCCTGAAATTCACAAATAATTGGAGTATGTTTTGAATGAAATGGTGGAACCTACTAGTAGATAGATGCCATGGCTATGGCTTCACCGAAAGTGAAATGATTAAAAGAAAAGAATAAAGCACTAACGATTCCATTTGCTGTATAGGTTGTAATAGCAAACTTGTGATCAGTGTGGTAATCCTTGTACAACAGATCTGCAATTAGAAAACGATGTGAGTTAGTTCCATTACAAGAAGGCAAGAATAACCGAAATAAACATTGTTTCGAGGAAGACAAACCTCTAGCTTTCTTGCCGATTTCTGAGTAGAAACCAGGTCCCGACCTATTCTTTCCTTCCATTTCTAATTCTTTTTCTTTTTCTTCCTCTTTTGCTTGAAAGTAGTGAAAATGTTGGAGCGGGTTTAGGCTGTCGTCCGATTAAGGTGGCGGTGGCGAGCGGGCGCTTCTAGTTCTGCCAATACGTGTCAAGCTGAGATTTTACCAGGAGTAGGAGTCAGTAAGGTCAGCTTTCAGATTTATATTGCTGTGGCCATACTCATCAAGGAACATATATACTTGGCATTGGCAACTGATGCAGTGACTCGCCCCAACAGAGTTTGTACCAACTCCAGACTTGGGGGGATCCAGGATTGACTAGAAGGATCTTAATTCGCATCTTCCTTCTGATATATCTCAAGCTCTGAGTGTTCTTATGGAAAATCTCAACCGTTCAAATACGTCGTGCACGAATCTCAAAGCAAAAATTATACTACCCCTGCGCTGTCCCCGAATAGGCACCGTAGAAAGATACCGCTATTAATTTGAAGAAAAGAAATTAATATAGGAGTAGAGCTAAGGTGCTCTTAAGCTCACCAAGCTTTCCGTGAGTTTAACTCAAAAACCTATCAATCCAACTTCAAACAACATTTTCAAACCGTTAGATGTTCAATCTATATTAAAATGTGCTTAGAGAACAAATTTTACATTTTTTGGAATTTTTTTACTATTTATTAAGCCGGTTTGAAAACCGCTGTTTTCTAATGGTGCAGATTTTTAATAAAAACAGCAGTTTTCAAACCGGCTTAATAAATAGTAAAAAAATCCAAAAAAGGTAAAATTTGTTCTCCAAGCACATTGTAATATAGATTGAACATCTAACGGTTTGGAAATGTCGTTTAAAGTCGGATTGATAGGTTTTTGAGTTAAGCTCATGGAAAGCTTGGTGAGCTTAAGAGCATCTTAGCTCTACTCTTAATATAGTATACTAAATTATTTAGTTTTTTTAATCTTAATTTTTGAACTCCGAATTAATAAATGACTATCATCATATGTTTGATAAGATGAGGCGAGCACATCAAGGATATTTCAATTAACTATTTTTATTTTTTCAAATTATTTGGAAATAATTCGGGTATAACTCGGAAATGATTCAGAATTATCCGCACTGAAGATCTCGGTCCCACAAGGGAGCAAAAAAATCATGAATATTTTGTAAAATTTAGGAAATATTTGTAAATTCGTCGTTCGATTCGCCATCACCAAAAAACGAATAATTTCCGAATCTTATGACTATGGTGGGAAGCATAGTGACAAACGAATAGTTTGAATTTGGTTCGGCAGGTTCAAAAATTCGTGATCCGGATATAATTCGGGAATGATTCGGCACAACAAGGAAGCAAAAAAAAAAAACAGCCCAAAAAAAAACCCCCAAAATTTTTAAAAAAAAAAATTGCATTTTTCTCGCGAATAATTCGTGATTCACGTTTTATTCGCAATTAAAACTTATCATATGTTTTTTTGCGCTTTATTTGGAGTTTGGTTCAAAAACGTCAAAAAAACAAATAAAACACGAATTATTCGCAAAATATATCCGTATATTGTTACTGTGGTGGAGATTAGAGATTTCTCGGAGAAGTTTGATTTTGTGGTTGCACCCCTTTAACATTTAGGTAGCAATTGCAAAGGGAGTATTTGGGTACATTTTTGTTTGTTCAAGTTCAAGGTGATAAAATTTAATTCATCAGCAGTGAGCAGCCCTTACAAAAGACAAAAGAGAGGCTGTGCCTGTGTCTGTGACTCTGTGTCACACTGTCACCAATGAGGTTCGATGGGATAAAGTACTCAAGTTGTTGGTCTATTTCTAAGTAGGACACGGACACCGTGTCCGTGCTGCAGCGAAATCAGAGAAAGATTTTTTTTTTTTTTTTTTTTTTTTTTTTTTTTTTTTTTTTTTTTTTTTTTTTTTTTTTTTTGCTTCAGTCATGCCCGTAGGCTTACAAAAAACTGCCACACAGGCCAATTCTCCGGTATCTATAAGAAAAAACGACAGCACTATTTAAAAAATTGGGTAAGTAAATCCCCAATATGATTCCCCTAACTGTCTACCCTTTTTTGCTAGCTTATCCGCCAATTCATTCTGGTCTCTATTCAGAAACGTGCAATTGAAGCTTTGATTCACTTGTAGGATTTTCCAGATGTCAAAAATCTCTCTATGGGCTCTCCAATCGACCTCAATGGGGGGGTTTGGAGCAGAACACGATTCAGCTAGTGCCTTGCAATCCGTGAGAAAGGTGCACTCCCCAAAATTATTTTGTTGGGCATACCTCACCGCAGCCAGCAAAGCACAAGCTTCTGCCTGTATGGGGCAGCAGGCCGAGACCCTTGCCATATTATAAATCAGCAAGTTCCCCTTCTCTAAAAAGACAAAACCGGCACCCCCTACCCAGCCAGCTACCCATGACCCATCCACAAAACACACCGTGCTGTGATTAGTGAATTGAGTGTGCAAGGGGGAACCTTGATTCATCTTCGGATTGAAGTCCTTCGCTGCTACTAGTAGCATTTCAGACTGTGCAGAGCTTTGGTAGTTGTGGAACTCCTTCCTATAAGGCTGTTTTCCCTGAAAGACAAGGTCATTTCTACACCTCCATAGACCCCATAGAGAGCTGACAAAATAGTTCCATTTGTCTGGTGGGATGATTCTTGTGAAGTGGAGAAGGGCCTCCTTGATGTTACTTGGCAACCCATCTGTTTTGAGTGCCAAATCCCCCGCGTACCAGCAAGATCGAGCAAGAGGACATGAAAACGCCAGATGCATTTCGTTCTCGTTGGACTGCCCACATACCATGCATATCGGGTCCCCCCTGCCCAGCCTTGTATGCATAATCTCCCCTAGCGGCAGTGCCCCATGTGCCAATTTCCACATGAACAGTCGTATCCTAGGTGGCACATCACCTTCATGCCATATTTGATCCCAGAGAGCTTTGAAGCAGGGTTGGTTTGTGGCTGCCCCCCCCCCATCGCCGTGTCAGACCCGAAACCCATTAGCGCCCCATAAGCCTTCCTGACGGTGAAGAGGCCTGATTTATTTGGGGAAAAAATCAGAGAAAGATTTTGGAAATTATTTATTTATAGAAATTATTAAATTGAGATGTATGGAAATAGAAAGTGTGTTTCGTTTTTAATAAATATAGAAAGATTGGAATTATTGATTTGGTAAAGGAACAGTGGAGTGGAGCCTTTTTTTTTTTAGACCAAAACCATAAATGAAGAAAGGGTTTTTGAATTGTCCGTGAAAGAAGAACTTGGGCCGAGAGAAGAAAGAAAGAGCCAGAGAGATTTTATGTGACTTTCTTTTGGATCAGACTCAATGGGCCTGATTCAAAACTCTACTTGATTTTTTGTGGCAATCCATTTTACTGTTTATGTGGAATTTTACAAAAATAAAGTTGGATCGGACTCAATGAGTCCGATTCAAGACTAAATTAAAGTAAAAATTGAGTCATGAACAAATATATATTGTCCAAATTTTAATTTCTAATAAAATAAAATTGGCTTGAAGAAATATGAGATGTAAATTCTTATAAACTTTTAGATATATTTAATGAAGATAGGTTTTTTTTAAATTAACAATGCAAAATACAAAAAGAAAAAAAAAAAAAAAAGACAAGTAAAAGAGGTGTTATTATGACTGTTAAATTTTTTATACTTCTTTATCTTCAATAAAAAGGCACACGGACACGGTACTTCAATAAAAAAGTAAAAGTAAAACAGGAAATCAGTCTATATCATCAAATTAATGGAGGTATCATCTTCGTTTCATTGTCTGTACCTCTTCCAGACGTTTGATCTACATCTCTGGTATTATTAGAGTTTCTAATTTGATGTGGCAGTTTCTAATCTAGTTTTAGGGATGTGGGAGAGTTTCTTATTTAGAAATTATGCAGTAAAGTTTATTATTAAGAAACTGTTTATAAACTCCATGTTGGCCAAATGATTGGCTCAAATTAATTCTCCTTTTTAATTTGTTGTTGACGTGGCGTAATAGAAACTCTAAAATTAATTTGAGGAATGTAAAAGTTAGAAACTTTAGAGATCTTAATTTCTAAAAAGTGGTTAACAGTTATTTAGAAACTCATTTGAGTTGCTGGGATGCAGATGCTCTTAATTGGTTGTGGTTGCCATCCTCAGAATCAGAAAGCGCTTGTGCTTGTGTGACAAGTGACAACAACATCCTCTGAAGAGTCCTTCCCCATCTCTAACATGGCCAGGACTTAGCAACAGGTTCATTGTCTCCTCTTCTGCATTTTAACTTCATAATATATATATAGAGAGAGGTTGGTTAATATCAAAACGTTTGTTCCTAGGCCGTGGAACAAACGCTTTGTTTTTTACATTTTCAAAGTTCAAAAAGTCGATCCAAACCATTCAATATTCAATCTATATTATAATGTGTTTGGAGACTAAATTTTACCATTTTTTTTTATTGTTTTTACTATTTATTAAGTCAGTTTTAAAACCTCTGTTTTCAATAATTCAGAATTTTTTCACTGTTTATTAAAATCAGCAATTTTAAAACTGATTTAATAAATAGTAAAAAAATTTCAAAAAATATAAAATTTGATCTCCAAGCACATTTTTATATAGAACACATCTAACGGTTTTGGATCAACAGTTTAGACTTTGAAAATAAAAAAACCAATTAATTGAATCACGGCTCTGAAACAAACGTTCTGATATTAGCCACTCTCTGCATATATATTGCCTGTTATGATCCGAAATAATAATTAGAAACAATATTTTACAGGTCTGTACATCTGCTGTTTAGATGGACCTGGTGCATTGCTGTACAACATTCTCAACTTTTGCGCGAGTCAGAAAGCAGGTCCCACTTGTATCTTTTCGACTTTTCCTTGTTCAGCTGTCCAAACTCCGACTCCTCTCGAGAGAGAGTCGAGATCCATCTTTCCGATCAAATTCCAGTATTCAACCAAATCAAATCCCAAAAAACCTCAAAAAAATGGCGAACCGCTTCGTGTACAAGGATGTAGAAGGCGCCAGTACGCAGTGGGATGACCTCCAGCGCAAATTTGGCAACCTCCCTCCCAAGCCTGAGATCTTCAAACCCGCGCCGTTCACCCCCGCCGACGATCCCGACCTCCGCCCCAAATCGGCGGCGTGGATCGACGAGAAGTCGCCGGAGGAACTCGAGGAGCTAGAGGATGACGATTTGGATGATGATCGCTTCCTCCAGGAGTATAGGTTCGGTCACTTTTTTCTTTGGGCGAATTGACCAATTTGACATGAGTTCCATTTGATCATGATTCAGATTACTTCAGTTGGGATGGATTCGTCTGGTTAAAATAGACGAGGAACTTATTCAACTATTTATCTGTTTGGTTCTTTGAATCTTTAGAATGTTGATTGGGTTCAGATTGTAGTATCTGGAGTGAGTGGAGGTGGAGAATTTAACTGTGATCATTATTAACTTTTAGTGACTTCAGCAAAATTTCAATTAAGACATTATGGTTTATGTGATGTTTCTTATTTCACTTACCAATTGCTACACTGCATTGCACTTACTTTTATTACTATTAATTTTTCAATCGCTGATGAAGAAAGAAGAGACTAGCAGAGATACAAGAAGCAGCAAAAGTGGTGCGATATGGGTCAGTTGTGCCCATTTCCGGGTCAGACTTTGTTCATGAGGTTTCTCAGGCTCCACAAGATGTCTGGGTTGTCGTGTTTCTCTACAAAGACGGGTAATTTTTTTAATTTCTATTGATTAGTGGACTTACCATATCTTACAGTCCTGCGTCAAACCAATATGACTAAATGAAGCCAATAAAGGAAAGTTCTCAGCTAATTTCTTCTAACATGCAGTGGTAGCACAGTGTATCTTACCAATAAACAGTGTTCTAATTTAGTATTTTAGTCACAGATATATTTACGTCTCTAAAGGATTCAATTAACTAACTATTCGATGAACCAAAAGGGTTATCCCATCACAAGAAAAATGGATAATTTTGAATTGAATGAATTAGCATTTTGTATACCATAAGCACCGTCTGGTAAATACCCATAGTATAAAAGTTTTAACTTGCAGCCAATTTCATTTCAATGTAAGCACCATCACTAATATGACATTTTTTGGTGGATTCTCATTTATTTTAGAGTACAAGAATGCGGGCTACTCCTCACCTGCTTGGAAGAACTGGCAACCCGCTATCCAGCAACAAAATTTGTTAAAATAATCTCCACAGATTGCATACCCAATTATCCTGATCGCAACCTCCCAACCATACTTGTGTACAACAATGGTGCTGTGAAAGGTACACTTGTGGGTTTGAGTCAGTTTGGTGCAAGAAGATGCACCCCTGAATGTAAGTTTTCTTCTCTAAATTATTTTATTTGTAAGGGGGTGGATTATTGCCGTTTGTGCCTACTTATCGGTTAATTGGTAGCTTGCTAAAGTTAATTGCTATATTAGATGGGAGGACAATTTATATTTTATCTGATTTGACCTACTAGTGCCAAATCCAAAATATTTAGAAGTATTGTTCTAATGGCTTGGTGTTGCGCTAAAGTAATTTTAACATGTGCCAGAATTCTTTTCCCTTTTGTGTCATCTGTCTCGGCCTTTTTTTTTTCTTCTCAGTTTTGTTGCATAGATTGAGCCAAATTGGAGACCCTTGGACATTTTGTTGTGCAAAATAAATAATTTCTTACTAAAACTAATGAAGAAATCATTGAGTTATTGCTATTCTGCGAGCTTGGCTCATTTTATCAAAGGTCCAGTGGTAGTTTCATAAGCATTACTACCATTAATCGGGAATTGCTTGGTAAGAATGACATTTGATACTGTGCTTGAATACCTGTAACCTTTAAACACAACCACTGTTATGTATTTGGATATCGGTAATATTTAGTTACAATAACATCTACTTGGTACCATATTAGTCAAATTTAGGCTGGTTATCCTGTAGGAATATAATTTGTTTTTTTGCTGTGGTACCCTACTACCTTGGCACCATGATGGTCATGCAAAATACTGGCATCTGGCTGTAGGTTGTATTTTGCTTGTCTTTCATATTAGTAAACTGCAATATCTGAAATTGTCATCTATGGGTGTTAAAATAGTGCTTACTAAAATGGTTCTTGTAATCACAGCTGTTGCTTTAGCGCTGTGCAAGTCAGACCCTGTGCTGAATGATGGTCACAGCAGCAATGCATCAAAAGATGCTGTCATAGATGGCGTTCGCAAAAGATTCATCGAGAAATTAGTAACTCAACATGAAGATGAAGAGGATTATTCAAGTGATTGATCAACACATTTTTCTTTGTTTCTCACTTGTTTAGTGTTGTTGTAAGTTATTATTGACCGAATGTTTTGAGCTGGATGGTTTCTTTGAAAATTTTGTGTTGTCTTTTGGTTTGGTGTAAGTGTGTTTAGGAAGGAATCTAGTTATATGCTTGTGGGGATTTTGCTAATACGTACTAAGACGTTTCTGCTGTATAGGGACACACTTTGTAATTGTATGGTCGGTGTTTTGTGGGATTGAAATCATTTTGTTACATTCCACTTACCAGTACTTGCTTATCTACTGTTGATTGTTCAATTTAAGCCTTTAATAGGAGTGAACTATCAACTATGTATGTTGGTTTGTTTATCATGAGACCGGTGTTATTTAAGCTTGAGCATTCAATTTCAGCCTACTCTCAAAATGACCAAAATCCTACGGCATCTGATACGTTTCTGAATTGGCGTATTGGCTTTGTATCTGTATCAGATACTTCTCTAAACTAGTGTATTAGATACGGTTGCTGATACATCTCTTTGTATAGACACGCACCACGCACCAGTTACGACCCCGTGCACCAACGCCAGCCCCATGAATCGTGCATGGACCCAAAACTAAAATTTAATTTTTGCGTCATGCAAGAATCAAAATCAAGCTAGTAGACTCAGTGACATACGCCCTTATCACTACACCAACTTATTTTTAGCGTTACAACACTGTAGCATGGGTATTTAATGTATGCTTGGATTATTTTACTCAGGATTTTTTATGATTAATTTATATAATACAAGTATTGAATAAATAATATAACTAAAATAATAAAAATTATATATATAGAGCCATGGGCTATGGTGTATTGCAGTGTATAAACCCTCTTATACATTAGACTGTAAACTGTTGGATTTGAAGTTCAAATAGTCAATCTAAATGGCTCAACATCTTCTCCATATTAAAATGCAGACAAATTTTTATATTGTTTGGAATTTTTTTACTATTTTTTTAGAATTTTTGAAAATCGTTGTTTTTCAGAAATTTATGGACCATAAAAAAACTATGATTTTCAAAAATTCTAAAAAAATAACCAACAATTTAAAAAATATATATATAAAATTTGGTCTCCAAGCACATTTTAATATGGATATCAAATTGAATGGTTTGGATCGGTTGTTTGAAAATCAAAACCAACGATTTATAATCCAATGTACAAGAAGACCTATACATTGCAATGCACCATAGCCCAACTCTCTCTCTCTCTCTATATATATATATTTATATATGAGGAGGGATCCAATTACACCTTTTTTGGTGACACACTTTGACACCTACCATTTTCAAAGTCCAAATAGTCGTTCCAAACCGTTCAACATGATGGATATATTAAAATGTGCTTGGAGATCAAATTTACATTTTTTTGAATTTTTTTACTATTTATTAAGATTGTTACAAAATCGTTGTTTTCAGACCATTGAAAAACAACGATTTTGTAACCATCTTAATAAATAGTAAAAAAATTCAAAAAAAAGTAAAATTTGATCTCCAAGCATATTTTAATATGGTGATCATGTGAACGGTTCTGATCGACTGTTTGGATTTTGAAATCGCAAAATTGACCTACAAAAAAAACGGTGTCATGATGTGTCACCAAAAAAGGTGTAATTGGATCCCTCCTCTTTATATATATATATATATAGAATTATGCTATTGTGCTTTGCAAAGTAAAGCCATCGTTTTACTTCGGCTTACTTTTTGGATTTTCAAAGTCCAAAACTTCGATCCGACCGTTCAAGTTGATCTACATATTGAAATGTGCTTGCAGACCAAATTTTACATTTTTTGGAATTTTTTTACTATTTATTAAGCCACTTTGAAAATTGCTGATCACATGGTCCAGAATTTTGTTGCACTGTTTTTTCTGGACCATGTGATCAGCAATTTTCAAAGTGGCTTAATAAATAGTAAAAAAATTCCAAAAAATGTAAAATTTGGTCTGCAAGCACATTTCAATATGTAGATCAACTTGAACGGTCGGATCGAAGTTTTGGACTTTGAAAATCCAAAAAGTAAGCCGAAGTAAAACGATGGCTTTACTTTGCAAAGCACAATAGCCCATCTCTCTCTCTCTCTCTCTCTCTCTATATATATATATATATATATATATATAGTGCTGGGCTTAGCTAAGCCATGGTGTAAAACGACTTGGTGCTCCACGCCTCATTATTTTCATTTTGAAAATCCAAACTACCGATCCGAACCGCTCAAGTTGTTCTCCATATTGAAGTGTGCTTGGAGACCAAATTTTACATTTTTTGGAATTTTTTTACTATTTATTAAGCCACTTTAAAAATCACTGATCCGGCGGTCCAGAAATTTTTACTGTTTTTTACTGTTCACCCGGATTTCCAGATTTTCAAAGTGGCTTAATAAATAGTAAAAAAATTCCAAAAAATGTAAAATTTGGTCTCCAAGTACATTTCAATATGAAGAACATGTTGGAAGGTTCGAATCGACTATTTGAACTTTGAAAATGAAGATATGGCGTGGAGTACCAAGTCGTTTTACACCATGGCTTAGCCTAGTCGGACTCTATATATATATATATATATATATAGTTGGGCTATGGAGGTTGGCTAATATATATATAGAGGTTGGCTGACATCAAAACGTTTGTTCCGGATCCATGGTGCAATAAATTGGTTTTCCGATTTTCAAAGTCCAAACCATTAGATGTAGTCTCTATATTAAAATGTGATTGGAGACCAAATTTTACATTTTTTGAAATTTTTTTACTATTTATTAAGCCAGTTTTAAAATCGCTGATTTTAATAAACAATGAAAATTTTCTGGATTATTGAGAACAACGATTTTAACTGGCTTAATAAATATAAAAAAAATTCAAACAAATGTAAAATTTAGTCTCCAAGCACATTTTATTATAGATTTAATGTTGAACGGTTTGGATCAACCATTTGGACTTTGAAAATGTAAAAATCGAAGCGTTCGTTCCATGGCCTAGGAACCAACATTTTGGTATTAGCCAACCTCTCTCTCTCTCTCTCTCTATATATATATATATATATGAGGAGGGATCCAATTACACCATTTTTTGTGACACATCATGACACCATTTTTTATATAGGTCAATTTTGCGATTTCAAAATCCAAACTGTCGATCCGAATCGTTCAACATGACCACCATATTAAAATGTACTTAGAGATCAAATTTTACATTTTTTTGAATTTTTTTACTATTTATTAAGATGGTTACAAAATTGCTGTTTTTCAATGGTCTGAAAACAACGATTTTTGTAACCATCTTAATAAATAGCAAAAAAATTCAAAAAAATGTAAAATTTGATCTCCAAGCACATTTTAATATATCCATCATGTTGAATAGTTTGAATCGACTATTTGGACTTTGAAAATGGTAGGTGTCAAAGTGTGTCACCAAAAAAGGTGTAATCGGATCCCTCCTCTTATATATATATATATATATATATATATATATATAAGGGTCTGTCTAATTTGCTGCCGGCAGCAGTTCGGCCAAGTGCTGCCGGGGCTATATTTAGCCGTGTGATGTCCAAACAACAAATTCAAACCGTTAGATGTTTAATCTATACTATAATCTACTTGGAGACCAAATTTTACATTTTTGGAATTTTTTTACTATATATTAAGCTGGTTTGAAAACCGCTGTTTTTAGTAAATTTCTGCAACGTTAAAAACAGCGGTTTTCAAACCATCTTAATATATAGTAAAAAAATTCCAAAAAATGTAAAATTTGGTCTCCAAGTAGATTATAGTATAGATTAAACATCTAACGGTTGAATTTGTTGTTTGGACATCACACGACTAAATATAGCCCCGGCATCACCTCGGCCGAACTGCTGCCGGCAGCAAATTAGCCACAGCCTATATATAAATATAGATTGACTAATATCAAAATATTTGTTTCGGAGCTATGGTGCAACCAATTTGTTTTCCAATTTTCAAAGTCCAAACGGTCGATCTAAATCGTTAGATGTGATATCTATATTAAAATGTGCTTGGAGACCAAATTTTACATTTTTTGGAATTTTTTTACTATTTATTAAGCCAGTTTTAAAATCACTGATTTTAATAAACATTAAAAAAAAATTGGATCACTGAAAACAACGATTTTACAACTGGCTTAGTAAATAGTAAATAATTCCAAAAAATGTAAAATTTGGTCTCCAAGCACATTTTAATATATATTGAATGTTGAACAGTTTGGATCGACTGTTTGGACTTTGAAAATGTAAAAACCGAATCGTTTATTCCACAGCCTAGAACAAACGTTTTGATATTAGCCAATCTTCTCTCTCTCTCTCTCTCTCTATATATATATATATATAGTCCGGCTAATGTCATAACGTTATAATTTCAGCCTAAGTTATAACAAGTTACATTTTGCGATTTCAAAGTCCAAACAGTCGATCCGAACCGCTCCACATGATTTCCATATTAAAATGGCCTTGGAGACCAAATTTTATATTTTTTGGAATTTTTTCTATTTCATTAGATAGGTACAAAATCACTGTTTTGGATGGTCTAGAATTATCTGAAAATAGTGATTTTGTACCTATATAAAAATAGTAAAATAAATCCAAAAAAAATATAAAATTTGGTCTCCAAGGCCATTTTAATATGGAGATCATGTTAAGCAGTTCAGATCGACTATTTGGACTTTAAAATCACAAAATCTAACTTGTTATAACTTAGACTGAAATTATAACGTTATGATATTAGCCGGTAGGATAATATCAAAACGTTTATTCCTAGGCCGTGGAACAAACGCTTCGGTTTTTATATTTTCAAAGTCCAAATAGTCGATCCAAACTGTTCAACATTCAGTCTATAAATAAATGTGCTTGGAGACCAAATTTTATAATTTTTGGAATTTTTTTACTATTTATTAAACCAGTTTAAAATTGATGTTTTCAATGATCTAGAAAATTTTCATTGTTTATTAAAATCAGTGATTTTAAAACTGACTTAATAAATAGTAAAAAATTCCAAAAAAATGTAAAATTTGGTCTCCAAGCACATTTAATATAGAGATCACATCTAACGGTTTGGATCGACCGTTTGAACTTTGAAAATTGGAAAACTAATTGGTTGTACCACGACTCCGGAACAAACATTTTGATATTAGTCAACCTCTATATATAATAGGCGTATCGTATCCGGGATTTTTGAAAATTACCGTATCGCCGTATCCGTATTGTATTTGATACGATATCTGTACCGTATCCATTCAACAGAGGTGCAAAATGATTAGAATATCTTTCAAGTATAGTATTTCAGATATTTATGATTTATGATTTTTTTTTAATTTGTCAGTAATAGTATCTTTAATAAAATGTGAGTATTTGTATTACTTATACATAATACGTAAAAGGTTTGCTATCTTATTATTGTTCTAAATTTTATAAGCTTTAATTATTTCTATAGGAAATTAAATTTGGTATAATTATTTTTTATTTATGCATAAAAAACATAAATAATATGAAGGAAGTTTGTTACAAGATGCTAGCTGTTATATCTTTATCTAAATCTTGTGTTTGTTACAAGATGTGTTTTGCCAAAATAAATCTTCTTGAGTCAAAATCCTCCAGTTATAGCAATCAGTGGACACCTCCAGTATTCATCCAATAATTTTAAATTTAAAGACTTCCAAAATAAAAAATTGTTAAGGGACTCCTCTCTTTCTAATTTTTCCAATCAGTGGCTTCACTGAATGGCAATGCCACGTGGCCCGTACACGAGAATAGTAGAGTAGAGTTCGATCACGCAGGAACTCTTGCTCGGTCCAGTCCTTATCCACCCACTCTACCTGAGATCCTCAACAGGCACACATCATACATGCAATGCAGTATCACAGATGTTCGATCTTCTCCAGATGTGTGCTATGATTAGATCCAACGGCTTCACGATGCACAGAGCATTCAGTGCTGCGAAGGGCATTGTATTGTGTTCTTTGGGTACTTCTTTCTAGTACCGGTTCTCCCTTTCCTACGTCAGCCTCCTTGTCTTCTTCGCGCTTTTTCTTGTTTTTTGTTTCTCCCCTGGCTCAGGCTCACACTTCCTATTTTTTTTACGATGGAGACGATTTGTGCAAGGTCAAGCATCTCTCTCCTCTTCCCTCGATCGTCGCCAGCGAGGCGATCGCACCTCCATCTCCTCTCACGCGCTCAGCACCGTCCGATCTCCACCTCCAATCGCTCCTGCCTCGCCATGTCCGTTCGTTCCGGAGCTGCGCTAGCCATGCATGACCCTCGTCCTACGGTTTGCATTGTTCAAACTACTTCTCTAGCTTATATAGATAGTGATTTTTTTTATGCCTTTCTGGCTTAGTTGTGAGTGCGAGTATCCGGTGTTCAGTGGCGGAGCCACGCGTAGCCAGAGGGGGGCGCTTGTCCCCAAACCAAAATGTTTTTCAAAGCATACCTCTAAGATTATACTTCCGAATATAAAAAATTGTACAATATTCTTGAGTTTCAAAGTAATTATGGAGGTATGCTTCATTCACTATAACTATACTTTCTGTGATTCATACTTCTTTCTCTTTGAAATCGCAAAGCATTTTAATTAGTACAATTTGGATCATCATATGATTATATATAAAACAAAAATAATTTGTAAGAAATAGTTCAGGTCCAGATCATAAAGTTAGGAGTTCAGGGATCTAATTTTCTCAATAATTCAAGACCAGTGGTGTAATTTAACTTATCTTTAATCTGCCTTTTCTCTGTTTCAGGGATCAGAGACATTTTTCCGAACAGTAATTTCAAACATGGAGAAGGTCTATTTGAATAGAAACCCCACAGCTAAGGCCATTCTTGATCTTGTTCAATCACATGACGGGGACCACATTTGTTATGACCATTTTGCATTTCGTACATTTGGGGTATACAATTATTTTTACTTTTCAACTATTCTTAATGATGCTGAACCTATGTCTCTCCTTATGATTTATATCTATATAATGAGAATACAAAAAAAAGGGGGGGGGGGTGTATTGCTTTTTCTGGACAGGTTAGCAAAAAGTGAACTTAGGAAATAATTTCCAAATGTTGTAGTAGTGTTTGAGAATGAGATATCATTTTACAGGGTCAGATGAAATTACCTCATTTATTTATGGCACATAATGAATCACCTATTTATTCTTCAAATGAAGGTGGATGGTCACGGTATAAATTCTCTGGCTGAATTTTTCATGGATTTTGGTTACATGCAACGTGAAGAACTAAGATTTCCAGCAAAAAAGCTTAAAGCACTGTGGTTTTCTCCTCCTAGTAAAATTTCTTTTAACAATGGGACTGGTGTAAACGGGCCTTTACCGAGGATTTTCATATCTGAGATTATTGTCGATCAGCTGAGCTCTGAAAGCCAGGTATTGTGTTTATTTTCTCGGGGTTGGGGTGGGGGGTGGTTGTGAATGCGTGGTGCGGGTTCGGTTAAGGGGCTGAGACACCAAGAAATATATGGTGTTTGCAAAAATACTTTTCTTAATTGTTAGATATGACTAGCTAAGACCCGACATCTCTTGAGCTATTTTCAAATAACACCGAACTGTTAGAGTTGTGTGATACAAAAATTGATGTTCTGTTAAATATTGACATTTTCCATACCATTTTAATCTCTATGCCAAAATTGTTCTACCGCCAAGTTGAGCAGATTCAGAAGTTGGTTTCCAGGCTTGCCCTAAAATGAAAGCAAGTAGGTTTATACTTTTAGTTCTGACTGACTGAATCATACTTTGACATTGGAGAGTAGAGCTAGGGTGTTCTTAAGCTTACCAATCATTTGGTGAGCTTAACTTCAAAATCTATCGGAATGACTTTAAAGTGACAAATCCAAACCATTGAAACCAATCTACTTCACGAGTGATGCATTTACATGTCTAATTTTATAAAATTTCAAGTTAATTTAATATAAGTTCAGTGGTAAAAAAAGAAGGTTTGTAAGTTGACTTTTATACATTCATTTTGCATCATTTTTTGACCGCTTGAATTTATACTAAATTAATTGAAAAATTATAAGTTTGACATGTAAACGCATCACTCATGAAGAATATCGGTTTCAACGGTTTGGATTCCTCGTTTGAAGTCAATCTGATAGGTTTTGGAGTTAAGCTCACCAAAGGACTTGGTGAGCTTAAGAACACCCTAGTTCTACTCGACATTGGATATTATTAGCAAGAACAACCAAAAGATGGAAATCTGAATGCAAAGAGAAATGCTGTGTTTTATTGCAAATGGAATACACAACGTGGGTGACATTGGTTGAATAATAAATTCTACCAACCCTGCTTGAGTTACCTCAGTTTCGACTGGTATCAAATGCTCAAATTATATGACCTTACCTAAGCCCCTAATTAGTATGGGACAAGTCAAAAAGGTTTGCTACCAAGTTTATACTGAACTATATCAACATTTAACCTGACAAGTATGGCACTAAATTCAATTGTTTTTATCAAGTTCAGTTCTATTATAGTTTACTTTTTTCTTTCATGCATAATTTATCTACACAGGAGGTGATAAGAAAATATGTTAAGACGTCTGGTAGTGGATATAAGTATGCTTCTCTTGCCAGTATGTTTGGAGGTTTAACTTGGGAGAAGCCTTCATTTTCTGATTATCAGGTTTTATCAAGGTACCTTTCCTCTAGTTTCTGCATTACTAAAAAACCTAGTAAAATGGAAGTTCACTAGTTTTCCTCGTAAATGTGTACTCCAAAAATGCAAGTAACTACACGTCTATATAAATATTGGAAAGTCAAAACCTCTTCCCCTCCCAATTCTCAAAGGCACTCATTTTACCCCTCCCTTCTATTTGTTTATAAAGAGTGAGGAAAAGGCGGGTTTATGTGAGATGCATCCATTTTTTTCAACGGTAGATGGGATGCCTCTCACATTTTTCAAATTGATAGAAGATATTTTATTTTTGAAAGATTTTATGTGATATATTCTGTTCTTTTTCAGTGCTAAATAGAGAATTGCATAGGCAGGCATTGTGCTTTATGACACTATTCTTCTTCTTTTCATGTAGTTTTACTATTTTATGGTATTGTAACAGGGAAAGTGAGTATGCAGCTTGGACTCTTGTAAATGGGTATGCACTAAACCATGTGACAATTTCAACTCATCGACTTAAATCTGATATCAGAAGAATTCAAACTCTCAATAAGTTCATCGAAGATAGTGGCTTTAAGCTGAATTCAGAGGGAGGCATACTAAAAGGTTCCCTTTTACCTTTACTGTATTTTCAGACAAAGATTACCGTACCAAATTCTCTTCATTCTTATTACCATACCATACTAAAAGGCATACTGGATTTGCACTGGCCTTTACATTTTCGTTCTTACTCCAACCAATTCTCTCCACAACTTAGTTCATATAAACTTGGAATTGTAACTACTCTGGGTTTACATAAAAGAGGTTCTCCGCTTCTTGCTATAATTCTGGAGCAAATTTGATTATTAGTTGGTCTTCATATGAGAAAAGATATCAGGAACTATTTGTGAAAAGAATTAAAAAAACCTTTTTTCTATTGTTTTTTAACTTTGATACTTTTCATTTTATAATTTGATGAACAGTCAGTCCCGATGGGCTTCTTCAACAAAGCTCCACTGTGGCGGATTCTATCTCCTTTACCTTTGCGGATGGCAAAACGGACCGTGTCCCTAGTTGCTATATTGAATTTGCTGAACGCCTTCCACTGCCTCTGTTTAAAAATTTACCTGAGGAGGAGGTACGTTCTCTCCTCTTTGTTGCTGTCTTTTATATTTTGACCTTAATTTCTTTAATTGGAAATTTGTTTTGTATTTTGTAACAGTTAAAGGAATCCCATAGGCGTGAGGGTTTCGAGGTAGGAAATGCTGACAAGATATTTGAGAGCACATCAAAGGATCAGTTAACTCGGAAAGTTGCATAGACATAGAGTGGTGTCGTCAAAGTCATGCATTGAATATAATTCAGAATCAGAATAGACGTAGACTTGTAGTTATCTGGACATGAGTAAAACAATAAAATGATATTCCTTTTTCCTTCAAGTTTGTACACAATTAATCAATGCTTGAAAGATCCAAATCATACATATATCATAGCCGGGTGTTTTTTTGTCAGAAAAAGAAACAAAATATTATAAAACTGAAACCAGAATTATGAAATTCTAAAAACAGGAATGAACGGATTTAATTTGTAGTCTGGCTTTTACTTGAAAAGGGCCGGATTTTTGCCTCTTTTTTTGCGAGTAAAGTGACGTGTGTGCAATTACTTGCAAACAACAAAAGTAAAGTTTGTTTACTTTAAACTGTAAGGAGTGTTTGAGTGCAAATGTAAGGGATCAGTGTACTTTTTTATGATTAGAATTTGGGTCAATTTGATCCACATTTGTAACGCACATTATCCTTTAATGTTAGTCTGGATTTTAATAGTACGGTTCAGATCTTAACTCATAATTTGAGTTAATGAAGAGGATACGAATTCCATTTATATGACCAAAAAGAAGCCCATCTGTCATGTTGTGTGGGTTCCTATCAGTGTAGTAAAATACTGTTTATTTGGCAGCATATGTGTATGTAGTTGGATTCCGCATAGAATTTTTATGTAGTCAATCTATGCGGTTCCGCATATGCAGTTGTATATTATTACTGCATACTTGTTTATATATATATATATAGAGAGAGAGAAGCTATGGTGAGTTGCGAAGTAAGAATCTTGTTTTACTTCACGTTTATATTTTCTACTTTGAAAGTTTAAAGGTCGATCCGAACCGTTTAACATGGTCTACATATTGAAATGTGCTAGGAAACCAAATTTTATATTTTTTGAAAATTTATTACTATTTATTAGAATTTTTTAAATCACTTTTTTTTTATGGTTCATAATCCATCTAAAAATAACGATTTTCTACCCATCTAAAAAAATAGTAATAAAATATAAAATTTGATCTACAAGCACATTTCAATAAGGAGATCATGTTGAGTGGTTCGGATTGATTGTTTGGACTTTGAAAACGAAAATATAAGTGTGAAGTAAAACAAGAATCTTACTTTGAAGATATAAATAAGTTATTTATATTTGTTTAATAAATATCTGACCCAATTCAAATTCATATATGTATATATATTCATCTAATATTCAATCTATATTTCTACCTGAAAAAAAAAAATATTGAATATGATTTTACCAATATCCGCTCCCAGCCTCTCAGGTATTCCCATTCCCATTCCCATTAATTAATTAGTCCAAGTGAAGAAGAGTTGGAAAAGACAAACAAGTTTTGAAAGTGGTGTCTTCTCTTAATTATATCTTGCTTGTTGCGGATCCGCCTTTCCTTTTTAGCTCTCTACAGCTCCTCTTGCTGGTCATCTCGAGGTGGATCTGGTGAAGCATCGGTGCGAAGATCCGATTTCAAAGCATAGGTGTTTTTGTTTTGTTTGGGGTTGAGACTTGAGAATGAGATTTTGGAGAGATGCGAGTATCGCTAGCAGTAGAGATCATAATGGAGGCCCGCCTCATGGCCAAGTTCGAGTTCTTCTAGTCGGCGATTCAGGTTTAAATATTTTCTTCACCTTTCCTTTTATTTTTATTTGGGTTGGGTTCAAATCAGTACTCATTTTCATTCAAAAAGGTTTCCTTTTATTTGGTATGCCATAGATTACACATACTATCAGGTGTGGATTAACTTTCTAAAATGGAAGATGATTCCGTTAACATTTTACTTTATGACTATAGGTGTTGGAAAAACATCATTGGCGCATCTAATCTTGAAAGGTTTTTCTATTTCCCGACCAGCTCAAACTATTGGTTGTGCTGTTTCTGTCAAGGTACCAGTACTTTTCTTCCCCCAAACCTATCATTCTAACTTTTCTGTGTCTATAAATTGAAACTCCAATCAATTTCTTATCAGCATATCACGTATGGAAATGGGGGAAGCTCTTCTAATAGCATAAAGGGTGATTCAGAGAGGGATTTTTTTGTTGAACTTTGGGATGTATCAGGACATGAGAGATATAAAGAGTGTAGATCTTTGTTCTATAGACAGATCAACGGTAAGTTCCCTTTCTTCTTCTTTTTTCATTTTTTTTTTTATTTTCCCCATAAAATTTCAGGAAAAATCTCCCACATCTTTTTGCTACATTCCTTCAATTCTCTATTTTGGAGTGAAAGGGTGCTTATTCGGGAATAATAGGATAGACTTTTATAATTTTTTCTTTGGTGCCACCTACCTTGCCCTCTTCTTCCCTTTTTTTTTTTCTGATTTTTTACCTTAACTTTTTCTGTAGGAGTCATATTCATACATGACCTGACACAAAGAAAAACAAAATCAAATTTAAGTAAATGGGCAGCTGAGATCGCATCAGCCGGCACTTTCTCGGCCCCACTTGGGTCTGGTGGGCCTGGGGGTCTACCAGTACCGTACTTGGTTATAGCTAACAAGGCTGATATTGTACCGAAAGAAGGAACCAGGGTTAGCAGTGGAAACCTAGTTGATGTGGCTCGTCAATGGGTTGAGAAACAAGGACTGCTTCCCTCCAGTTCATCGGAAGAGCTTCCTTTAGTAGAGAGCTTCCCAGGCAGCTCTGGTCTACTAGCAGTAAGTTGTAAGCTTGCATTTATAAATTTGTCATTCTGTTATCCAACTATCTGACCATTGGCACACATAATGTTGGACCCTTTGAGTAAGTTTTAAGCCTGCATTTGCTACATCGTCTTTAAATCCCCATGAATCCACAATGAAAAAAAAATGAAGGAAATATTTCTAAAATTAGCTTTAACCATTTCGCTTGGATCTTTAATTTGACTGTGTATAAGTTCTTTAGTTGTGTCTTTGCTAGAACCCCTTAAACCATTATTTATCATGCGCTCTCATCTGAGATTAGAAAAGAAACACTCTTTTGGAAAATCCCAAATAAGAATAAAAGAAATTACAGATGCCAAGTAACAAAATGAAGAGTACTATATATCAATTTTAGTACAAGTTGCAGGCTCATATCTGTATTTGCAGAATTTTATCTGAATCACATCCCCCTTTGTAAAATAGAAACATAGAGTTCCTAAGATGATAGATTGGAGAAATCAAGTTAGCAGAAAACAAATCAAAATGACTATAAGAAAACAGGGAGCATTTACTTTGTTCAATATACTGGTAATCGCTACCTGAAACTGCAGCTTTATGCACCTAATGAGTCTGATTTGTCAAATTATGTACAGGTCTGTACTTGTCCTGGCAGGCTGCAAATTTTACCTTCTAGTATTGATTAAACAGTTAATATGTCTGAATAGGTGCCTCAATTTGTGGTGTTCTTGTAAAAAACCACTTCTAATTCTCTGAATTTCAATGTTCTGTAATAGGCTGCTAGAGAGGGAAGATATGACAAAGAAGCTCTGAACAAATTTTTTCACATGGTATGTCTACTTTCACCTTTTGCCCAAGAAAGTTTTTGTGCACACCTTTCAGTGTTAAATTTTTTCTACTTTTCTTTGGTTTTTTCTTTTCAATTAGCCCAATCTTATATCATATTTGCAACTTATACTCTATGTTGTTTGGGCTGGTTGCAAATGACACCAAAAATAAAAATGAGACTGGTATAATGGTTTCTAACTTAAGTTTTCAAGCTTCATGAAAAGGTGACTCTATTCAGTTTATCATTATGAATAAGTTAGATAATTATTCGCTTTCTGATTCATAAAGAGTTTGATGTTTATGCACATTAGGTTGTTAAGTTGCTAGTATGAGAAATGCTACTTGCTATCGTCTATAGACCATATTGTGAGATATTTGGGTGCAATTCAGAAAAAAAATGTTTATACTTGTGGTTTAATTATATTTATACCAAATGTTGCTTTCAGTTGATTAGAAGGAGGTACTTCTCTGATGAATTGCCAGCCCCAAATCCATGGTTGGTTACCCCACCACACCCCTCTGACCAATCAATCGAGGCTACTATTGAGGATGATCAATTTCATAAGAAACTGAGGTTTGTGTTTAATTGTAACCATGGGTATTTAATTATTTAGAATTAGTTTGCCTTTGATGTGCCCCTTGCAACTGTAAAACGCTCAAACTATCACATATACCCTTGGAAATAGGAAATATAATTAATGTCACCACAAGTTTGAAACAGTATGTATAAATTTTTATCCATATTAACTTAAAAAAATAATGCTTCATTTCAGAAGGTGTCCAAACTACCCATCAGTATTTCTTTGTGCACAATAGAGGGAGAAGAGAGGGCATTAAGTCCCTTTATTTAAATAATTACGGGGAGGTGGTGAACAGTTGGTTTTCATCTCGTTAGGAACATTTGTTTCTCACATTAGTGTTTATACCTCATTTGGCTTTTTGTAGGGGTGGTAAGCACAAGTTTTCCTGAACATAGTTGCCAGCCATATCATTATTGTAAATAACATAAGTATATTACTTGCATAAATATGTGATACAGTTTTAGTGGGGAGAGTTACAAGTACAACATGGCGGCCCCACTCCCTGCACAGAGAAACTTGACGCCGCCTCCTTCATTCTACCCACAACAACCTGTTTCTGTATTTTCTGATAATAACCCCAATAACCGCAACTATCAGAGACTATATTCTTCTACATCTGGTCTACCTGATATTGGAAGCGCCAGCAGCAGGGCAAATCGAGCTGATATAAATGTTTGATCTATTATTGTGGGAAATTTGCAAAAGAACACACGGAGGAACATGGGCAACTTTTGGAGCAAGAATCGACATAGGATATTCATTACGAAGTACCAAGTGCTTGTTTTTGCACCTGCACCCTGTAATGTTTTATTTCTTTGTCAATGATTGTCTACTCTGTCCAGATAATTGCTGGATAGTATAGAGAAGTAATTATTTCTTTCATATCATGGTAAAGAAATAGAACGACTGTAGTTGCTTCATTGGTGTCGTTTTTTCTTTTTTGTCACTGTTAGTCAAATAATCAAATTTGTAATTGTACGTATTGGCTTCTTATACTTTCTTATACTTTCGTATTTTCTTATGTTGTTTAAAAGTTTAATTAGGAGGGGGAAATCAGAGAACTACTGAATTTTCATTGGAGACAATTATTTTCAAATGATTTTTTGTCATCACATTAGATTAGACTAAAAGACTCAGTTCGGCAAACTTATTCTTAATAGAAATATAAGCAAATTAAATGTTACCTATATCATTATACTATATGATATATTATTATGAAAATTATGGTTTCTTTTTACCCTTTTGCACTTGATTTGTAAATTTTGTGCTATAAGCTTTTAGTTTCCTGCAATTGTACTGAACTCTCATTATCACACAAATCAATTTTAATTTCCCAAATATTATCACACAAATCAATTTTAATTTCCCAAATATTATCACACAACAATTTACATAACTTCCGAGCTTGGTAGTGCATATTCCTTACCATAACATCTCGCTTTTAACAAGCACCATTCTTTCGATGTTTCAAGCACTTATTTTTTAGCTCAATGTTCAGTTGGAATTTCAGTTTGAACGAGCAACGCATAAATGCTAATTTCATCAATAAATCGAATGTTTGTAGCGCTTTTACTAACTAATTGGTAGTAAATTGAACTCTTGTAGTGCTTTTACTTGTGGTATAACAATATGAGCTTCAACAATTAAGCACAAGGTGCTGATAACACTGTGTATGCTTAATTGCATTGAATTTAACACAAAGAGTCCCTATGCAAGTCAGGTAGGTTCCTACGGGCATCGGAATTCCTAAATTATACCAACTCTACTGGTACCATACAGTATCACATCTAGAGGATTAAAAAAACAATATTAACATATTGAAAAATGATCTCACATGATGCTGAAACAACAAGCAAGGAAAGAAAACAAAAAACTTAAATCTTGCTTTGAAGCTGTAAGGCAGCTTCCACAAGCTCGCCTTTAGCACGAACCAAAGGTAATTTTTTTTTTTCAAGATTTAACTAAAAAAAAAATTCATAGAATTGACTCTTAACTCAACAAATAAAAATTACAATAATCTAAAAGGTTACAGCTTTGTAGTACAAAGTACCCACAATTTCAGATACTGGCATGGGCTGGCTAGTACAAACTCTCACCAGAAAATTAACTGCATCTACTATTGAAGGACTATCTGTTATGTAAAGCCATCTTTGTAATATTTGAATAGCCTTAGTAAATAAATCACGATACATTATACATACATACTGACTAGAAGCAGACTGGGCCTGCAACGGTAAAATAAGAGATTGTAATTCATTCAGCATGAGTTCTCCATGCGGATGAGCAAATATCAATATCTTGTTTTTTTCCTCATGCGGGTATAAAGTACGACACCGGAAGCTAGAAGGCAAGGTGGAACGAAGCTACCAAACAAAGTTTTTGAATTCAATTGATAAGGAAATTCCTTCCTTAGCACCGCTATCATGATGCACAGTATTGCGACTCCCATGAAGATTATGGAGATTGGTCTAATCAATGAACCCTAGAGAAAACAAGAAAGTTATAGTGATAGCAATTAGATTCACAGTAACAAAATCCAATAAAGTAGATATTGATAGCAAACACTCCTTTCACATCTTATCATACTATAGGTACCATTTCTACTGAGACTGGTACAGCCATATATTGCAGGTGGTACCGTGGACACTATCATCTAGCCAATAAGCAAATTTCTCTATTTCTTTATACTAAGTTCTCTATCAAATTTCACGTTAACAGTACAAATGCAAGTAGATACCAGCAAAATAGGAGCAGAAAATCAAATAAGAGAAGCAACTTCTGAGAAACAACATCTAAATTTACCTTAGGTTCACTATCAAAGAACACAACAGATCCGGGCTTGTAATGAAGAACAGATTGCCCTTTAACCAGATCAAACCTAATCCGAAAACCCCTCTTAGACGGAGGTTTGAAGGCGAAGAGAGATCTCAACCCGTGTTGCGACATAATGGAGCGTACATCAAGGCGGTTCAGACCGGGTCCGACCAGACTAGACTGGAATATGGCGATCGGACCTCTCCCCCGGCGGTAGAGGTGCACCTCCACCGATGTGTCACTGATTTGATTGCTGGAGCTAGGATAAGAGTTTTGTTGGATTGTTTCCATTTCTTTGATTTCACCCGCCATTTTTGTATCGGGGCAGCGCAGAGCAGATTCGTAATGGAATTCTCCGATCCCAATTTGGGAAAAAGAAGAAGGTGTAGAAATTGGAATGCTTTCCTGCGTTTCAGGAGAAACGGCGATAATTTATTTATTTAAATTGGCGCGATATGGTTGTTAAATAGAAATAAATATAGCCTAATTTTTTATAGTTAGCATTCAAGAAAAATCGATTAGTTTGCTTTTTTCCAAATCTGGAAACTTAACAAGTCTGATTGTATAATGTATACGCATCTCTACTCTCTGCTCCCCGACATTTTTAAAAATATCCAAAGTTAATTAAAGATTAATAAAAATATCCACACCCATCAACTTTTATTAAAAATGTCTAAACCGGTCATTTAATGGCCGGTCTCTTGAATTTTTTTTTTTTATTAAAGAGAAAAACTGGCCATTTCCAGACCTATCAACTTTTATTAAAAATACTCAAACCGGCCATTAAATGGCTGGTCCCTTGAATTTTTTTTTTATTATTAAAGAGGAAAACCGGCCATTTCCAGACTCATCAACTTTTATTAAAAATGCCCAAACCGGCCATTTAATGGCCGGTCCCTTGAATTTTTTTTTTTTTATTAAAGAGGGAAACCGGCCATTAAATGGCCGGTCTCCTGATTTTTTTTTTAGAGACAAATAGCTGAAATGCTGAAATATAACACTAAAAAATCGATTTTTTTTTTAAACATCGTTGTTTTTGCAATGAAACATCGATATTTCGTTAGCTTTAGCATTGACAATTAAGCAGGATAGTGCTGAAAAAACATCGGTGCGTCGCTGATGTTTTTGCAATGAAACATCGATGTTTCGTTAACCTTAGCAATTAAGCAAGGTAGTGCTGAAAAAACATTGGTGTGTTACTGATGTTTTTGCAATGAAACATTGATGCACTTCTGCCGTCGACAAGTCGCTCATAAAGCATTGGTGCATCATCAGTGTTTTTGCACGAAAGCATCGTTGTTTTTAAAAAAAACTGTAAACGACCATAACTTTGGCTAGAAAACTCGGATTTACGTGTACGACCCCAATTCGGAAAGCTTGGGACGAGACGGAGGCAATGACATAACGTTTAGTGCCTCAAAAATTGAGTTGAAGTTTTTTATCATCGGTAGACACACAACGACCCGTTTGCGGCTAGTGACAGTGTCGTATGCAGCATGGTAAAAGATGCATAACTTGTATCAAAATTATTGATCTGATGTTTAGTGTTCGCATGCGGCTAGTGAATTTAATTTGACAATAACCAGTATTCTAATATTGAGTATCTTTCGTTTTGTATGTTCAAACAAGAAACAGTCCGTGTGATACGAAACAGTCCGTATTTTAGCATAATTCTACATAATTATTGTAATTTAGCGTAATTTAGTGTAATCAGCATAAATTAACATAATTTCAAGTACTTTAGCGTATTTTAGTATAAATATGCTATCAAAAAAATAATTTGACAAATATTTTAAAAAAAAAATTATTTTTTTTAGTGTTATATTTCAGCATTTTAGCTATTTGCCTATAAAAAATAAAAATAAAAATCTGGGGACCGGTTATTTAATGGCCAGTTTTCCTTGTAAATAAGAACCGGCCATTAAATTGCCGGTTTGAGCATTTTTAATAAAAGTTGATGGGTCTGGACATTTTTATAATATTTAATTAACTGTGGGTATTTTTAAAAATGTCGGCTCTAGTCCGTGTGTTTAAAAAAAAATGTGTGTCTATTTTGGCGAGGAGATAGGTGTAGGTCCGATGGGCATCGGACCTACATTTAGGTTCAATTAGCTCTAGCATCGTACGATTAGCATTAAGATCTTTGTACACGAAAATTGATACATGTTTGCACGGATTTTGATGCAGAGCACACGAATCTTGATGAGATCGAATGGTCATCACACCCATCGAACCAAGGTAGGTCCGATGGGTTGTACAGCAGAATAAATAATTTCATAAAGTACAAGTCTACAACTCGTAAAATGTCATCATGCATAGTCTCGTCTCGTGGTAAACGAACATGAACATAACATAACCTAGATTTACAAAGAAGGTTGACTATGACTATTCATATACAATATCATTTTCCATCATGCAAGTTATTGCGGGTTTTGACCTTGCGTAATTTCCATTGTATGGGAATTTGTCTAAAAAATGCCTAACTCCGCATCCAGGCAAATAACATAACATATGATTAAATCCTGCATTTAGAGCAATATTGGAATTTGCATCTAATGAGCTAATATACACGTCATCATATGATTCAAACATACAACACTTGTATTATCATCCAAATCTGATAGATAGTACATTGGAACACATTACTTTAAACAACATTCCAACTAATAATGTATTATTAGAACATGCATATAGAGACAGCACACTAAGTTCGTAAGAGGCAGACTCTAAGCACCGTCAACCGTGCAGCTCTGCTCGCAAACATGCAGCTGCCACATTAGTCAGCAGTCCAGCTCTGCTCAACAATCTCACGAACCCGGCGGTTATATTCGCGCTTGTTCTCACTGAACATGCGCGCAGCCTCTGAGTTTGCCGGCGAGTTAGGGTTTGGGTCGCACAGCAATGACTGTAACCACAAACGAAAAATTAATCCATGTAAAGGCAACAATTAATGTTATTCTATTATATATTATACTTTTGGATTGGGTGCCTCAATTTTTCTATAATTTTATAGCCTTAGGATTTTAAAGTTTCGAACCCCTGTTATTACAACAAAACAAAGGATTTTCCCCATCTGTGTTTCAAACCCATGACCTCTTACATCAAAGGGCATGTGTCTCCATGACCTCTTACATCAAAGGACATGTGGCTTTGCTACTAGATCAAAGGCTGGTTCTTAAGATTTTACAGTTAAATGGAAGGATTTTCCTATAATTTTATAGCGTTGGGTTTTTACATCCTGGGACTTGGTTGGCACCGCTCACCAAAGTTACTACAGAACTCACTACTTTAATTAAGCTATTTGAGGTTTCAGATATCAAAATACAACTAATCAAACAAAACTTATTCCCCCTGGCAGCAGCACCACAATGTTGTTAATCAAACTAAACTTATTCCACCCCCCCTCCAAGGTGCAAAATACAATTCAATACCTTGGTAGATAAATAAAATGCAGGTTCAATGTCGTATGTTCTGGCAGGATCCTTTATGTCGTAACATTGACTCTCACAACTCACCCAAAAAAAACCCAAAATATATCACAAGGTGAACCAAAAGAAACCCAAATTTAAAAGAAAGAGATGCAACCAATCAGCACTAAGCCAGAAACCTGAATGTAAGGAAATCTAACATTGGAAATTTAACAAGAAATGGTAGAAACATGACAATATAAAACCTGAATGGAGGTAAGAATAGCAGCAACATCGTATATAGGACTCCACTGGTTTTGTAGAATGTCCAGGCATATGCTCCCATCAGCATATACTACATTTTATCAAAGAGGGGAAAGGGCATAAATAAATGAAGAACTTAAATCAGGATTGTAAAGAGGTAATGACTCACTGTTTGGGTGGAACATCCTTGAAACAAACCGCACTGTAGGTGGCTTGTTTGGATAATCTTCTGTAAATTGAAGTGTCAACTTAAACGTACCTGAAAAATTCGTCAGGTAAAGAGAGGATGATAATTCTGGCTATTTAAACTTGAAGAAATTTGAAGTCCACACAGGTTGCATAAGCTCATCACTCGGGCAGGGCTGATGTGGGGTTAAAATGGATAGCATTCTTTTCCATATATTTTTACCAAATCATAAGGGTGCTCATGATAAACTTCCAAGATAATATTTTGCATATATATAACTATGCACAGCACAACAACAAGGTCTCGGGATTTAGAAACTCATACCCCTAGACTCACTAGAGCTAACAATTTCATCAGTACAAGGTTCTTATGTTATGTGGCATAATTCACATCCCCAAAAAGTAACTAGCAGAACTCAAGTCAGGAAATAATAAAAGAGAAGACTAATAGCATTGCTCTCCTACGTTTAGTCAATTTTACTAACCTCCATCCCATGGAGTGTCATCCGGGCTGCAACACAAATAAACAAAACACATCAGGCAAGTATGATAAAACAACACCATGGAATGAAAAAAAAAGTATATTAGCAATATGCCAAGAAGAAAAATCTGTAACAGCACACACTGTCATTCAATTAGGATATATATTAGGCATTTCTTATTTTTCTATTTATTTAATCTGAACTATAAAGCATCATCAAAATGTGAAAAAGGTAAAGCGATATGGCCGCTACCCATCATGGTGAGCATGATACAGCATCAATTCACTACCAGAAGTACATATCTGGGAATAATTTAATACGTACACCGGAAATACCTAGAAATATCACATGTTCCATCAAACATAAGAATAACAAGAACACCCCATCATCAGAAAAAAAAAAATATCATCCATAACTAGCACAGATTTACCCTGCCCCCTCCATTTCATTTTAAAAGATACCCAATCCATCTTCCATTTAGTTATTTTTTCTCTACTAAATGATGGAGAACGGGCAAGGGCAATTCTGTCCTCTTTTTCTTCTGAAGAAAGTAGAAGGATGAATATAATAGATCTCTTACGTGGCTATCCTTGATATTTATTATTTCTCAGGGGCATGTGTGATACTTCGAGGTTTGAAGCACATGCGACTATTTCTTGCATTGTTTGAAACTAAGCCAGATAGCATGACTAAAAAACAGAGGGATTGGGTTGACATGAAGAAAGACACTACTAAGGCCATGAATACAAACATTAGGAAAAAGAACAACTAAATGAAGGATTACCCAAAAATGACAGCATTCCAGAGCATAATATTGTTGTCCTGGGGAGCACCACTGATGCCAGCCGGTGGGTCCTGCATCAGCCGCTTGAAATCCCGCATCAACCGTTTCCTTGCTGGTGTCGACATCCCTCCTATCATTTTCAATTTTATTAAATTAGTACTGGATATATACTTTTGCTGCATGGCTGCAGCAATTTGCAATTTAGTTGTACATTGAAGATCCTTTACTGTAGCAGCCTTTTTGGGGAAGCCATTTTTCAGTTAATTCATGTTTAAGACAAGATGTTCTGATGCAAAAGAAGAATACAGTATACAATTACCAAAAGTGAATGCAAGCACTGATAAAGTAAGAATCCAGTATAGTCTGGATTTAGGTCATTCCGGTGCCAAAATGTGACTGAAAAGGTACAGGACTAGTACTGTGTCCGATTTTTCTATACTACTTTTACATCCCCCCCCTCCTTGAAGTAAGAAATATTGGAATTGATCCTTCTTGGTGTAAAACACAACCAAGGTTAATATGTTCGTAGACATGATCAGAAATATCCAGTAACTGGTCTGATTCTGGTTATTCTAATAAAAAGGACTAACCTAAAATTGAAATTACAAAAAGAAAAAACCTCAAAATACGTCAGATTTGCATAAATTGCACCGTCGGACAAATTTAGTTGTGAGGTAGAGGAAAAACCAATTTTGAGGCTGTAGAGAATAGTTATACTAAGGCACAAGGATCTCCAGCTTAAATCCTATTATTAGAAACAGGTAATTGGTAGAACAACATGTGTTTTGTACAAGTAGTAGCAAAAATGAAGAAAAAGGAATAATAATTGAGCTCAACAGCACAGCTAGGGTTTGTCCCGCTTAAAGGAATCCGAGATCTGACATAAAAGGAAGTAGAAAAGAAGGACAACCTTAGCTAGGGTTTACGTCTGATAAGAGAGAGAGAGAGAGAGAGAGAGAGAGAGAGAGAGAGTCGCACCTCCTCTTTGGTTTATCGCCGAGCGAGGCGATTGAGAGAGAGGAAGGTCGAAGGAAGTGTCGATGAGAGGGGAGAACGGAACATACACGCAACTCTACTTTATTCTTCGTCGCTCATAATTTTACAAAACACCCTCCAGATGACTAGTTATTATTCAAATCGTCCTCAATCAACTTCACAAACCACCTTTAACCTTCCGTTATTTCATCTTTTCTTCCAAAATAACCTTCTTAAATTTCCTACTTCCATCATTCTAATTTAATAATTTATAATCAATCCCTCCTCAGTCCTCACAATGAAGTGGAATAGTGATTTAGGAATTGGATTTCATTTAACTTCTGATTACACATTCCTGTTGCAAAACCTAATAATGTTTCTGACTTTAATATAACAGACTATAATATAATTTCAAAGTAGTATGTTAATTTATAATGAGTAGAACTAGGGTGTTCTTAAGTTCACCAATTTTCTTTGTCAACTCAATTCTAAAAGTATTAATTTCATACAAATTAATATGCTCTACGCATAATATCGGAGTCTTACTCTGAAAATTTCGTCTTATGTCAATTATAAAGAACTCGTGGTCTCTCTCCCGAGCACTAAAATATAACATGAATTAATTTGATGAGCTAAGCGTTTAATCGGTATGCGGCTAATTAATCAGAATTATGCGGACGATTAATCATTTTCACTAAAATATATGTATATATTCATAATTTATTAAAAAATAATTTATTTAACTCATCAAATTTATCAAATAAACTTAATTGAACTTAGTTCTATTATTATAACATGACACTACACTTATTTCTTTTTAACAACACATACACTCTTTACATGTGTAAGTAACACATTTATTTAATGAAAAATAAATTCAAAAATTAAGCCTTTTCAAACACTAATAATATATTATTTGAATGAAACAAAACATTCCAACATAAAATCACTAAATTTAGTTTATGATAACAACTTAATTTCATATATAAACATGTCGTACTAATTGAATATATAGTATCTCCTAATATATTTAATTGGCCTTGAGAATATTTTGAAATCGACCTTTGCTTTATTTATTATTGTTGTTATGATTTTTGGAGATAAGTTTATGCTTCTAACTATGGCAATGAATCGAACATTTCATCGAACACTGTGTGTATTCATGTGCGGTGTGCCCTTCAATGACATGTCTTCTTAGAGATCAGCATGAACAGTGGAGCTGTGGAGATATAAACAAGGAACCCCTTCCAGAAGGTTTCTTTTTCACTTTTGTCAATTCCTCAATTTATGGAAAATTTTCATGCTTCTTGTATATATTTGGTCTATACCACTGCATAGTTAAAGAGTTACCTCATAACCTGATACATCTCCCACTTTAGGTAAATTGATTTCTTTCTTTTTCTTTTTCTTTTTCTTTTTCTTGATGTGTGGCTGAGCCGTGTGAACTCTATTGGCTTGTGAATTTGAGATATTGACATGAACCATTGTATTGCTTGAATTTCTGATTTTCCTTTCTTGCCGTTTGTGGTACCATTTGACTTGTGCGGTGATTGTATGATGATTTTGATATTTGTCTCGTGTGTGTGTGTGGGTTGGTTAAGTTGTTGATTAAACTTAATTTATCAAAGAAGAAACAAGAAAAACAAAGCAACCATTATAATAGTAGGGGTTAGTAATGCTATGTTATGGTCGTTCTCCAAAGTCTAATGTTACAATTAATATGTAACACACCTTATGTTATTTTGCAGGAATATATAACTGTTGTAGCTAAGCACCTTAGAGAAATGATTATGCTACATATTTAGTATGTTTTGGATGATGTTTCGTGTTAAGATTTTAATTTTCTTTTTTAATTTATGTATGTGTTCTTTTTTTTTTTTTTATTGTAATTGTTATGGATGTACGAGAACAATATTTTTTTGTTATAATGTTTTGACTTATATTGATGAATTGTCAATTAGAATTAGAATAACTTTTATGTATTTTATATCATTTGTGATTGTAATCCAACTAGAATTGCTGACAACAAGAAGAGAATAAGTCTTGGATGTAATGCAATTTTAAAATCAATTCCCACGGTAACGCGTTGCTGGCACTTGACTAGTAATATATAAATAATAGAATAATTAATCAATTTCTAAGTAAGAAAAAAAATATATAAAAAATATTGGATGTATATTCAAATACAAATAAAGCTATAATATAGGATTATGAAACTTATTATCACACACTGTCACAAAAAAAAAAAATCAATGTGAAAATAAATATTCACTAGAATAAACGAGAATAAACGGACGATTAAACAGAAATAAACGGAATTATCGGGAACAATCGGCCGATTAATCGGAAAATTCTATTAACAGACTTCTGATTAGAGTATGTTAAAGCTGTTTTTTAGAACAGTGATGGGGATAGCTTGTGATGAGCGGGATCTGGTTGTCAGTTATTTGGTGCAGCAACTATTATATTATATTATAATAGAGAAGTTGTTTTGAGAATGTCTAACAAACGATTGGACTTCTTATTTGACTTTCATTTATTTATTTACCTATTATTTTATTTTATTATTATTCTTTTCACATCCCTCCAATTCCAATCCGGTTCGAGTCGCTGAGCCTGAGATGGTGCTACTGCAGTACTTAACTTGCTCATTCCTCTCCTCTCCTCTCCTAATTCCTAAACCACCTCTCCCTCTCGTTTCCTCTTTGCTTAAGCCTTCATGGGCTCCGAATCGGATATTGAGCGGATCCTATACACCGAGTCCGATATCTCAAAGCGGGTGTCGGACCTCGCCTCAGAGATATCCGCCGACCTGAGTTCCAGCGGCGGTTCCACGGTGTTCGTGGGAGTGGCCACTGGCGCCTTCCTGTTAATCGCTGATCTTGTGAGAAGGATTTCCGCACCGATCACCATCGATTTTATCAGGGTGGAGTCGTACGGGTCCGGTACGGAGTCGTGTGGCGAGCCCAGGATCTCGTGTGACCTGAAGCTTGACGTTACTGGAAAGCATGTCGTTCTGGTACATGACAGTTTCCTGCTATTAGAAATTTAAAATTGATTTTGGTTTACATCGTAATTGGGGTTGGGGATGCTGTAGGTAAACTACCAGCTGGCAGTTGTCCAGTCTCCTCTGTAGAACAACTTTATTCAACCCTGGAGATTGGGTATTACCAAAATAAAAACTGCAGGTGAACCTAGCTAGATTCAGACCAAGACATTCTAGTACAAATTAAATATGACCATAACAAAAAATTAATTAATATTCTTTGAAATACAATGACTAGCGCAAAATAAAATCTCAGAAAATTTTGTTGGTGCATTGGCACCTCTTAGTTAAGTTAGCTAGCTACAAGAATGATGACCATCTCCATTATTATATGGCAGGTTGAGGATATTGTAGACACTGGAAGAACTCTTTCACGTCTCATCTCCTATTTAGAAAAGAAAGGAGCGACCTCTGTGTCAGTTTGCTCCTTGCTCGACAAGCCATCCAGAAGAAAAGTTGAGGTCAAGCTTGTGGGAGGTGGAAAATTATATATTGGTTTTCAGGTATGTTTATCTTTTCAATGAGTATTTGAATAAGGTTCATGGTTTTTGGGATCATTTTGTGCTACCTAGTGTTCATGTCAATCCTACTCTTGTACTTTGCAGTGCCCTGATTACTTTGTGGTGGGGTATGGCATGGATTATGCAGAGCTATATAGAAACTTACCTTATGTTGGCATACTAAAACCTGAAATCTACACCAAATAAAGGTTATTCTTGTTTGTATTGAGCTTCTCAAAATCAGACAAAACTGGTGCAATTTTGTGTTCTTAATTTCTTACTAAAGCAATGTGTTTGGTTGTGACTAAATTTTGCTTTTCCTTCAACATTAAATAAGAGGTTGAATAATTTATTATTTTGTTTATTTTTTCATTTTTGAAATTGTTCAAGGGCTTTTAATTTGTTGTATTCTTATTTGCATGGTTGAAAATGTTTATGACAGTTTGTGCAAAAGTTTGTATACAAATTTGCCTTGCCAAAATTCAAAATTAATAATATACAGAGTCGTATCTAAATTTCTTAGAGGGCCTTACATTTTGAAGCATTAATTTCTTTCTTAGAGGGCCTTACATTTTTAAGGTAGGATTTAGAGAATAATAACTTAGTTTAAAAGAAAATCAAGTAGGATACCTTGGCTGGCTGAAATAATGTTCTTTGACCTATTATATATCTTGGCATTTTTACACCACCCAATTTTGTTTTACAACTCTGACCTTAGGTCGATCAGCCACCCCTTGAAAAAGAACCAAATCAATTTAAATGACTCCAAAGAAAGAAAATTTGAAGTCTTCTCTCTTCTCTCTTGCCTCAAGTCCTTCAATCTCCATTCCAATAATAACCTCAAATGACTTGTCACTGCAAAAGGATAATATAATAAGAATCAATAAACAAACTATCCCAAGTTCCCAACTATATATATCAAATAAGGAATGCATGCATGTAGTCGACGTTTTGGATTCTGTGAATCTTTCTTTCTGGTTACAACAAAATTACAAATTAATTTGCTAGCTAGGCTCTTTGCATGTGTATACGTACATTCACGGGTAGGGTAGGCTGCTCGTATATATATAGCTAGTTGGTTTGGAATTTGGATCTAGATTATTTTATCTACTCTTGAATTTGACTTTTGTCTACTTCTGACAGAGTCTCAATTTCTTAATAAAATAGACCAAATCGCTACAAATTTAGTAGAGTTTTCATCAATATAATGACAGGAGGAAGAGGAGGAGCTAGGGTAATTATTAAGAGTCGAATAAAGAGACTATAATTAATAAAGCTGTTATATTATATCTTTGTAAAAAGAAAATGAACTAAATTCTTTTACCATGGAATAAACTCAACTTTAATATAACGCATTAAATTATTTTCTGCAGTTTAACTATTTAAAAATTACCTGAATTTTAAATGAAGAATCTTATAGACATGCTTTAAATTAAAATTTTATACTTGAATGTTTTAGATTAATTTTTTTTTATCTTAACATAATTTTTTGAAAAAAATCGAGTTTCAGAATAAAAAAAAAAAACAGAGAGAGGGAGAGAGGGGAAGATAGATTCTATTACTTGACGCGGCTGCAAAGTGAGCACTACTTGAAGAGAGAGCTGGGGAATTAATGAGAAAATGCACAATAAAGTCAATGTCGTAGATCAAATAAATTTGTTATTATTCCTATGGAATATTTCGATCCCAACCAACCGTTGATCTTTGTTCAGATTCGTGCATGAAAACTTATTTCGTTGAGATGGCACATGGAAAAGTTTTAACGGTTGGGATCATGGGATCGGAAGTTTCTGCTAATCCAAGAAATAACAACAGATTTAATTTTCAAGTCAATGAGAAAAGGAGACGCGGTGACCCTTGATTCCTTTCTGTTCCATTGAATCTAATTATACTATTAATTGTTGGTTTTTATTCCGTGATTTATTTTTCAAATTCAGATCCAGTCCAATACCGCACCGAATAAAATGATATCCGAGTTGTTCGTTATTAACCGGGCACGAATCTCAAAACAGACTCTATATTGTACAGGGTATTTGTATCTTTGTTCTTCTTTTCATGCATACCCCAAAATTTTTGAAATTACGTATTTCTCCCTCTAAAATTTATAAATATCATATTTACCATTTGTACACTATAAAAAACTTACAAATTTACTCATTTTATTGATTAATTTTTCTATTAAAAGTTATTTTAAATTTATAACATGCTCATTTAATTTATCCTTTATTAAAAAAAAATATATATATTGTTCATGTAGAAATTTGATAATCATGTCTAAATTTAGTATTCCGTTATCGTCCGGCCCCTAAATTACACTAAAGAAACTAAAAATATCTTTGCCTTTCTTTTGAGTCCCATTTTTACACGACAAAGATTAAATAATGATGCTACTTTTAAGATCTTTACAATCGGAGAGAAGTTCAAGGTGAACTGTCACATTGCCACCATTTTCTGCGGATCTCAATTCAGAAATAATTAAGCTGGTTAGTAATGATTGTTTGTATTAGTATATATTTTTACTTCAATATTTTCTTGCATTTTCTATGCTTGAATTGCCTCCTGATCTCACTGTAACAAAATTATTATTACTATTTTTTTGCATTGATTCGATCGTTTCATATTTGATTTTATCAAAATTATTTATTGATATCCCATATTTTCTATGGGATATAACCTTATTTTAGTTTTTCCGACAAATTTCGATAATTATCCTCCAATTTTATTGTTCACCCCCTTTATATCTGTGAATCTTATATAATTGTCTATCTATTAACAGAAAATATGTAATTATTAACAATAAATACTTTCAATCAACCATAAAAAAAAGAATAAAAATGCTAATTTTTTTACATAAAACTATATAAATAAGCAATTTCTTTAATTGAGAATAAACTCATTAACAATTATCAAGTTTGATCGAGTTGACAGAAAGACAATATAATTAATAGATAGAAGAGGTGAAAAAGAAGTGCAGAGATGATGAACTGTGAAATGTATTTATTATGGGTTTTTTTTCATATTGAGATAAAAGCTCCTGTAGGGCCACCATAAAGCGTACTTTAACTTGTATTTAGTAACAGGTGTACCATCCATTCATACCGGCTTGTGCATACTAAGGTGGAAGATTTATGGCAACCAACTACTGCAGCGTGCCAAAAGACTGGGCCGAACTAAGTCCTGGTCTACTACCCCTCATTGCGCACAAGTTAGGCGAGATTGTTGATTTTATCCGCTTCCGTGCTGTGTGCAAGCAGTGGCGGTTGGCCACTAACTTGTTGGATAATCCCCCCAAGTTTCCTTGGATTATGATGCTCAAATTGGATAGGACCCGGCCTAAAATCAATTTTCATGCCGTACCCTCTGGCAAAATCTTCTCGGGTCCTTTCTTTAAATATATTTACACTCTCTGTGCATTGATCGAAGGTATTATGATTCGATCGTGAAACAAGATAAACACGACTTCTCTCTTGTAGTTAATAAGTTTTGTACTTATCTCTTTTCGCTTACAGATAAATGGTTTCATCGTAACGGGATCAATGGTCGTGATGAAGTGATACCTCTTCCTGGTGCACCTGTTGGAAATATATCTAAATTTTTCTATAGAGTGCGATCTAGCAAAATAAAAAGCCTCACAGTGATATTTCCCTTAGGGAAAATCTTTGCACACTACGGGGGTAGGATTTTCAAGCTTGTAACTACTAGTCTTCAAATAGTTGTTGATGTTAGTGATGTCTACACTGGAAAAGTACTATCAACAATTTCTTGTCCCGTGGAAGTTAAGGTTGCTTCTTGCTTGATCTCAACAAGGGATGGTTTGTTGATGGTCTCAGAGTATCATGTTAATGATAAACCATACTATAATTATAAATTTGTGGTGTATCGCCTTGAGAATTATGATAATAACCACCCGAACTGGACCATATTGAGCGGAATTGGAGATATGACGTTGTTTTTGGACGAGCGTAATGCGTTTAGCTTGATAGCCAGCGAATATGATCATGGATATAGGGGCAATTGCATCTATTTCATCACTCATTTGAAAGATTCCTCACCTTTTAATTCTAAGACACATAATTATAGAGTAGTCAGATATGACATGGGAGAGAGAAGAAGCTTTGAGGTGTGCTCTTTGGGACATCATACTACTCGATGCACACAGTTTCAACGCACAGAGTTGTTTTGGTTTATCCCTTCTCTAGTTTAGTATATTTGCTTTATTTTACAGCAAAATTATTAAGATTTTCTTAAACTATTTTTGAATGTTGTGCAAAGAAATGATCTCTTTAATGAACATTGAAAATTAAGGTTCTTCAATCTTATAAGTTCTGAAAGACAAGAAGTAAATCTGATGTAGTATATATTAATTGTTATTTATCTTCAATACAAATTTGTATATGTTGTCATCAATTTTACTTTTAAATTTATATGTTATTATTTTAAATCCTTCTATCACACTAACATATCTGGCTTTAGTATTCATATTCATAAATTATTCGAATTTTTGTTCTCGGTTAACATATTTCTATCCTGATCAGTAGGGGTGTCAATGACACCTTTTTATTCGTTTATCCGACCCGTATCGTATCCGAAAACATATATGAAAATAAGGGTAAGGGTAAGATTTTTTTCGTTTAGCTTATCGGGTACGGATAATGATTTCTTTCGTTATCTTACCCGTTATCATATAAGATAAATTTTAAAAATAAAATTAAATATATTGATATATATTTGTATGAATGTGATACATGATACAATAAAGTTTTGTATTTTATTAAATTTGTATAATACAAATTGGTTGTATTCATTATTATTCTTTCTTATTTTGAAAAATATTTTATCGATAGCACTAATCGGATGTCAATGGTACTTTTTTATCCGTTTACCCGATCCGTACTGTATCCGAAAAGACGGGTGAAGGTAAAGAGTTTTTTTCGTTATCATAACAAGTACGGGTATGAAAATGTCTCCACCCGACCTGTATCATATCCGTTGACACCCCTATTTATCAATGCAGGTATAATTATGAGTCTTAATATTCGTCTAATATAACAAAAAAAAAGTATTTAATTATCTTTTTTTTTTAAAATTTTGTTGACACGTTTACTGAAAAAATAACAAAAAAAAATAAACTTTTAATTTTCACAAAGAAGAGCTGGGAGATTTATAAGAGAAAATATGTAACTTTTCATATATATTAAATCTTACCCACTGACTCTTCTTCTGGAGCCACAACTTCTTCATTAAGCTAGATAATTAATTAACTATTTATTCATAATATAATTTACTCATTGCAGTAATATTGAGGATTTAAAAAAAATTAAGAGCATGCATAATCTTTTCAATAAACAAAGTATATATTGAATTTTCATTTTTCACTTATTTTCCTTCTTTACAATATGCATCCTAATATATTTCTTTATATTCCCGATACTCAATTTTTGTTTTTTTAATGCAACCTGTTTTCCTTCTTTCTAATACTTATTTTTATTTGTTTCCTACATTTTTTTTTCATTTTATTTGAACACAACATTTTTCAAATTACTTCATATTTTTGGCGCGATTTTTTTAGAAAAGCTTCTTAACATAATTACTTTTGAATACATTCTTTCGGAGTTTAGAGCGGTATCTCATAATATTCCATACGTTTTTTTTAAATAATCACGTCCATTGCCAGAATCTGTCATAATTTATTCTTGCATTCTATTCATCGTACTTTAATTTTTTATCCATCTAGCTTACGAGTAATGCGTTTATATGCAAAAAAAATAAATTTTGAATTAATTTAGTATAAAGTCAAGCAGTCAAAATTTGAAGCTTTATAAATTAATTTTAATACATTCATTTTTGAACATTTTTCTACCACCTGACTCTATAAAAAATTAGTTGGAATATTTTTCTAGAATGTTAATAATTGTTAAATTAATGTGAAGTGTTGATGAGTATATATCAATTTTTTCTATAATTTTATTGTCATCTCAAATTGGATGGCTGAGATAGTAGCTGATCATGATTGCTTAATCTATTTATTTATGGATTACATTAACTAATCAAATGACTAAGGATTATTTTTTCTCATATCTTTAATATGAATCATTTATGGATCGGCTCATAATTAAGATACTCAATAAATGAGTAGGATATATATACACACACACACACACACTTTTAGGAATACGTTTCGTGGTTTATTTTAAACCAAGTTGTTTAGGTTTTTATTGAAAATAATTTGTTCATCCAGGATGGTACCTATCTCATCTAACATGCATATATGTGTTTCTCTCCAGCCTCTAGGAGAGAATGAAACTGCAAATTCTCTCTACTTGATTTTAAAAGTTGGATGATAAGGTTTATTCTCCCATAAGAAACATTAATTAATTGCAGTTGGTTTTTTTTTGTATTAGATAATTACTTAGAGATTGGTAAATTAGAAATCATATGAAAGATTTGGTACAAGGACTTGAGCTAGCTCCAGTACAGTTTCTTTCAACTCGATCGGTGTATATATATTTGGTGGTAGATTTTAATGCACTTGAACCGAGAGGTAACAATTAATTAAAGTCTATTCTCAGCCGAATTTTTTATTTATATCCAAAAAATAAATCAAATTACAAAACATAACCAAGTTGAGGGCGAAATTCAAAATATATCCAAACCGGAATTTTTTTTTCCGGATTCAATGTCTAACTCCGGAAATTTTTTTTCCGGAAATTGAACTCTAATTCCGGACTTAACAAATTTTTTTTTTTAGAGATTCCGGATAAAAATTTTCCGGACTTAACAAATTTTTTTTTTTTTTTTTAGAGATTCCGGATAAAAATTTTCCGAACTTAACAAATTTTTTGTTTTTTAGAGATTCCGGAAATTTTTTTCCGAACTTAACAAATTTTTTGTTTTTTAGAGATTCCGGAAATTTTTTTCCGAACTTAACAAATTTTTTTTTAAGAGAAAAATAGCTAAAATACTGAAATCTAACGCTAAAAAATCGAATTGTTTTTTTAAATATTTGTTAAATTAATTTAAAAAATTTCAAAATAGTGTAGATGGGTCAATCTGAGCTCAGTACGCGCACCGTCCATTTTGGTGCGCGGACTGGGTGCGCGTGGGTGGTAGGATGTGAAAAAAGTCCTAAACAGTGGTATTTATTTAATTTTTATTTCATTCCGTGGTAACTAAAAAAACAGTAGGTGGTATGTTTCAAAATAATCTAGATTGAATGGTAATCAATTAATTTGATTTTTTTTTCTGCGGTAACTAAAAAAAACTAAATTTTTTTTTCTTACCACCCTAAAAAATCGGAATTAAATCAATACCACCCGTTTATTCAGAATTCAGATTCCACCACGTACGCGTACTGGATCTGCGCACGGATCCCCAATCCGTACGCGTAGTGGATATGCGGACCGATCCCCAATCCGTAGCCAATATGCGTTCGTGTTAAAAAAATATATACCCCCGCGGCGTCATTTTTTACCCTACCCCAGCGACCCAGGCACCCCAGCAGCGCGCAGCCCTCCAATAAAAGGTATTTTTTTTTATTTTAAAGTTAAATTTTGTTATTTAATTTTTTATTAAGTAGTTTAGTTTAGTTAGGTACCAAAATAGATTAAAATATTGTGTAGTTTTGTAAATATTTGTGTAAATTAGACCAAAATAGTACATTGTAGTATATTTGTAAATATTTGTGTAATTTACAATATACTATTATTTGTGTACATTTTTTATTAAATAGTGGTATATTGTAAATTAGACCAAAATAGTAGTTTAGTTTATTTGGTTCATTTTTTATTAAGTAGTTTAGTTTTAGTTTAGTTGGGTACCAAAAAATTTGTGTATTTAGACCAATTTAGAATTGTGAATTGTATTTAGAATTTAGAATTGTGAATTATAATTAAGAATTTAGAAATGTCAAAATATTGTAATAATATATTATTATTATTTTTACATTGTTGTATTTAGACAAAAATTGAGTAGAAATGCACCAAATCAGAAATTTATTTTTCTGAACTACCGTATTGTATGACTTTTTACCGATCCGTCCAAGAATGATGATATATTATCGATAGAGTCTAAAATTGACAAAATTGATTAATTTGATGTCAGTATGGCGTCAACCAGCGGTAGCAATGAAAACCGTACGCAAGATGACTTACAGTTGGATTTATCACTGGCCCGTACCATATTTCCCAATATGACGAAAGAGAGCATCAGCCCTCTTTGCTGGTATAAATTCGAAGAGCACAAGATCAGAAATGCATATGTAAGTTTACGTTTTGAAAAATGCAAATAATTTTCATTTTTATTTAGTTAAAAATAGGTAAGTTATATGTTTGTTTGTTTTGAAATTGAATGCAGACTCATACCTTGACGGGGACGCGGAACAATCAGATGAGTATCGTCTACGACGAGCGATACGCTCCCGCGTTAAAGAGTTTGGGTTTGTGGCATGTCTCACAGCTGACCTCCATTATTGCAGATGTCGCTCTTCTATCTGCGTTGGTCGAGAGGTGGCGGCCGGAGACACACACATTTCACCTGCCCGTTGGAGAGATTACGGTGTCTCTCCAGGATGTCAGTTGTCTCTGGGGACTGCCTATTACTGGACGGGCTGTGACGGGTGTGGAGTACGGGGACTTCACAAAGGACGTTGAAGAACTGTTGGGACCCAACCTGATGAAGGAAAGGGCCCTCAAGAGGTCGAAGGTTGCATCGAAGAATGACATCAGTATCCCTTATTTGCGGGCGGCATTGAAGTAAGTTGCATTAATAGTAAATATTTGTGATTCTTGATACTCTGTACTAAATTAGTTCGTATTTATAGAGGACCTTTGCGAGAAAATGCACCTCCGGCTCTGGTAGATCGGTGGACACGGGCTTACATCATGGAGTTGTTCTCCTGCTGGTTGTTCCCAGATTCCTCTAGGAACACCGTCCCTGCTTGTATGCTGAAGTGGCTGAGGGACTTGGCAGACCCTCCACAGATGAATTGGGGTGCGGCGGTCTTGGCATGTCTGTACCAAGGCTTATGCACTGCGTGCCGGGTATAAATTACTTTATCTTCTTTTTGTAAATAAATTATTTGCTCTTATTGTATTAAAAATAACCGCAACTTGTATGAAAATAGGTCGAAAAATCTGGTCTGTACGGACCGATTGGTCTCCTTCAGCATTGGTCGTGGACGAGATTTCATTTGGTCGTCTGCAACCATCAGTAGACGGTTGGGCTCCAGACTGGGGTAATCCGGACGGGGAGACATGTCTTGCGTATGCTCAGAGATTCTGCGCAAGAAAGACCTTTGTCGCGACTCTGCAGGCAAGCCTTCGGGAGTTTGGTTTTTCAGAACTTAGTTCGAGCATATGACTCCAGATCTACATGTCGAATGGAGGCCGTATGATTTTTGCGTCGAGGTTTTTGAAGAAGATGAAGAACCTTACTCTTTCCTCACAAAACTTCATTCGATCTGCAGTCGCGAGCGACAATACTGGTTTGCTCAAGTGCGAGTTATTTTTTTATTTTCTAGTTTACAATTTCATAATCATATTGTAGTTTAAAATTGATACTTAGACTATGAAAATATTTGCAGGTACCGCTTATCTACTACCAGGTTGTTGAGCATTATTACCCTGGACGGGTAATGAGACAGTTTGGTATGGCCCAGTTTTTTCCAGTCCCGGATCCTATCACAAAGGACGACTGGTATGATCTTCACAAACCGTTGTGCACTGCGGTAATGAAGGATTGGCGGACGGAGCACGCCTTGCATTCGGACTTTGGTATGTTTTTCGGACTGTTATTTAGTTATCATGTTATTCTGACTTTTATTTGGTTTATGTTTGTCTTTCATGACCTTATTACATCTGTCACTATATTTTTTGAAATTCGACTTCGACCAAAACATGAGTTCTACATCATTCAAATTAATCACTTCGACTTAAACAAAACATCAGTTCTACTGCAATAAAAATACACATAAGTTCTACTGCAATAAAAACATACATAAGTTCTACTGCAATAATAATTAACATCACTTCTTTCCTTAATGAAAAACAGACCAAAACAACAGTTCTACTACCACCTCTTAAACGATGAAACTTCAATGAGAAAACATACAAGTTAAAACATATAAGTTAAAACAGAGCTGTTTTTGGCCAATTTTTTTAAAAAATTACCTTATTGCGTATTTTCTCTCGCATCCCTTCTTCTTCTCGCATTTCTCTCAAGAGTTTCTCTGCTGGTTTGGTGACCCCTTCGTCGTCCTTCCAATACATCCATCCACATTTGGATGCGGTTGTGCCGTCTCTTACCCAACTTCACCAACCGATGCTCTGGAACTAAGATATCTCCTTCGTACACCGGCTAATCACATTGATTATCATACACATGAAATTCACCACTCCATGTGTCGATGAGTGTTTGAATGTTGTAATAGTAATTGACGAAGTCATTTGGATCTAAGCTCCTATAATGTTAACACATTAGTAAGTAATGCCGTCCCTAATTTCAAGTTCCAAATTAAATAAAACATAATTTTACCTTAAACGACAAACCGCCATCACATGAACACATGGTATTCCGACCATCTGAGGCTTCTGACACAGACATTCCACCTCATGGTCGTTCCTCAGAATTACCTTGTACCTGCAGTCGCTAGACGTGTGCACCCATCTGCCATTCTCCATGTCAAAATTAATATTTTCGCCATGTGAGGTCACCATAAATTCTCCATGATGGCCGAATGGAAGCGCTGACATTTTTCAACCTTCTCGATGTGCTTATCTAGCTTCTTATGTACGCGAGTGGAAAAAAGCTGACCTGTTGCTTGCAATTGCACAGCCTTCTCTCTTCTTTGAACAAACCAACTGACACACTTGTAAAACGTCTCCTCAATGATTGCGGTAACTGGTAACCTACGAGAATTAAAAATTACAATTAAATAAAAAAAAGATAATAAAAAATATGAGGATTACAAAATACAAACCTACGAGAAGTGGCGAAGACATTGTTGAGCGATTCGGAACCGTTGCTAGTCATTATTTCCCAACGAGATCCATCATCAATAGCTTGATACACCTTCCATGGCTTCGGCGGTTCTTCCTCATCATTTTCATTATATTTGCCACATGTATCCAAATAAGCCAACCAATCAGGATTTCGCCTCCGGATTGCCTCAAGTCCTTCTTGCAATCTTCTTCTCTTCTTCTTTTTAACCATAACCTTGAAAAAAGTGGAAGCAACCTTATTCTTAGTGTGCTTTCCAAAATTCTCAAACACATGTTGAGAGCAGTAGCGGTGGGCACACTCCCCTTTCTCCTCACACCAACCCAAATCATCTTGAATAAACACTTTTTTATGCCCTTGTGTCGGTCAGATACCACACACATGTATCTGTTTCGCCCAATTACAAACTCCCGCACCCACTTCATGAACCATCTCCAATTCTCAAAATCCTCGTTCTCTACCAGTCCAAATGCTAACGGGATTAACTGGTTTTCTGCATCATATCCGGTTACAATTAACAGCTTACCCTTGTATCTGCCAGACAAGAAACAAGCATCGATACTGATGACGGGTCTGAGGTGACCGACTGCAGCAATACATGGTCCCCATGTCCATGCTGCTCTCATGAAAAAACGATATCCTTGCTTAGTGGTTGGCTTTGAAACAATCTTATATTCAGTTCCCGGGTTTGTCCTTTTTATTGCCTCTAGCAAAGGGACAATCAGCCCGTAAGACCCCTCCCAACTACCAAAGGCCCGAGCAATTGCTAACTCTCTGCCACACCATAATTTGTTGTACTTTAGAACGACACCCTCGTACCTTTCAGCGCATAAGCCAGCGACTGCGCGGATAGAAATATCAGCATTTTTTTCCAATGACACTTTTATACAGTTGGCGACCATAGCGGACGTCAACTGTGCATGATCTAACCTGGAAGCCGATGCGTGGCATGTGTGCTTGCCACATTCTTCGTGATGGCCCAAGTATTACCAAAGCCTGTAGCCCTCGCAACCAACGCCCACCTGCACCGGGCGTTAACACACTTGTACCTTAGCCTGGTGGTATCGCTGTGTGTATTTTTTATCTCCCTATTTAGTTTGATATGCCAGTGGTTAATTGCATCTTTCATCTTATCCTTGCTGTCATACATCATCCCCTCAGACAATTCATGTCTTTCTCCCTTTTAATTTACAAAAGAAACAACAAAAATTAAACAACATCAATTTAATAACAACAATTTAATAATTAAATATAAATTAACAAACATACCTCACATGTCGCAAAAAAAGAGCTATCGGCCTCTTCAAACCCTGATGTGTCATGAAATTGCTCAAACGGATGTCTTTCCCCACGACCCAATAAAGGCCATTTCCGACTACCAAGCACAGGAATACCAGTATCCTCATCACTGTGATCTGATACCCCACCGTCTCCATTATCATCCCAATTAGCCTTTGCCTCCCTTTCTTCAGGATCGTCGTCCGTATTATCAGCATAATAAAGCCGTTCTGGGGTTCCAGATCGGTCCCTTTCAGATTGGACTCGGCTAGAGAACGGGGATGGAATCGGAGATCGACCCCTGTCAGATTGGACCCTACTAGGACCCGCTACAGATGGCGCCCGACTTGGACCCACTACCGATGGCGCCCGACTAGGACCCGCTACAGATTGCTTGAGCCCCAAACCCTGAGTCAACTGCAACAATTGTCTGGTGTTCTGTCTGGAGTTCTGTCTAGGGTTTTTTCTGGGGTTGGCTACCACATATAACTCTAGGAACTTGAAAAGAGTGGTCATATTCATTGTCATTTCGACATATAACCCCCAACTGCTATCGTCTTGTACCGGAAACTGTTGGAACCAGGTTTGGTTGCCTTGGCCAATATTGATCCTAGCGGTAATTACCAGTTCATAATTACGGTGGTCAATACTGAGTTGTTGGTACACTTCCCTATTTATACTTCTAAAATCCAAACCTAAGCCGATATTGAACATTTTCGGCATTTGGTGGCTATAATAAGCGCCATTTGGTCCTTGTAATACTTCACCACCAGAATATAAAGCAATTCCAATCATAATTGGTTGAATGAACCTAAATATAGAAAATAATGCACTAAATAAAAAATAATACAAAAAAATATGTTTTTTTGAAAAAAAAAAATGGTAAAAACGGCACCTATGCAGTAGCTTTGGTGAAGAATGAGTAAAGAATAGAAGACATAACCGATTTTCTGCATATATAGTTGTAAGCTAACACGAACGCATATTGGCTACGCGAACGGGTCAGTGCGCGATCCACTATGCGCACGGATCCGTGCGCATATACAGTGTGCGAACGGATCGGTCCGCATATCCACTACGCGTACGGATTGGGAATCTGTACGCAGATTCAATACGCGTACGTGGTGGAATCCGAATTCTGAATAAACAGATGGTTTTGATTTAATTTTGATTTTTGAGGGCGGTAGGAAAAAAAATTTCGGCTAAAAAAACGGATGAATCGATATGGAAAATACAAAAACATAATAGACATAAATGCTTGCTTTGTAAGTGCAACTTGTAGTAAATAAAAAAAAATTAAAATTCAGCAGATTTGACAGATGAGGGTGGTGAGTTGGTGAACGAGGCTGAGCAAAGATGACATAAACGTGAACGTGATGGAGCCGTAGGAGTCTGACATATGAATCCGCTGTCAGTATTTCTCTCGTTGTTACCTAACGATTTGTATTAGCTAGCTATAAGCTACAGCATAGCTATTGTCTATTAATTAACAGGAGGCAATTAATGGGGCCAATTGAATTTTTTACCTCTTGTAGAGTTACTAACACACGTACGGTTCTTCCAAGTTACGTGACGACGATGCTACCGGCGCAATATAAAAAACATGAACAGCAGAAGTTAATATCTTAGACTTTGGTTAATTATTTCACTGGAATTAATTGTTTTGTTTTTACAGAAAAGACATAAGAACATTACATTACATTACATGGCTTGTGTATCTCCTTAATTTATAGAACAATACAGCCTAAATTCTAATTAAGTAGAGGAAATAAATCTTACACCCCGATTACTAGTATCCAATTATAGAAACAACATTACATGTACACTATCTAAATATAAATATGAAGGAAATGAAGATATATTTCTACAATATTTGTTAACCGGTAAAGGCGCTGGAGTGATTTCCTTTCCTGATTTCGCTCCTCTGGATCTCATGTGCCATCCACTCCACGTGCAGCTTCAAGTTTCAACAATTCTTTTAATTTGTTATATTCAAAATATACAAATTAATTACTAATAATCCACCATTGTATTTAATATGAGGACTGAAATTCAATCTGAAATTTCATTTTGTAATCAAAACCATTATCTAAGTGCTTAATATAATAATAGAGAGAGATAGAGATAGAGGATTCCTACAAAAACAAATTCAAACAAAAAAATGGGGCGGGGCCCGCTCTAGCTAAAATCGGCCCTTGCAGACGGTTTGCCTTAATTGATATCTTATGTTGAGTAAAACTAGGGTGTTCCTAAGTTCACCAAGCTCTTTTGTGAACTCAACTCTAAAACTTGATTTCAAACGACGAATCCAAACCATTAAAATCCTTCTACTTTATGAGTGATGCATCTATATGTGAAATTTTAAAGTTTCGAATTAATTTAATATAAAATCAAGTGGTCAAAATTAGAAGGTTTATAAATTAGATTTAATGCATTCATTTTTTTTTGGACGTTTTTTGACCACTTGACTCTATACAAAATTAATTTAAAATTTTAAAAGTTTTGCATGTAGACGCATCAGTCGTAAGGTAGAAGGATTTCATCGTTTTAGAGTTGACTTCACAAAGGAACTTGGTGAACTTAGGAACACCCTAGTTCTACTCTCTTATGTGTTTCCATATTATAGTAAAACTCATATTTAATTAGTTAATACTTTGTGCGTCACAGTAATAGTTATATATAAACATTAATTTGTCAATAGAATTTAACATTAAGAGTATCATTTACTTAAGAGTATCTACATTAGTTTCCTACTTGTAGTACAAATTTAAGGTGATAATATTTTTCTTTTCTTTTTTGAGCGAGAAAACGCCCGTGGGCCTATTTTACACTATGATCGGAAGGAAGTTGCCGACATTTTTAAAAATACCCTAAGTTAATTACAGATTAATAAAAATGCCCACACCCATCCGAAATTTTTAAAAATGTCCAAACCGACCATTTAATGGCCAGTCCCCACCTATTTTTTTTTAAAGCCACGAGAGACTACAAGCTAGAAAAAATATAATTAGTTCTATCACACAGGTTTAAAGTCACAATTGTGACTTAAATCACAAAATTCATTTTAATAAAGTGGCAGTTACAATTTAAAGTTGATAAAAATTAATAACAACCAATTATTAAAAAAATAACGTTATAAGGTTTGAATTATTTATTTGAAAAAAAATATAATAAACTTCCGTTGGGCCGATTATTATATATGAATTCATATAAAATCATAGAGAATACTAACAGATTACAATTCGTGCAACATATATACATATTGCCTTTTGTACATATGCAATCCCATGTGATCTATACAACATATACTCCTCAAGATCCAATACAATATTTGTATAAAAGTTATGTCCTTACCACTTAGTAATCATGTGATCAAGGGTTGGGCTCATGTTGCCAAAACTCTTGGTTATGATCTAGTTTGGATCAGAATTTCATACAAACTAGTTGTATTAGATCCAACATATAAAAAAGAGAGTGCCATGTGATCCATGATATGATGCATCTTGGTTAAAGGTCTCAAATTAATTGCATCTCCAATAAAAAATACATTGATCAACATATATGTGCATGCATATTTTTTCTAGCTTGTAGTCCATTGTAGCATAATTCTACATAATTATTGTAATTTCAAGTAATTTAGTGTAATTCAACATAAATTAACATAATTTCAAGTAGTTTAACATATTTTAGTATAAATATGCTAATTATATATCAAAAAAGTAATATAACAAATATTAAAAAAAAATCGATTTTTTAATGTTATATTTCAGCATTTTAGCTATTTGTCTCTTAAAAAAAATTAACATAATTTCAAGTAATTTAGTGTAAATCAGCATAAATTAACATAATTTCAAGTAATTTAGCGTATTTTAGTATAAATATGCTATCAAAAAAGTAATTTGACAAAGGAAAAAAAATTCGATTTTTAGTATTATATTTCATAATTTTAGCTATTTTTCTCTTAAAAAAAAATTTAATCAGGAGACCGGAGCTTTTTAATCGGGATCGGCCATTAAATAGCCGATTTGGGCATTTTTAGCGATTCTGGGTATTTTTAAAAATGTCGGGGAAGGTGGCATGTAAATTATCCATGAAATAATTGAAAAGGTGAAAAAATGGGTTAAAATTCAAAATGTGGGAACAATCAGCAATGGCCGTCGGATTTGGGAGGGAATATTAGCAACGAATGACTTGATCAAATGTGAAACGGATCGAGGAAGAGATGGGCCGGATCACGACGCATTGGGCCGATTGGAAGAGATGGAATTAAATCTGATATCGTTGACTGGTGGGGCAGCGATTGTCAGTTTTAATGGTGTCCAGTGCAGTGCAACTAACAATGGGACCCAGATCTTGGATGATGTCCAGTGCATTTCAGAAAAGCACACGAACATGATGTATGAACTTTGCAAAGCAGCTGAATATGCTAGCCTAGCTAGCTCCTTTAGTTTGGTTCTTCAAATGAAACAATTAAGTCACATTTACAAACATATACAATTAATGTATATAAAATTCATCTAGCTACCTAAGAGCTAAGATAATGAATTGAATATATTCTGTCGTTGGATTGCCCTCGTGACAGATATTATATATGCATCTATATATTCGAATGTATTAATTAATTACACAAATCCTTGATTAGTTCTTCGATCTTGCGTCAAATTAAATGTCGCAATCTTAAATATATAGGACGACTAAGATTTTACCTGGCGAGCAAAACATTCATTTTAATTAGTTTTAACGTCAAGCCCATAGAACTTAGTTATCTAGCTAACCATGTATCTTAGAAATTACTCATACGTACAGACATATCTCACATCTTAATTAGATCATCATATGCTAATGCTAGCCTCCTTAATTTAGTTCCTAACTGCATGTAATTACGAATTCATTGTTTACAAATCTAGCTATCTTGTAAAATGACTTTAATTTGATCGATCAATGTCCTAACTCCTAAATTAAATGTGTTGTATGTAGCAATTAAATCCTTAATTAGTTGTCCTAATTAAGATGCCGACAAAGGAATAATATATATATTATAGAATGTCATAAACGTACTGCCTAGCTAGCTAGCTACGCACATCAATCTATGTTAAGATCTTTTGCCATACTGTATCAGACGAATGGATACTGCCATTGCACAGAGTATAAACTCATTTTCCAAACCTACCAGCAAAGAACATATCTGAGATCTGCAACCATCAACAGCAGATCGATGCAAGGCAATACAGATATATAAGAGATATATAACACACCAGCAAGACCTTTTAAATTAATACACTTGAATCAATTAAAATTAAGCAAGACATATATATAAAAACCAACAGTTAACTTACTTTATGAATATTAATACTAAAGCCAGATATGTTAGTGTGATAGAAGGATTTAAAATAATAACATATAAATTTAAAAGTAAAATAAAGTAAATACATTAATTAAACTAGAGAAGGGATAAACCAAAACAACTCTGTGTGTTCAGTAGTATACTCTCCCAAAGAGCACACCTCAAAACTTCTGCTCTCTCCCATGTCATATCTGACAACTTTATAATTTTGAGTCTTAGAATTAAAATGTGAGAATTTTTTTTTCAAACGAGAGATGAAATAGATGCAATTGCCCCTATATCCATGATCATATTCGCCGGCTATCAAGCTAAACGCATTACGGTCATCCAAAAACAACATCATATCTCCAATTCCGCTTAATATGGTCCAGTTTGGGTGGTTATTATCGTAATTCTGAAGGCGATGCACCACAAATTTATAATCATGGTATGGTTTATCATAAACAATTTTCTTTGAGACCATCAACAAACCATCTCTTGTTGAGATCAAGCAAGAATCAACCATAACTTCCACGGGACAAGAAATTGTTGATAGTACTTTTCCAGTGTGGATATCACTAACATCAACAACTATTTCAGGTCTAGTAGTTACAAGCTTGAAAATCCTACCCATGTAGTGTGCAAAGATTTTCTCCAAGGGAAATACCACTATGAGGCGTGTCATTTTGCTAGATAGCACTGTATATAAAAATTTAGATATATTTCCAACAGGTGCAGCTGGAAGAGGTATCAATTGATCACGACCATCGATCACGTTGCAATGAAACCATTTAACTGTAAGCTGAAAGAGATAAGTAGGAAACTTATTAACTAGAATAGAGGAGTCTTTTTTATCTTTTTCCACGATCTTATCATAAGACCTTCGATGAATGCACAGGGTGTTAATATATTCAAGGAAAGGACCTGAGAAGATTTTGCCAGAGGGTAGGGCATGAAAACTGATTTTACGGGTCCTATCCAATTTGAGCATCATAATCCAAGGAAACTGGGGGGGATTATCCAACAAGTTAGTGGCCAACCGCCACTGCTTGCACACAGCACGGAAGCGGATAAAATCAACAATGTCGCCTAACTTGTGTGCAATGAGGGGTAGTAGATCCGGACTTAGTTCGGCCCAGTCTTTTGGCACGCTGCAGTAGTTGTTTGCCATAAATCTTCCACCTTAGTATGCACAAGCCGGTATGAATGGATGGTACTCCTGTTACTAAATACAAGTTAAAGTACGGTTTATGGTGGCCCTACAGGAGCTTTTATCTCAATATGAAAAAAACCATAATGAATACATTTCAAAGTTCATCATCTCTGCACTTCTTTTTCATGCACCTCTTCTATCTATTAATTATGTTGTCTTTCTATCAACTCAAACTCGAGAATTGTTAACTATTCTCAATTAAAAGAAATTGCTTATTTTTTATGTAGATTTTCTAGCATTTTTATCTTTTTTTTTTTTTTATGGTTGACGGCAAGCATTTTTATTGTTAATAATTACATAGTTTCAGATAATAGATAGACAATTGTATATGATTCACAGATAAAGGGGGGTGAACAATAAAAGTGGAGGATAATTAAGCTTTTCTATATATAATACATTTGTTAGCAATTATCGAAATTTGTCGGAAAAACTAAAATAAGGTTATATCTGATAGAAAATATGAGTTATGAATAAATAATTTTTGATAAAATCAAATTTGAAACGATCAATCAATGCAAAAAAAATAAAATAATAATTTTGTTACAGTGAGATCAGAAGGCAACACTAGTGGAAAAACAGGAATCGGGATCGGCCTATCTGAATCGGCTATAATAAATAACCGATCCTAATAAGTATCTGGATCCGTTTACTTAACAAAACCGATCTTAAAAACTTATCAGATCGGGTTCTAACGTTAACCGATCCTAATGTCATATCTATTAGGATCGGTTGTAAATAAAGACCGATCCTGATACTATCAGAATCGGTTTTAATACACAACCGATCCTAATAAGTCAGAAATTAGGATCGGTTGTTTATAGAAAACCGATCCCAATAGTATCAGGATCGGTTCTATCTTACAACCGATCCTAATAGTTCAGAAATTAGGATCAGTTGCTTGTTAGAACCGATTCGGATACTATTGGGATCGGTTTTTACTATTAACCGATCCTAATACATGATTTACACTAGTAGATGTACATTTTTTCAGAAACTAGAAATAAATTTTTTTTTTTCATTCCATAGAAAAAACATATGAGTTATACACATTAAATGCAAAATTGGCCGATATCACATATTTCACTTGCTCTCTCTCTCTCTCCACACTCTGAATGGTTGGAATGGCGAAAAAATTCGATGTGGGTGCATGCCGTTACTGCTGCAATTGAAGTAGTACGTCCAGAGAATAACAGTGGAAAAAAAATTACTTGATTAATGGAAAGTACATGAGTTTGAAGCAAACTGAGCTCTCCAGGAAGTCGGTATGGATTGTGGCTATCTCATTTACTTCTCCAGTCTCGTTTTGAGGAGATGTAGGACTTAAAGTCTTTCCTCCCTTGGTTTTACTCTAAGACGGAGGATTCAAAGTCTTTCCTCCCTTGGTTTTACTCTAAGACGGAGGATTCAAAGTCTTTCCTCCCTTGGTTTTACTCTGAGAAGACGAAGGATTCAAAGTACTTATTTTCTCCGCTTGGCCATCTCGCCTTCGCATTCCATGTCGTCCGAGAATAATTTCTCAATTGCAATCGTTCAGAGTGTGGAAAGAGAGAGAGAGAGAGCAAGTTTCATATGATTATTCTATGGAAATAAAAAAAAATTATATCTTTCTAGTTTCTTAAAAATATATCTACTACTTAATTCTCAAATGTTAAAAAAATTGCATAATTTATATTAGGATCAGTTGTTTCTGAAAACCGATCCAGATAGTATTAGGATCGGTTTCTTAGCTTAGAACCGATCCAGATAATTATCTGGATCGGTTCATTTAAACCGATTCAGATAATCTATATGGATTTTAGTTTAATTCATTTTAAAAAATCCTAAAAAACTATCTAGATCGGTTTATAAACTATCAACCGATCCAGATAACTATCAGAATCGGTTCTGAGCTAGAAACCGATCCTGATAGTTATCTGGATCGGTTTATAGTTGCAGAACCGATTCAGATATATTAGCAAAAATTTTGATTAAATTATCCTGTATGTGTATGCTGGTTTATAATTTATTTTAATAAATTATCTTAAAAATTATTTTAGTATAGTAGGTTATAGTATATTTGTATAAATTATCTTGTAAGTAATTTTAGTATATTATCTTCTAAATTATTTTCGTATATTATCTTAATATCTTGAGAATTACTTAGAACATGAAATAAACAAAAAATGAACCTTAAAATTTTTAACCAAAAACTAATGAAAATAATAATCTGGATCAGTTGTAGACGTAAACCGATCCTGATGGTATCAGTATCGGTTCTCATGATAAACCGATCCAGATTTGATCCAGATTTATATGCATTAAGATCGGTTTTTTTATTATGAACCGATCCAGAAACTATCAGGATCGGTTTTTAACATAGAACCGATCCTAATAGTGCATATAAGTTTAAAGTCCGATTCTTGACAGAAACTTTCTTTCTTCCTCAGTCCTCGCCTCCATTAATTATCATAGCAGCCAGCTGCGCGCTATCTCGCCATGCATTAATTCAGCTATCTAGCTCAGCTCCCTTTTCTGATCAGGTACATTAGTTAATTGGTCATCTCTTTTATCAAGTTTGCTTTTAATGGAGCTTATTGGATCCGATTTGGCTCAAAACCCTAAATCCCTAATGCTTTTAATGGAGCTTATTGCTTTTAGTGACTATGATCCCGGCTCAAAATCTAAATATAGGCCTTGATTCAGCTCTCTTATTGATTACACCCGCTTTTAAATTTGAATACCTCTCCTAATATCAAGTTTTTCTTTATATGTGGAGATTGACATATATATGCTATATATATATATATGTTAAATATATGATGAATATGCATATATTATATGCATATGTGCTATATATGAGCTATATATATTATATATGAGCTAATTTATGCTATAAATGAGCTATTATTGAGTTTCTTTTTTATTTCAAGTTTTAGAATAGCATGATATATATACATCTCTTAATTAGGTTCCGATCGATGGTTTAATTTGTAGATTGGCTATTATTGAGAGATTTGGTGCATCGATCTTCATCTCACTCGATCCGACATCCAAAAAAAAGTTGTAAGTACAACCTAAAACTCATGTTTAATTAGTTTTGTGCATGAATGTGTTTTTTTTATAAGAGTATAGATAGCTAGAGTACGTAAATGTGTATTTGTATTATGTATGTGCCTAGAGTATTGTTTTATGAGCCACAACCGCATGGTTAATGCCTTTAGGTCATGATACCCGTTCAAAATTAATCCAGTAGGGATTAATTTTGAATAGTCCCCGATTTGGGACTGCTCTTTGAATACTTTGTCTCAATTAGGAGGTGACCACGTGTTAGTCGTGTTTTAGTATCTAAGAAAATTTCGGCAGCATTTCCTTATTAGTTCCCTGACTATTCGGGGAACTAATAAGGAAATGCTGCCGAAATTTTCTTAGATACTAGAACACGACTAACACGTGGTCACTACTGAGACAAAGTATTCAAAGAGTGGGATAGGATGGTAACCGGCCCAATGTAAGCCATATTGTGAACGGAATTTAGTACACCAACCTTGTTCTTAATTAATTATGTTTTATTATAATTGCAGATGGACCGCAGTTGGATGTACGAAGCATCACGTCTGTCGGATGAATATACGACAGGTGTCGAGGAATTTATCAGAGTTGCTATGGAAGATATGGCGAATAAGGGGAGTGCACTGATGTCGTGTCCCTGTCGTGATTGTAACAATGGTCACAAATTTTCCAACCCGAACCAAGTGAGAAACCATTTAATCCGTCGTGGATTCAAGCAAGGATATCAGTGTTGGATATGGCACGGTGAGAGTTTGCCAACCGACATAGGTACTGGTTCTGAGCATCAGGAACACCATATCGGTGGAGATGACGGGAATGATCTACGGGGATTGGAAACCCACGTAGGCACTCGTACTGAGCATCAGGAATACCATACCGAAGAAAATGATGATACGGTGGTAGATAAATGTGATAATTTTGATCAAATGTTACGTGATTTAGAAGAGGATTTTGATAATGATAAGCAGTACTGTTTATTTCAGAATTTGTACGAAGATTCTAATAAGGAACTGTATCCTGGTTGTTCTAAATTTTCAAAACTGAAAGGTGTATTAAAATTGTATAACCTTAAAGCATCTAACGGTTGGAGTGATAGAAGTTTTACTGAGTTATTACAGACTTTGAAAGAAATGCTTCCGGATGGAAACGAGATACCACCTAATGTTTATGAAGCGAAGAAAATATTATGTCCAGTGGACTTGGAAGTTCAAAGAATACACGCGTGTCCAAATGATTGTATATTATATCGAAATGAGTATAAAGATTTTCACGAGTGTCCAAAATGTGGTGCCTCACGTTACAAACCAAAGCAGTTAACCGGCGATAAAAGTGATGATTGTAAACCGAATAAGGGACCTCCGGCAAAAGCATTGTGGTACCTCCCCGTGAAACCGAGATTGAAACGCTTATTCTCAAATGCTAAAGATGCGAAACTAGTGCGTTGGCATGCCGATAACCGAAAAAAAGACGGAAAATTACGGCACCCCGCTGATTCTCCTCAGTGGAGGAATATTGATAGAGAGTTTCCCGAATTCGGACGTGACCCGAGAAATCTAAAGCTTGGGCTGAGTGCAGATGGAATAAATCCGCACAGTAGCATGAGCAGTAAGCATAGCAGTTGGCCGGTTCTGTTGTGCATTTATAATCTTCCGCCTTGGTTATGTATGAAACGCAAATACATCATGTTAACCTTGCTCATATCAGGACCCAAACAGCCCGGGAACGACATAGATGTGTATCTAGCGCCATTGATCGAGGATTTAAAAGAATTATGGCAACCCGGAGTGCAGATATTTGATGCATATAGGAAGGAGAAATTCACTTTACGGGCCATGATTTTCTGCACCATTAATGATTTTCCGGCTTATGGAAATTTGTCGGGTTACAGTGTCAAAGGAGAGAAAGCGTGCCCCGTTTGCCTGGACGATACAGTCGATCTGTGGCTACCTAATTCCTCTAAAAATGTGTACATGGGTCATCGTAGATTTCTTCCTGCCAACCACGCACACCGAAAGAGAAAGATAGAATTCAATGGAAAGACCGAGAATAACAGGGTAAAGTATCCGTTGACCGGTAAAGCTGTTTATTCGCAAGTGAAGGATATCAAAGTTCAATTTGGAAAATTTAAAAAAAAGGTGGTGAGAAAGAAAGGGGCACCGAAAATTATTTGGAAGAAGAGGTCAATATTCTGGGATCTACCGTACTGGGAGCACTTAGATGTTCGACACTGTCTCGATGTGATGCATGTGGTTAAAAATGTGTGTGACAGCATGGTTGGAACATTATTGAATATTCCGGGTAAGACTAAGGACGGTATCAATGCTCGGAAAGACATGCAATTCTTGAACATACGACCGGATCTACAACCAGCAGAGAAGGAAAGGACAAAAGGGAAATTTTGTACATATCTAAAACCCGCAATGCATACGCTGTCGAAAGAAGAGAAAAAAAGCTTATGTGGATGCCTTCATGGTGTCAAGGTTCCATCCGGGTATTCGTCAAATATTAAAAACCTAGTTTCACTGGAAGATTTAAAATTGACAGGAATGAAGTCTCACGACTGTCATGTTTTAATGACACAGCTTCTTCCCGTTGCAATTCGGGGCATATTGCCACCTCCTGTTAGGCAGACCATCACGAAGCTTTGTTTTTTCTTTAACGCTATTTGTTGCAAAGTAACTGATCCTGACACGTTAGATGCTCTGCAGAAGGAGGTTGTCGTCACTCTTTGTCATCTTGAAATGTATTTTCCACCTTCTTTTTTTGATATTATGGTTCATTTGACCGTTCACCTGGTTAGAGAAATTAAGATGTGTGGACCTGTTTTCTTGCGGTACATGTATCCGTTCGAGAGATACATGGGATTGTTAAAGGGATATGTCAGGAACCGATATCGTCCTGAGGGCAGCATTGTAAGATGTTATGCTGCCGAAGAGGTTATTGAGTTCTGTACTAATTATTTGGATGATGTCAAAGCTATCGGCATCCCTAAATCTCGGCACGAGGGTAGACTTCACGGGGTAGGCACAATCGGTGCGAAATTATTCATGCCCGATAATAAAACCATGTCACTAGCACATTTCCATGTTTTGCAACACCTCACTGACGTTCATCCTTTCTGGGACGAGCATATGACTCTCTTGCGGCGACAGAATCCTAAGAAATCCGACAAGTGGTTGATCGGCGAACACAATAGCAAGTTTCTAGAATGGTTTACACGTAGAGTCATGCAAGCTCCGAAAACAGAAAACATTAAAGAAATTATCAAATTATTGGCTCTTGGTCCAGTCCATGTCGTGAGGACCTTCCAAGGATATGACATCAACGGGTACACATTTTACACAAGAAATCAAGATTCAAAGAGTACCGTTCAAAACAGCGGAGTGACGTTAGTAGCCGTTTCGAGTGATTTTTCAGATCCTAAAGGTGCCGGACCATCGCATGCATCGATGTCATATTACGGGTTTGTTGAAGAAATTTGGGAGCTAGATTATAGAAAATTTAACATCCCGTTATTTATGTGTAAATGGGTCGATAACCGTAGGGGGGTTAAAGTCGACGACGATGGTTTTATTTTAGTGGATTTCAGTAAGGCTGGATACAAGGATGATCCATTTATACTTGCAAGACAAGCCACGCAAGTGTTCTACGTAACGGATCCGGCTGATCGTTCAAGACATGTTGTCCTCTCAGGAAAAAGACGTATCATCGGGATTGATAATGTAGAAGACGAAGAAGCGTACGATCATTTTGATGAGATACCACCGTTTTCCACTGGCATGGCATCTTTACCAACCGGTGAAGATAATGAAACAAGTCACGTGCGCAACGATCATAATGAAGGAGAATGGGTTGAAGAAGTTCCCATTGATCGACAACGATCAAAATGAAACAATTCATACCTAATTTTTATTGGTATGTTATACAAATAAAATTTTAATTGGTTTCAAAATATAAAATAAATTTAATATTCATCAATACCGATGACTTACGGATTTTATTTTTTTCCTTCAGGGATGCATTGAAACACTGGACAACGGGAAGCATGCAAGATATAATTCTTCAATATTTATGACTTTTGTAATTCATGTTAATATATAGCTCTTTTTTTGCATGTTATTTGTAATTTATTATGAGTTCTTGTTTAGTAGCTTTTTTTTTCATGTTATATGTAATTTATAAGCTTTTTTTTTTTAATTTTAAGTTTCATTTTTAGTTTATTTCATGTTATAAGTAATTTATTAGCTTAGTTTTTAAAATTTTAAGGTTCATTTTTGGTTTATTTCGTGTTCTAAGTAATTCTCAAGTTATTAAGATAATATACAAAAATAATGTAGAAGATAATATACTAATATAACTTACAAGATAATTTATAAAAATATACTATAAGCTACTATACTAAAATGAATTTTAAGATAATTTATTAAAATAATTATAAACCAGCATACACATACAGGAAAATTTATGCAAAATTTTTGGTAATTTATCTGGATCGGTTTGTAAGCTAAGAAGCGATCCAGATAACTATCAGGATCGGTTCCATAGATTATCAACCGATTCTGATAGTTATCTGGATCGGTTCATAGATTACAAACCGATCCAGATAGTGTATATGTAATTTAGTTTAATTTATTTAAAAAAACTATAAAAAACTATCTGGATCGGTTTGATCACTAGAACCGATTCAGTTTTTGTATATGTATTTTAGTTTAACTCATTTTAAAAAAAAATTTAGAAACAATTTGAATCGGTTCTCAAAAAGAACCCGATTCAGATAACTATCAGAATCGGTTTTAATCTAAGAAACCGATTCTCATAGTTATCTGGATCGGTTTCTAGTTAAGAAACCGATCCAGATAAATTAGAAAAAATTCTGAATAAATTTATCCTGTAGGTGTGTGATGTTTTATAATTTATTTTCATAAATTATCTTAAAAAATATTTTAGCATAGTAGCTTATAGTATATTTGTATAAATTATCTTGTAAGTTATTTTAGTACATGAGCTTCTAAATTATTTATGTATATAAGGTGGCAATAAATTGAGAATTACTTACAACATGAAATAAACCAAAAATGAACATTAAAATTTTAAAAAAGAAGCTAATAAATTAAGATAATATACAAAATTAATTTTTGGTTTAAAATGATGTTCAAAAATTCATTTTTGGTGTATTTCATGTTGTAAGTAATTCTCAAGTTATTAAGATAAGAGATGGGCTATATGTTGTGCTTTGCAAAGTAAAGCCATCGTTTTACATCGGCTTACTTTTTGGATTTTGAAAGTCCAAAACGTAGATCCGACCGTTCAAGTTGATCTACATATTGAAATGTGCTTGCAGACCAAATTTTACATTTTTTGGAATTTTTTTACTATTTATTAAGCCACATTGAAAATTGCTGATCACATGGTCCAGAAAAAACAGTGCAACAAAATTCTGGACCATGTGATCAGCAATTTTCAATGTGGCTTAATAAATAGTAGAAAAATTCCAAAAAATGTAAAATTTGGTCTGCAAGCACATTTCAATATGTAGATCAACTTGAACGGTCGGATCTACGTTTTGGACTTTCAAAATCCAAAAAGTAAGCCGATGTAAAACGATGGCTTTAGTTTGCAAAGCACAACATATAGCCCATCTCTTATCTTAATAACTTGAGAATTACTTACAACATGAAATACACCAAAAATGAATTTTTGAACATCATTTTAAACCAAAAATTAATTTTGTATATTATCTTAATTTATTAGCTTCTTTTTTAAAATTTTAATGTTCATTTTTGGTTTATTTCATGTTGTAAGTAATTCTCAATTTATTGCCACCTTATATGCAAAAATAATTTAGAAGCTCATGTACTAAAATAACTTACAAGATAATTTATACAAATATACTATAAGCTACTATTCTAAAATATTTTTTAAGATAATATATGAAAATAAATTATAAAACATCACACACCTACAGGATAAATTTATTCAGAATTTTTTCTAATTTATCTGGATCGGTTTCTTAACTAGAAACCGATCCAGATAACTATCAGAATCGGTTTTTTAGATTTAAACCGATTTTGATAGTTATCTGAATCGGTCTCTTGTTGAGAAACCGATTCAGATTGTTTCTAAATTTTTTTGGTTTAATTCATTTTAAATTTTTTTTAAAAACTATCTGAATCGGTTACTTAACTATAAACCGATTCAGATAAATGTCAGAATCGGTTCTGGAAGTATAACCGATCCAGCTACCTATCTGAATCGGTTCCTTTACTAGAAACCGATTCTGATTGTGTATATGTATTTGAGGTTATTTCATTTTAAAAAAAAATTAAAAAACTATCTGAATCGGTTTCTTTACTAGAAACCGATCCAGAAAAGTACCAGAATCGGTTTAATGCTAAGGAACCGATGCTGATAACTATCAGAATCGGTTTCTAGTTAAGGAACCGATTCAGATAGTTTATTTTTAAGATGCCGCCCGAGAACTTAGCTAAATTTTGAATCCCTTATTTCTCTCTTTCTCTCTTTCTCTGTTTCACTCTAGGCCTCCCTCTCCTCTTCCAAAAACCCTCTCCTCTTCCGAAAAGTAGAGAAGGAGATCGCCCTCTCCTCTGTCTAGCCACTCTAGCCGTTGAGCAACCGCGCCGACGCCCTCTCCTCTGGCTAGCCACTCTAGCCGTTGAGCAACCGCGCCGACGCCCTCTCCTCTAGCCGCTGCCCTCTCCTCCGTCGCCGCCCTAGCCGTCGAGCCGCCCTCTCTCTGATCAGACCTAGCCGCCGCCCTCTCTGATCTAACGAGGTAATTAACTCTCTTGCTCTGCTTGTTTCGATTGTTGCCATTTACTTGTGTCTTTGCCGGCCGGGTTGTTGATTTTCCCGGAAGGCATTAGTTGATTCACTTGCTTGTTAAAAAAATAGACTTCTTCTATCGGTAATTTGAGAAAAATGCAGTAATTTGTGAATTGCATGAATTGCTTGTCAATTTCTGAATATATTGGTTGCCAATTTCTGAATTGCATGAATTGCATGAATTGCATAACCTATATTTCTGAATTAGTGCATATATTGCACTAATTAGTGCATATATTAGTGCATATATTGCTTGTTAAAAAAATGAATATATTGCACTAATTAGTGCATATATTTCTGAATTGCACTAATTAGTGCATATAGTGCATATAGTGCATATATTGCATATATTGCACTAATAATTAGTGCATATATTTCTGAATTACACTAATCAGTGCATATAGTGCATATATTGCATATATTGACTAATTAGTGCATATATTGCTTCTATTAATGTAGTGCAACTATTGCTTGTTAAAAAAAATGAATATATTAGTGCATATAGTGCATATATTGCACTAATTAATTAGTGCATTTATTTCTGAATTGCATGAATTGCATAACATATATTGCTTGTTAAAAAAAAGTGCAGATATGGAAGGTGATGGTGAGCCAGCCCCGGTTAAGAAACGAGGAAGAGGGCGTAACCAAATTAAGGACAAGTTTAATGAGAAAGGCAAAAAGCTTGAAATTGACAAATTTTTCCGGCCGATTATTACTCGAGAGACAACTTGTTTTTCGACGGAATTTGGGATATTGGTACGAAAGAATGTTCCTATAAGGTACCAAAGATGGAAAGATGTTCCAGAAGAGTTCAAACTCAAAATATGGGAAACACTTAAGGTAAATAAAAGGTGTACTAATTAATTTCAAAAGCTTTCGTTTGATATTAACTAACTCTACATTGTTTTTTCTATTTGTTTGGCAGCTGGACTGGGGTATAAGGGACGAGGAAGAGGTGAAGAAATATTACTATCAGAGAATGGCAGAGCGTCACCGGAAGTGGCGAACCGATATGACTAAACTGTGGCGCGAGGGTGGGACGCCAGATTTTGCCAAAGAACATATTGAAGAAAATGACTGGGAAGTATTTGTCGCGTACCGAGAGACGGAGGAATTTGGTGTATGTTTATTTATACCGACCACCTACCTTATCTCTAATTTAAGAATTCAATTTTTTTTATAATTAAAGCCAATTGTTTCTTTTTCAAATTGCAGATTGCCAGCCGGATTGGGAAGGATAATCAGGCCCAAAACAAGTACCCGCATTTCTTAGGATCCAGAGGTTATAACGGGGAGGGTTTCCAGAATAGGCTTAGAGATGCTATGCAGGCGATTGCAAACGAGAAAGCATCTAGTGATCCGTCTTCCCAGGGTTCTTGTAGTACTGCATTGACACAAGACGATGTTATTGAGATGTCGGTTGAGCATAGGCACGTCTGCTGGAAACTAGGAAGACAGAAACTCAACGACGAGACCAAGGAACGCTATTATCCAGATACTTACGCACCGGTCATCAACAGAATTGTGAGGATTTATATATTGCCATTAATTTAATTTCAACTTTAATTTATTATGTTATAATAACATGCATGTTGTCATTTCAGGAAGAACAAGAAGCGGCTTTCAAACAAGGATTGTTGGCCGTCGCACGATATGACGATGTTCTGGGAAAATCTCTGCCAAATCCAGAACATCCTGGGAGGGTGAGAGGAGTGGGAGGCCTGGTTCCAATGACGAAAACATACGGGAGGTGCTCAACGAGGAAGACACGCACTCCCTCGAGGTCTGAAGAAGATTTTGACGCGAGAGTGGATCAAAGAGTGGAGGAGAGAGTAAGAGGACTAGAGGACAGATTACGACAAGAAATGAGACAAGAGATGAAATCTGAAATGGCAATTTTGCTTCGGCAGGCAATGGGCCAACCAGAACCGGTGTTTAGCCCAACAATTGTTCAGAGCAGCTGCCAGTCAGTCAAACCTTTGGAAGATCTTTCCGGGTTTACTGAGGTAATGCAAATTCAAATTTATTTTACATTACATGTCTTAGTTTCATACATATTATTTTATTCGAGTACAAACGTTTATTTGTACAGGAGAGGGAACTGAGCTGTAGACTCCAGGCGGATGTAGGTGGAAATATTCTTTCTGTGGCTAGAGGGACAATTCACCTTCCAGTCGTAGAAGGTGCAACAATTCACGGTGTGCCTATACCGCCCGACTATGCAAGAGTAACGGTGGATGCTATTGAGGATGCGGATTTCTTAGAACTCCCCTTACCTCTACCAAATGACGAGCACGCAGATCTTGCATCGGTCCTCGCTAGTTTCACTGCATGGCCGATGTCCATGATATTGACATGTCCAGTTGAGGTATATTGTTATTACAACTTCTTATACTTCTTAATTTGTATCTATATGATAGAGTTGTAGTTGATCCTTGATTTTATTTCAATTTATTGTGGAATTTGCAGGAACCAGGCAATGAGTTACAAGCTCCTGGAGGTGGGAAAGCAACGAGTCACATCAAGGCGTTTGATCCTATCAATTTTGACAAGCTGGGACGAACATTCAAGCAGCTGCGTGATCGGTTTTCGGAGCTAGATGGCAGTCCATTCGAAATCGATCCGCCACTTGATCTTTTCTGTTCGACAAGCTCCATACACGTTTATGCAGATGATTATGCGACCTTGCTTACACCAAAGGAGTGGCTCAGTGTACCAGTTATTCAGATCTGGATGCTGTGAGTTAATATTCGTAATAATTGCAGAATCTAGTACTTTCAATTTAATTTTAATCACCTGTATACCTTTTTTTTGCAGGCATTTGCACAAATTCATAAAGGAGGAATTTCCCGATGAGCAGATTGGTTTCATGGACCCCGGTCGAACAAATGCCATGATATTGAATGAAAATCGAGGTCGTGTACTTCAATACATAGGGACAGTGCTCAAGGAAAATCGGGACAAGCGATTGATATTCATACCTTACCATCAAGTGTTAGTGTTATATATATATTCTAATTTTATTATATTTCTTTCAATTCATACAAATTGTAGAATATGACATGCTACAAACCTAACATGCAGAGATCATTGGATATTGACCGTGCTTATGCCAAGAGAAAGTGCTTTGTACGTGTACGATTCCAATAAGAAGTTTAAAATAATGCTAATGATCACTGCTGCGATCGAGGAGTAAGTGCCTTCCTAATTTTTTTATTATTTTGTCATTTTAAATTTCACTCATAAGTACTGATTGTTCAATGTGTTCATATTTCAACAGTGTCTTCATCAAGGAAATGGGTACTCCTTTAACGGTTCATCAAGATTGCAAGGTAATACTTTCTATTGAGATATGATTATAGGGACTTAGATGCAAAAAGTTGTGAATATCTAGACATATAAGCCATTTGTAGGCTTATTAAGTTATTAACCTACATTTCAATTTTCTCAAACTTGTTATATAGTGCCCGCAACAACCGGCCGGTTGGGAATGTGCATATTATGTTATGTTGCTTATGCAAGACATAATAAAAGAACACCTCAATGATTTTCCGAACTTAACGGTATGTATGCATTTAAATATTATCCAAAAGTAATTAAGCATTGTTGCTTCACTTATAATGAAATAGACAATTAATTGTGCATGCTCTTCTATCTTTAAAAAAATGCAGGATATTCCTCCTAGACATACTATACAACGCGTGAGCGAATTTCGGAAAATGTGGGTTCAAATGTTCCTAGATGAGATAAAGCCGAGAAGAATTTAGGATGGATGTGTAAGCTTAATTTGCATGAACATGAATTTTTTGTAACAATTTTTATTTTTTGTGTGATATTTAATTTAGTATGTTGTAGTTGATAATTTAGGATGTGATTTAATTTAGTATATTGTATTTGATAATTTAGGATGTGATTTAATTTAGTATGTTGTATGCAAAAAAACAATATTTTGGCATTTGCGGCCAGCATATATGGAAGCTGGCCAATTAATTAAAAAAGTTTTTTTTTCATTTAATAAAACAACAGGATCGGTTTCTAGTTAAAAACCGATCTAGATACCTATTTTTATTTATAAAAAAAATTACAAATAACTATCAGAATCGGTTCTAAAGAGAAGAACCGAGCCTGCTATGTATCTGGATCGGTTATAGATTTTAAACCGATCCTGATTTATGGATATTAAAAAAAAAAAAAAGTTTTAGAATCGGTTCTTAGATTCGGAACCGATTCTGATTGTTTGATATAAAAAATTCAGTAAAAAAGTATTAGAATCGGTTTAAACAACAACCGATTCAGATAGTTATCAGAATCGGTTCTTAAATTGAGAACCGATTTTGATTGTTTTATATAAAAAATTAGTTTAAAAACTATTAGAATCGGTTCCAACTAAAAACCGATTTAGATAGTTATCAGAATCGGTTCTTAGATTGAGAACCGATTCTGATTGTTTGATATAAAAAATGAGTAAAAAAACTATTAGAATCGGTTCTAATTATCAGCCGATTCAGATAGTTATCAGAATCGGTTCTTAGATTGACAACCGATTTAGAATAATGTTTATTAGAATCGGATAAATTTAAGAACCGATTCTAATAGTTTCTAGTTTAGATCGGTTATTTAGACAACCGATTCTAATAGTCACTAATCTGGATCGGTTATTTAACCGATTCAGATTATTATCGTATCAGTAACGCCTGGGTCAGGATCGGTAGTAATCCGATACTGATATGCGTATATAACCGATTCTGATACCTTATTTTCCACTAGTGCAATTCAAGCATATGCAAAGAAAGGAATAGTAATGTAATAATTATCTTTCACAACTTTCATGTAATTTAAATATATGAGGCTCATATAAAGAAATAAAAGAATGTTTTTTGGTAATTTTTGAGAGATTTTCTAGCAAATGAGGACTAGGAGTTCTCCGAAAATGAAAAAAAGAGAGAGAAGAGATTTAAACAAATACAAGAAAAAAAAAAGATAATCAAAATGATTTACTTACATCACGTTGGATACGCATGCAAGCATAGCCATGCAATAAAATGAAGTACGTAAAGATATATATATATACTAATACAAACATTCATTACTAACCAGCTTAATTTATGAATTGAGATATATCCACAGCAAATTGGTGGCAATTAATGTGGCAGTTTACCTTCTCTCCGATTGCAAAGATTTTGAAAGTGTAAAAATGGGACTCAAAAGAAAGGCAAAGATATTAATTAGCCACTATAATCTATAAAGGGACAGATTATTTTTAGTTTCTTTAGTGTAATTTAGGAGCCGGAAGAAAACGGAATACTAAATTTAGACATGATTATCAAATTTCTACATGAACAAGTCGGTGATTAGTAAATTTAAATATAAAGGAAAACAATCTAGTCATATATATTTTTTTTTAATAAAGGATAAATTAAATGAGCATGTTATAAATTTAAAATAACTTTTAATAGAAAAATCAATAAAATGAGTAAATTTGTAATTTTTTTATAGTGTACAAATGGTAAATATGATATTTATAAATTTTAGAGGGAGAAATACGTAATTTCAAAAAAATTGGGGTATACATGAAAAGAAGAACAAAGATAGAAATATCCTGTACAATATATATATATATATATATATATATATTGTCTGTTTTGAGATTCATTTTATTCGGTGCAGTATTGGACTGGATCCGAATTCGAAAAATAAATGACGGAATTTAGATTCAATGGAAAAGAGACGAAAATAATTAATTCATTCGGAATTGAATTTTTTTTAAATTGTGATCGAGACCTTGCCTAGTATCAAGGAGAAGAAGAATATGTTGAACAAAAAACTCTTCACTAATTAGGGTGCATTTGGATGGGTGAATAATAGTCACTAACCCGGGTTAACACTATTCCGAACTACTATTTTTCATATGGGTGTGTTTGGATTAGCAAATATGGACTATTAATTTTTGTTTGTCTTTTGTAGGTTTCCTCACCATTCTATAGCTACTATTCTCAATCTTGGAGTTAGCTCTATTCCTTGCTCTATTCCTTGTTTCCTGAATTCGGAGGTACCCTAGCACTAGCAGTCCATATATATGTATCTTTCGATACGTGTCTGTAATCCTTCACCCTTCACTAAGAATTAATTAATTGTATAAACTGATTTGGTTAAATGTTAAATTGCCATTAATTAATGATTGTTTATTTTTTGTAAGGTAAAAAGAAAAACAGGAAGCACTCCATATATATATCCTTAATTTCACTCCCTGTACCTTGACCTCTCGGCTGGCTATCTCCAAGCCGTCGTGTCATCTCTACAGATTTCTCCTAACATTAACTTGAAAACTGCCATTCTTAAATTGGTGAATCAAACCGCGCGCCTTCCCGGAACCTTTCCGGATCACCCAGGTAGAAGCCCGGGAGATAGTACGTACGTGGTGCCATTGCCAGAGAAATTAAAGATCTCCTCTGAAAAACCTCAACATGCAATCATCAACCACTACTGCACAAGAAAACATGTCGATCGACTTCTTCTCACTCCAGATCGACAACCTTCTTATATTAATTTGGAATTAATTAGTACCTGATCGAAGGATGCAAAACAATTCTTTAGAAGACAATTTGCTGGTAATTAAGATTGATTGATACAGAGCCGGGCGAGCAGATGGCTGCACTGGTTTCACTACGAGAATTAAACCACGAGAGAAAGTCAAGAGAGGAGATCGATATATGCTCAATTAATCTCTCTGCACATCAAGGATCGATTCTCGATCGGCGTACGTATATATATATTGCGCCTGCGGTGCAGATAATTAAATGCAGCTGCTGCTCTAGCTAGCTAGTCAACCTCTCTCTACTCTCTGGAACCTAGCTTAATTCCAACAAGATATATATATATATATATAGGGTCTGTCTAATTTGCTGCCGGCAGCAGTTCGGCCAAGTGCTGCCGGGGCTATATTAAGCCGTGTAATGTCCAAACAACAAATTCAAACCGTTAGATGTTTAATCTATACTATAATCTACTTGGAGACCAAATTTTACATTTTTTGAAATTTTTTTACTATATATTAAGCTGGTTTGAAAACCGCTGTTTTTAGTAAATTTCTGCAACGTTAAAAACAGCGGTTTTCAAACCATCTTAATATATAGTAAAAAAATTCCAAAAAATGTAAAATTTGGTCTCCAAGTAGATTATAGTATAGATTAAACATCTAACGGTTTGAATTTGTTGTTTGGACATCACACGGCTAAATATAGCCCCGGCAGCACCTCGGCCGAACTGCTGCCAGCAGCAAATTAGCCACAGCCTATATATATATATAACTATATATGGTTCGAGTCGAGCCGAAGTCGATCGTGCCACCACTTGTAGAGTTACTAACACATGGTTCTTCCAAGTTACGTGACGATGCTAGCTACCGGTGCAATATAAAAAAAAAAATTCAATTTGCCCGGCCCATTAATTGCCTCCTGTTAATTAGTCAAATGCAGTTATGACATGGTTATTAAAAAAAAATCAGTAAAAGGGCCAAAAATCAAATATTATTAAAAAAAATGTTTATTAGTGCAACAAGAGTAGCTTCATATAGATATATAAATCAAGGTTCTAAATAGCGTTTATAGCGTCGTAGCGGGAAGGCTAAAAAAAAAGCTATAGTAAATAGCGTCGCTATAGCGGAAGCTATTCCAAATAGCGTTTTTTTTTTTTTACATTTCGTATATTCAATATTTGTACTAAATATCAACATTATCTAAGGTCTCATAGAACAATAAATAACACCAAAGTAATTAAGAAATTATAATATTCATATTGAACCCGTACAAAGTCCAAATTGCGGTTCAAAATATCCATAGTAATATCATAAACTATCGATTTTTTCTAATAAAAATATCTTAAGTATCATGATTCATGACATAATCTATTTTTTTTTTCTATTCAAATTTTAATTCCGGTTTGGACTTTTTTTCTATTCAAATTTCAATTTCTATTCCCAATTTCAAATTGATTTATTTGTAGCAAGTAGCAACAAATTCAATTTCAGTTTGAGATTTTTTTTATCTTTATTTAAAACCCATATAAATTGCTTAAAAAAAAAAAAAAACCCATATTGTATAGCGCAAATAGCGCTGTAGCGGCCGCTATAGCGGCCGTAGCGCAAATAGCGCATTTTGATGTCGTAGCGTAGCGTTTGGGGTCCAAAAACGCTATAGCGGCGCTATTTAGAAAACTGATATAAATGCAACATCCTAAACAAAACAAGGACTGAAAAAGGACAGTAAGAGAGAGAGGAGCAATACAGTTGATGGTCTTCATCAATGACTCAAGCTCAACACGTACAATAAGGCTATATATGTTTGGATGCACTAAGAATAGCACTATTCTTAAAATAGCATTACTATTCGCAACAAGGAGAATCCAAACGAGAAATAGTGCTATTCGGAATAGAGACAATAGGACTATTCGCTATTCTTACAAAAAACATGGAATAGCATTTGTTGCTTTCAATATTAATACTAACTAATATTTAAACTAATATTATATTACATTTAATATTTAAATTAATATTATATTGTATTATATTTAATCTAATATTTTATTTAATACTAATCTAATATTTAAAATAATATTATATTACATTTAATATTTAAATTAATATTATATTATATTATATTTAATCTAATATTTTATTACATATAATATTTAAAATAATATTATATTACATTTAATATTTAAACTAATATTATATTACATTTAATCTAATATTTAAATTAATATTATATTACATTTAACATTTAACCTAATATTATATTATATTTAATATTTAAACTAATATTATATTATATTTAATATAATATTTTATTTAATACTAATCTAATATTTAAAATAATATTATATTACATTTAATATTTAAATTAACTAGGTGCTTCATGTTGCGGCTACGCCGCAACCGTTATTTTTCGTGAATGTTGGTTTACATGGATGTGAGCTTATAGTTGTTGTTGTTGTTTTAATTGAGGAGCTTTAGTCCTGTTGTTGTTGCTTTCAATGTAAGAGCACAAATACATACATTAGAGGGAATGGAAGAACATGCTAGCACATGTCACTTTGACTTGTACCAAAGAAGGTGAAGAACATGCATTCGAAGTTCAATAGATTAAGATTTCCATTACTTGTCACGAGTGAGCATATTTGTTGTGGTAGGATTGAAATGTAAGTGCGTATAAAATCATAAATTATAGAAAAATTAACAAATTTAGAAACAAAATTCTTTGGTCAAGCGAAGAAAGCTATTTTTTTTCAAAAAGAAAGAAAGAAAGCTCATCTTACAACAATATAAAATACAAATTGTTATATACTTGATGCAATGTCGTACACTCATATAGATCAGCAGCTGATTTTTATTCCTGAACTCTTATGGAGGGCATCATGTAGCAGTACACTTGAAATTAACATAAGGACAAATGCATTAGAAGAACAAAAAGAAGTTGCTATAGAACTTTGAGCTCAATGTTAGTAAAGTGATAAAAACTCACAAAAGCAAAGAGCTTTATCTACTATAGCATTGTCAGGGCCACAGTTAGCATCAGCTGCGAAATACAACAGTAATAAAGCAACATTTACATTCAATCCATCACTATGTTATAGCCCTCCGAAGAGTATATATAAAAAGGAAGAAATATATGTTAAAATAGAAATTCAATATTATATGATATCTTATCATAGATGTCATTAAATGTGGAAAGTCCATATGACAAACATTGCTATCTAATTGAGCACAATTCATTTTCTGTACAAAGTGAGTCCATCGAGTGCAAAAACTGGATCTACATTACGAAATCAAGCGAAATATTGGTTTCACTGTTGATGTAAATGTAGCACTAACTCAACGGATAAGATGAAGGAAAATATTGTAGAACTTTGAACAAACAAAATTGAAGATTCCCAGTCGTTCACGTATTACTGTACTGAAAACTATAGCACTGTTGTAGAGCTAAGTGGTGTACTGTAATAAAGACAAGGAATTAACCCAATGACACACTATCAACACATATAATATGTAACAGACAAGGCATAAGGAGAAAATATCTTCACAAAGTACATAAATAAAATAGATATCTTCACAAAATAATTGCAAAATCAGCACTGCAAATACCTTGAAGGGGTAATCTTGCGTCATCATTTGCATAGGCATCATATCCCTGTTCAATAAGTGCAGAGAGTTTCACAAAGGCCTGAAAATAATTTCTTATTAATTACTGGTAAAAAAACTGGCATTCTGAAGTTGAATGGTATAGTGCAGAACCAACCGTTGTACCAGTAGTCCCATTTCTACTGCTCTTGAAAGACAGTATGGTGGTACTGTTTAAGTAGACATTAATAATTACAGGAATTGACACTACACGTGCTTATATGGACTTGAGTGTTGTAGCACCAAGTGGTACTGTTTTTTTATTTTGTATGCACCAAAACTAATCGAATTGAAAGTTGATCTTAAAAAAATAGAGAATGACCTAACCAAGAACTAAAATTATCGATCCACCAGACAGTCAGAATGGTAAAGTTGTAAACCTGTAGATTGGTGAAATATACACCAAAAAGATATCAATATTGACTTAACTGTGGAATGCTCAAGTGGCACATATAACATTTAATTAAGTCAATCGAAAGCAATTAGCCATTGGCAAAGAGGAGAGACCAATATATTTACAGCCAAACTACAATCCTCAACTATAATGTTGTGGTCTGAAGAAGAAAAGCAACAGAAAAGAAAAGGTCCCTTTCAAATCTATTACTAAAGTTAGTACCTATTAATAATGTCAAGTATGTCATTACCTGATAAATCCTCGAACTTTCAATCACCCAACATATTTTGATTAGCAGCGTCTGTGTATGGACCTTCAACAGCCGAGGGACTGGTACGTGTGCAAAAGAATAACTTTAGTTAGATTTAACAATAATCGAATTGCCATCCAATTTAGCACCACACTGCATTGGTACTTATCAAAAAGTTATATAATGGTGTTTGTTTATATTGTGATGTTCATGATGAATGCTTTATTTCCCCTTTGGTTCTCCAGTAGCTTAACACAATTGTACAAATGTACCTGTCCTAGATCATGGAGACCTACTATGTCTTGTATGGGAGATACAAGGCTATAGCATATAGAGCAAAATATTTTCTTAGGCAATGAACTTGACTTTTCAGGCACAGTTCAGAAAAGATCCTCCAAATCTACTAGCTTCAGAGTTCCACCCTACAGATAAATATTAAAAATAAAAAACCTAGAAATATTGAAGAGAGAGAAAAAAAAATATTATATGAGATTGTAAGGTTTACTACATGCAGTATGCCAGTCGCTTACAAAATTTTTAAAAGCAATGTCAATTGGCAGGACACAAAGATGAAAGCAAAAGAAAATAGCAAAGCAGTGAGTGCATATTCTCAGTCTCGGGTTATAATAATTATAATCTTTACATTTGATTGCCATATCAACACACATGGGTACCATGAGAAAAGTACCTTGCAAATTGATCTTCCTCAAAAAAGGAAACAAATACCTTCCAAATCAAGGAAAACACTTTGAATAATTCCAACAATATTGCGCCCAACCCCAATATGTAACGAACTGGTACTAACTTGTACCTATCGAGACCTACAAACATTTAGGCATACCTTGTTTCTGAATCGCACATTATATATAATCAAACTGAATACATTGATATTGAAGCCTCCGGAAAACTTGCCTCCACTGCCTACTTATTTAAAATTATATATAAGGAAGAATTAATTACCATCATTCAGTAAACTTCTTAAAGGATTCTATAATGCAACATATAATATAAGATGTGAAAACAATAAAATCTATTTTTGTTTCACTTGTTCTTACAGTAACCTAAGAAGCCAGAAACCAATCACCAAAATTGAATTACTTGTTCTTGAGAATTGTTCGTAAGTGACGTATTCTATTCTGGCCAACTGTAAAACAAATTCCATTGCAATTGTTGAACCACCATGAAATGGTCACATAAGAAAATCTAATGTTAAAGTTCCAAATTAAAAATGTAAATTAACTGTCGGTAAATGAAATATTTTGGCTAATTTGTAAAAGAAATTATTTCATTTGTATTGTTCAACCACCATGAAATGGTCACATAAGAAAGTCTAATGTTAAAGTTCCAAATAAAAATGTAAATTCAGCACAGTAAGGTTATACCTTATATGTGATCCATCATGAACTTCCCAGCAAGAACAATTGCTTTCACATCTGGCCTCTTCATGGCCTCACTATAAGTCTCTTTCAGACCAGCAATTACTGATGAAATAGAAAAACAGATAGTAAAAAAAAACGCATGAATAATATACATAGCCACAATGCTTTGGTATAAAACTATAAATCGTTGTATCCCATGATCAAGCTTGATAAACTATTTATTCGATTGGAAAATCAGAAAATTATAGATGAGCTCAATTTTTTCCAAATTAAACCCCAATTCTTACCCAATAGAATCTCTTTGAAGCCGGTCAGCTCCAAGCAAGCAATTCATGAATGCAATCCAAGTTACCACCTTATGCTGCCAAATGAAGAGCCGGAAAAACTAAAACCAATACAAAATTGAGCAAACTAATTTATTAAGCTTACCGTGAATCATTTTAGAAAAAGGTTCCTTCAGAGTTGAAATGGATGAATTTCTGCTATTTCGTTTTCCTTCTCTTTACCTTAGCGGGTTTGAACCCAAATTGTCATTAATTTGGAAGACTGGAGCGAGCATATCTTTTGAGGCTTCGCGAATTGGAGAGGAGCTACAATCGCGACTGGAGGGGCGAGAGGGGGCCGCGCTGTCCGCTCGAGTGAGTTGAGAGGGGAGGAGGGGTAGTGCTCGGGGTCGAGAGGGTCGAGAGGGGCGAGAGGTGGGTGTTTCTCGGGGTCAGGAGGGGCAAGAGGCGGGTGTTGCTCGGGGTCAGGAGGGGCAAGAGGCGGGTGTTGCTCGGGGTCAGGAGGAGTGAGAAGGGGATGGTGCTCGGAGTCACGGAGAACGGGAGAGGAGGAACTTTCGAGACGTTATTTTTGTACTCCGGGAGACTGGAGCGAGAGCAACAGAGGGGAAATACGTGGCGCGCGGAGAAGAAGGGGCGAAGAACAGGTAGCACATGAGGGAAGAATTCCAGAGTCGAGTGCGGAGTGATGGAAGCAAACGTCACCTCAAAACAATCAGGATCCTCCATCTTGGATTCGACGCTCATCAGGAGGGGTGACACTGTTCTTTCTACAGTACCACCCCATTGCCAATTAAGGTTTTATAATATTATATTGTATTATATTTAATCTAACACATAAATTATTACTTTGTTCATTCCCTCCTTACAAATATGCAATTCAAACAACTTTTTCACTATTCCGAATAGCTTGAGTTAACATTGTTATTAAACAGTAGCTATTTTTATTTACTATTCTAAACGGTAGCTATTCTAGCTATTATAGAGTTCATCCAAACGTATCCTAATAAGACTTGATATTGCAAAAGAATAAAATAAAATAATAAGAATCAGTACACTGTACACATACTAAAAGTACAATCTTTGGCACGGGCTCATTTTCAGAAAAGAAAGGGAAGGGTCCAGTGAGCAGAGACCTTTTCAGGTAATGGAGAGGATGTGAATGAATGCCTTCTTCCTCCTTTCCTTTGTTAGTTGTTATCCATTTCCACTCTCTCGCGCTGAACAAAATATAGAATAGACTATAGAGTAGACAAACCACACAAGCTCAAAACCCGCACCCATGGCAGGTGGGACTGGAAGAACCCTACTGTCGCTCTCTTCTTCTACTTTCCTTTCTCGCTCTTTATTCTCCTCCCTCAATCCTCGCGCCACACCGAGGGTTTCTCTAGGGTTTATCTACCGCCGCACTCTCTGTCTCGCCGCCATCGCCTCTCCTCCCGCTACCGACGTTTCCCCACCGCCGTCGCGTCACGCTCTTCTCCTAGATCGCCTCAGGCTACGCCATTTAAAGGATTCTGTTAGTACAACTAACATTCAGAATGTGGACGCTGAGGCAAAGAGGAAGAAGAAAGGGAAGGAGGGGGAGAAGAGTATGAAAATTCCCTCGACATTTGAGGAGTTGGGGTTGGAAAAGGAGCTAATGGAGGCTTTGGAAGAAATGCGAATTGAAAAACCGACTGAGATTCAGTGCATGGGTATGCCGGCTGTGCTTCAAGGACAGAGTATTGTCATGGGATCTCATACTGGGTCAGGCAAAACCCTTGCCTATATGCTACCTCTTGTTCAGGTTTGATTGTGTTGATCAGTGTACGATTATCATTGTTTTCCTTCCTGGTGTTTACAATGGAATGCTTAAATCAGTGTGTCATCTTTTTACCTCAAGTTAGAATTTGAAAAGAGTCAAGTTCTAAAAGCTGCAATGTTGCAAGGAATAATTTTAAAGATTGGAAGTTAAGCCTATATAAGAATTAATAGATGTGGTTGAAATTATTATGAAATCAGCTACTGCCCACCTGAAATTAGATTTTGATAAGTTATCTCTTATATCTTTTTTTTTTTTTTTTTGTATTTGTAGTTGTGTTTTTAAGGCTGAAATTGAATCATTAGGGTTCTAGGCAGGTAAGGTACGACGTATATATTATTTCTCTATTTTGTGCAGCACGGATGAAGTTTGCTTAATCTCTTGGTTTATGCGCATCTTCTTAATGCTATTTACTGATCAATAAATTGGGTGTTGTTGAATGGCAGCTAATGCGGAGAGATGAAGCCTTATCTGGAGTATTGATGAAGCCGAGGCGACCCCGGGCTGTGGTGCTCTGCCCCACCCGGGAACTCTCTGAGCAGGTGTTCCCATGATTAGTTTTTGTATTATGAATGGAATATATCAATGCTCCTTAAATTTACGCTTCTTGTTTCTTTGATTTTGGTTTATCACTATGCTACCCTGATATGTTAAAGTAGCCACCCTGTCCAATGTCCATATTGGACATGTATCCGACATGGATTCATGCATGATACACGTACATTGTGTATCAGACACGCCATGTAGTGAATCCAGCTTTGTAAATTAAAGATAGGAAGATGTTAAGTATATAACCTTATGGTATTCTAGATTTTTGAAACTTTCCAAATCGCGATTTCTGCATCGTATCGGATACAATACCTGTACCTCGTATCCTTGCAACATAGGTTTATTATTATGGTCCCTCTAGCTGACATGTAAACAGAATAATAAAATTTTGCATGCCAAGGTTTATTTAGACTATGTTATCCCTTTGTGTAATATATTTGGTCCATGGCAACCTTTGAAAAGAAATTTTAAATGACCATATGTAATTCACTCAGAAATAAAATATATTAAAAAGCTTGTAGCTTGAGCTGTTTCATTGTAAATGGATACTTTTTTCAGGTGTATCGGGTGTCAAAGTCTATAAGTCATCATGCAAGGTTTAGGTCTACAATGGTGAGTGGTGGGGTACGCCTGAAGCCTCAGGAGGACTCGTTGAATGCTCCAGTTGACATGGTTGTGGGGACCCCTGGTCGTATTCTCCAACATATTAAGGATGGAAACATCGTTTATGGGGATATTAAATATGTGGTATGTGCTTCTTTCATACCAGATGTAATTGTATGTGTAATTTCTGTTGCATTTGTAGTACTGAACTGCTGAGTGCCCCAAATGAGAACAAACCCACAAATAACTAAATTCAACTTAACCCTATCTTACTGCATTTTAATCCTTAACTGTGCTAGTCAGCCAGAGACAATTCTCACTTGTACACTACTAAGGTGCATAATTGCCCTCTGTTTTATATTATTTAATTGTTTTTTTTTTCAGTTTCTTTAATTTGTTATCATCTGTAGGTTTTGGATGAGGCAGATACAATGTTTGATCAAGGTTTTGGTCCTGATATTCGAAAATTTCTGGCCCCGTTAAGGACTAGAGCTTCAAAATATGGCGATAAAGGGTTTCAGACTGTTCTCGTCACTGCCACCATGACAGAGGTGATTATGTCTCCTAGATACTGCTTCTATCAAATCTGTAATTTCCAAACAGTAATATTTTGTTTTCTCAGTGGTGAGGTTTTACTATCTGGTAATTTTGTATGTAAATCCAATCATATGGTAATTACTCTATCATTCCTTTGGGCTATCTCCACAAAAATAAAGATGTGTGCAACATATAGGTGTTTCACTGCTAATCCCAACACATATATAATGGTGAAGAAGAATGTTATCCCATTTCTATGAAGATGTTAGGTGGTGGAGATATAGATGATGAATGCCATGTTTAGAGGGGCATATTTTCTGTTTCTCACTTTTACAGTATTTTTATATTAGAAGTTATTGCCTTTTCAAATTATTATAGGCTGTACAAAAACTGATAGATGAGGAATTTCAAGGAATTGTGCATCTGCGAACCTCCACATTTCAGAAAAAGGTGGCTTCCGCAAGGCATGATTTCATCAAGGTTGCTGGGTCCGAAAACAAGCTTGAAGCACTTCTTCAGGTAATTTCTCTTTGATATTTTATCTCCAAAGGCCCTCTTTTGTTATATTGGATAAAGTACCCCTTTTTTTTCAAAAAATGGAACCATATCGTTAGTGGGGTACTAAACTACTAACATTGTTTGAGAAAATTCCAAATAATAAGGCCCTTTCTGAGTTAAAAAATGTTTTTTTTATCTAAAATATTGATAATCTAGGGGCTTGTTTTCAAACTTCTCCTTTTTATCTTAATAGTTTTATGAGGCATAGTGATTTTTTTAGATATGTAATTGTAACTTCCATGATTGTGTGCAGGTTCTTGAACCGAGCTTGTCCAAGGGAAACCGTGTCATGGTGTTCTGTAATACGTTAAATTCAAGCCGTGCTGTAGACCACTATCTCAGTGAAAATCAAATTTCAACTGTAAATTACCATGGCGAGGTGCCGGCTGAGGAAAGGTTTTGAATGCTCAACTACTTTGATTTGAATTTCTCTCTCTGTTTTTTTTTTTTTTTTTTTACAGAAAGCATGTCTGTTATGTTCTTGGTCTTCTGAACCTATAAACTGTGAAAATCATTTGTATACTTTTTCATAAGTTTAATATAACATATATTTGATTATGCTAAGGATCCCTTAAAATGACTACTTTTGAATACTTTCCATATCCACAATATGTTCCATAGATTTAATTGCTACCATCAGGTAGCAGAACCCAGAGAAAAGAAAAACAAGTTTCAATATGGCATTGCTAAGCACAAGTTGCTGTGCAACCTGAAACTGTTAAAGTTTGCTCGGGAAGAAAGAAGGAACAATTTCATGTTTTCTCTTAGAAAACATCAAATATTATGTATAGCCTGCATGGTTTTTAAAGTATGCCAGTCTGCATAGGATGGTTTTCTTTGGCATCTTTTGAAGCAACTGGGTACGGGAGGGATACATAGCATAACTTTCATTTTGTAGAGGATACATGGTACGGTACTTTGTAAATTTATGTACCCCCAAGATCCCAGAAATAAACGAGGAAAAAATGGTTTCTTACTTTCTTTTTTTGTGGTGGTGGGGGGGTGCCTTGTTTTTTTCATTTGTATTCTCATAACTGTTAACAAAAATACAATGTGATCACCTGAATTGGGATATTGTGGCAGAGTTGAGAATTTGAAGAAATTCAAAAGCGAAGATGGAGACTGTCCCACATTGGTTTGCACTGATCTAGCAGCTAGAGGTCTTGACCTAGATGTTGACCATGTTATCATGTTCGACTTCCCTTTGAACTCTGTATGTACATTTCTATGCATCTCCTGTTGTATTCTTCTGTTTTCTTCACTGTATCATTTTCTAGTATCTTTCCAGTATCATGAATTAACTGTTATACAGTATTTGTTTAGTACTCCGATGAATATGTATCAAGCATGTAAAAAGAATATCATAAAATTGAAAAAAAAAGAAAAAAGAGAGTTGGCTAGTAATAGAGAAGTCTGATCCCAGTTACCTGTTGGAATTTGCCATTTGTGTCTAGTATAGTGTTACCGTTCTGGTGCTGCAGTACAGTTTTAGTAAGTCTATATGTTTGATTTATTTTCAATTTCATGTAGTTTGATACACACCTAAGCATCTTTTTTTTTTTCCTTATAAATTTCCTCTGTAGATTGATTACCTACATAGAACTGGAAGAACAGCCCGTATGGGTGCCAAAGGTAACATTTGCATATATCCTAACAACCTTTTTTATGCTGTTTCCTTGCAATTTATGTTACTAGTTTTTTCTTTTGTTGTTATGACTTGATGCGACTCTTTGGTGCTTATGTGCTTCATGTTTCCAATTTTGGAATTCAGGAAAAATAACAAGCCTTGTGGCAAAGAAAGATGTACCTCTAGCCACTCGAATTGAGGACGCCATAAAGAAGAACGAGAGTTTGGAAGCATTGAATATCAATACTATCAGAAAAGCAGCACCAGCATCCCCTTCCACAAGAAAAATCACCACACGAGGAAGGAATCCAAAGCTCACGAAAGTCAATACCACTATCCAAAAGGGCAAATCTGCTACTGGGACTAGGACCATGGCCAAAAATCCGAACAAGGTTGTGATTAAAAAGTTTAATAATGCATCTCCTAAATCTACCAAGGGTGATTCCAAGTATGCAAGTCCTAGAACTCCAAAAGATTCCAAGTATGCAAGCCCTAGGCCTCTGAAAGATTCCAAGTATGCAAGTTCCAGGCCTCTGAAAGATTCCAAGTATGCAAGTTCGAGGCCTCCGAAAGATTCCAAGTATGCAAGTTCGAGGCCTCCAAAAGATTCCAAGTCTACTAATGGTAGGCCTCCAAAAGATGATAAGTATGCAAGTCTTAGGCCTCCAAAGGATTCCAAGTTTAGAACAACCTTCGAGAGTAGAAAAGCTGATGGTGGTGGTAAGAGAAGCGGTGCCAAACTCAGTGTGGTTGGTTTCAGGGGTCGTAGTAGCTCTGGAAGGCGCACACAATCAGGCTACTAATCTTTTTATGTATTACGTTTTTGGTCGTTTTTTTAATCATAAACTGTGAATATTGGGAGCAAGCTAGCAAAGTGAATCTGTTTTTCTATGTGAAGTTACAACTCCTACTTTACTGCAATGGACAAGCTTGAGGTGCCAACAAAGTAGTAACTTAGAGAAGTTAGATAAGCTTTTAATTGTTTTGTTTTGTTGTTAACTTATGAGACTTCATTGACCTTTTTTTATCTGGTTATCCATTTGTATTTTTGGGTGTAAAAGTTCGGTCATGTATTCAAATTGTGCAATGGCTTCCTAATATGGTGAAGGCCTTTATTTTGGTTTTATCTATCCTGTTGATTTTACTAAAACGAAATCAAAGTTTAGAATGTGAACCCAGCATAGAGTGCGTAATCCTATTGGCCATGTTTGGTTGTGGAGTAAGAGGTGGAGTAAACCCCTTACTCCACACTTAGGTAGCCAAACGAGAAGTAAAAGAAGAGGAGTAAGGTGGAGTAAGCGGTGAGTAAATCCGGAGTAAGTTACTCCACCACTTCAGGTGGATTAACTTACTCCACACTTACTCCACCTGTAGGGCCCACTATCATAGGAAGAGGCTCAGTTTCCAACACTTTACTCCTCTAGGCGGATTAATTTAAGCTATGAGTTATACTACCAAACAAGGTGTAAAATATGTGGAGTAAGATGGAGTAAGTCATTTAATCCTCATTAACTTTACTCCACAACCAAACATGACCATTATGCTGAACATTGTGCTAATATCTATGAACAAAAGAAAGTTGTGCAACCGAAAATTGTCGTGTTAAAAGTGAAAATTAGTTTAAAAATTAAACATGCTTAGATGTACATTTATTTTTTGAGGAAAATGTATGTAGGCTACATGTACATTTATTTCTGAATACGTATAGTTTGCAAGTATCTTCATTCTATTTATAACGGAATTTTAAATACTAATGTAATTTGAGTAGAACTAGGGTGTGATGTGCTTATCAAATTCTTTGGTGAGCATAACTCTATAATCAATTGGATTCATTTCAAACGAGATGAATTCAAACTGTTGAACCAATCTACTTCACGAGTGATGCGCGTACATGCAAAATTTTAAATTTTTTGAATTCATTTAGTCTGAAGTCAAGTGGTCAAAATTGATGAAAAAAATTATTCAAAATGAAGTTTTAGAAGTTATTTTAATGCATTTATTTTTCATCAATTTTGACCGCTTGACTTTGTACTAAATAAATTCAAAACATTCAAAATTTTGCATGTATGCACATCACTCGTGAAGTATATCGGATTAAACGGTTTGGATTCATCTCGTTTGAAGTGAATATAATAAATTATGGAGTTACGCTCATCAAAGAGTTTGGTGAGCACATCACACCCTAGTTCTTTTACATTTTCTCTTTCCTCTGACATGACACATTATAATGAACTTTTGTTTCATTAAAATTATAATTTTGATTTAACATTCTTCATGAGATTAGGCTCTTCTGCATTTGATTTACCAATTTTATTGGAATTAATTTGATAAATTTCCAAAAATTAGGCCTTGAGCATTTCATGGGATTAATTTGGTAAAAACCGGTAATATTGGTCAAAAATAGTTTATCGCTGTAAAGTTTTTGTTTGTCAATATCTTGTACCATGTCTTCATTATTTTAATTTTAATTCAATGCGGTCATGCGAGCTAGTATAAAATTGTTTTAACTTGACATTTTTACTAAATTGTTTGCAAACGCACCAAATCTCCATTTTAGAGAAAAGATACCTTAACAATTTTAGTTTTTTAATAAAAATAAAAAATAATAACAATAAAAAAATAATAATATAATAATATAATTTTTTTCTTACTCATTTACGGTTGAGTGTTAATATAATAGTTAAAACTTAAAAGACACGATTTATGAAACAAAATCGAATTATTGTTCATGTAATAGTTTTTGAAGGCATTCTGCAATTAGAGTGAGAAAAATAGAAGAACTAGCCTTTGGTCTTTATGTGAAACGTTATGAGTTCAAAATTCATATGGAGAAAATTCTTTGTTGTAATAATAATGGTGTGGAATTTGGAGGCTTGATTTTCATCTTTCTTTCAAACAAATAGAGTGGGAAAAATGTCACAGCGAAGCTGGCTCCGTCACGTAATGACGCAGCACGCGTGTCAGTTACATACCGTGATTCGCCTGTCCCATGCCGTGACTAGGGTGAGAAAATAGTTCGTAACTCGTGACTCGCTCATAACTCGCTCGCTAATAACTCACTCGTTAACTTAATGAACTGAACATGAGCAAACCCTAACTCGCTCATTACCAACTCGAGTTATATGAAGTCATATCACATCCAATCCCAACCGGATCCAAACCCAAAGAACCCAGCACCAGCAGACCCTAACTCATGGACATGTACTGTTTGCCTGTTAAATTATATTAAATTCAAAGATTTAGTGGTTTTGTTTTTGGTTAAATTTGCTTTCTATTATGTATTATTTAGGACTTTTGACTTTAAGAAATTCAAATTGCTTCAAATTCAAACATCAATTGGTCTTAAGTCTTAACGAGTTACGAATCAACTCGGTATTGTCTTCTCAACTCGAGTTGACTCGTTCATTAACTTAATGAACAAAGCACGAGCATACCCCAACTCGGTTCATTAACAACCCTAGTCGTGACCATTCGCATGCCGTGACCATCTTTTGAAAATTTGGCATGACACGTGAAAGATCTGATCACGGCACAACACGTGGTCACGCAAGTCACGTGTAATTAGAACCATTATATCTTAATCAAATGGTGAATCTTAAATAAACTAACATAAATTATGAAAAAAATAATTAAATGTAATCAGTTATGTTAACACGATATGACCATTCACATGTTGTGATCACCGTATCACAGCATAACACGTTTTTTCCGCTCTATCTATACAGTTGACAAATTTTTTTTTCTTACCACCCTCAAAAATCGGAATTAAATCAATACCACCAGTTTATTCATATTCCACCACGTACGTGTACTGGATTTGCGCACGGATCCCCAATCCGTACGCGTAGTGGATATGCGGACCGATCCGCTCGCACAGTGGATATGCGCACCGATCCGTGCGCATAGTGGGTCAGCGCACAACCCGTTCGCGTAGCCAATATGCATGCGTGTTACCTTAGGCCTATATATGCAGAAAATCAGTTATGTATTTTATTATTCACTCATTCTTCACCGAAGCTGCTGCATAGGTGCGTTTTTTACCTTAATTTTTTTTTTTCAAAAAAACATATTTTTTGTATTATTTTTTAATTTAGTGCATTATTTTGTAATATTTAGGTTCATTCAACCAATTATGATTGGAATTGCTTTATACTCTGGTGGTGAAGTATTACAAGGACCAAATGACGCTTATTATAGCCACCAAATGCCGAAAATGTTCAATATCGGCTTAGGTTTGGATTTTAGAGGTATAAATAGGGAAGTGTACCAACAACTCGGTATTGACCACCGTAATTATGAACTGGTAATTACCGCAAGGATCAATATTGGCCAAGACAACCAAACCTGGTTCCAACAGTTTCCGGTACAAGACGATAGCAGTTGGGGGTTATATGTCGAAATGACAATGAATATGAGCACTCCTTTCAAGTTCCTAGAGTTATATGTGGTAGCTAACCCCAGACAAAACCCTAGACAGAACTCCATACAGAATACCAGACAATTGTTGCAGTTGACTCAGGGTCCTAGTCGGGCGCCATCCATAGCCGGTCCAAGTCGGGCGCCATCTGTAGCGGGTCCTAGTAGGGTCCAATCTGACAGGGGTCGATCTCCGATTCCATCCTCGTCCTCTAGCCGAGTCCAATCTGAAAGGAACCGATCTGGAACCCCAGAACGGATTTATTATGCTGATAATTCGGACGACGATCTTGAAGAAAGGGAGGCAGAGGCTAATTGGGATGATAATGGGGACGGTGGGGTATCAGATCACAGTGATGAGGATACTGGTATTCCTGTGCTTGGTAGGCGGAAGTGGCCTTTATTGGGTCGTGGGGAAAGACATCTGTTTGAGCAATTTCATGACACATCAGGGTTTGAAGAGGCCGATAGCTCTTTTTTTGCGACATGTGAGGTATGTTTGTTAATTTATATTTAATTTTAATTTAATTATTAAATTGTTGTTATTAAATTGATGTTGTTTAATTTTTGTTGTTTCTTTTGTAAATTAAAAGGGAAAAAGACATGAATTGTCTGAGGGGATGACATATGACAGCAAGGATAAGATGAAAGATGCAATTAACCACTGGCATATCAAACTAAATAGGGAGATAAAAAATACACACAGCGATACCACCAGGCTGAGGTACAAGTGTGTTGACGCCCGGTGCAGGTGGGCGTTGGTTGCGAGGGCTACAGGCTTTGGTAATACTTGGGCCATCACGAAGAATGTGGCTAAGCACACATGCCACGCATCGGCTTCCAGGTTAGATCATGCACAGTTGACGTCCGCTATGGTCGCCAACTGTATAAAATTGTCATTGGAAAAAAATGCTGATATGTCTATCCGGGCAGTCGCTGACTTATGCGCTGAAATTGTAAACTAGAAAATAAAAAAATAACTCGCACCTGAGAAAACCAGTATTGTCGCTCGCGACTGCAGATCAAAGGAAGTTTTGTGAGAAAAGAGTAAGGTTCTTCATCTTCTTCAAAAACCTCGACGCAAAAATCATACGGCCTCCACTCGACATGTAGATCTGGAGTCATCTGCTCGAACTGAGTTCTGAAAAACCAAACTCCCGAAGGCTTGCCGTGCGGAGTCGCGACAAAGGTCTTTCTTGCGCAGAATCTCTGAGCATACGCAGGACATGTCTCCCCGTCCGGATTACCCCAGTCTGGAGCCCAACCGTCTACTGATGGTTGCGGACGACCAAATGGAAATCTCGTCCACGACCAATGCTGAAGGAGACCAATCGGTCCGTACAGACCAGATTTTTCGACCTATTTTCATACAAGTTGCGGTTATTTTTAATACAATAAGAGCAAATAATTTATTTATAAAAAGAAGATAAAGTAATTTATACCCGGCACGCAGTGCATAAGCCTCGGTATAGACATGCCAAGACCGCCGCACCCCAATTCATCTGTGGAGGGTCTGCCAAGTCCCTCAACCACTCCAGCATACAAGCAGGGACGGTGTTCCCAGAGGAATCTGGGAACAACCAGCAGGAGAACAACTCCATGATATAAGCCCGTGTCCATCGATCTACCAGAGCCGGAGCGCATTTTCTCGCAAAGGTCCTCTATAAATACAAACTAATTTAGTACAGAGTATCAAGCATCACAAATATTTACTATTAGAAAAATGCAACTTACTTGAATGCCGCCCGCAAATAAGGGATACTGATGTCATTCTTCGATGCAACCTTCGACCTCTTGAGGGCCCTTTCCTTCATCAGGTTGGGTCCCAACAGTTCTTCAACGTCCTTTGTGAAGTCCCCGTACTCCACACCCGTCACAGCCCGTCCAGTAATAGGCAGTCCCCAGAGACAACTGACATCCTGGAGAGACACCGTAATCTCTCCAACGGGCAGGTGGAATGTGTGTGTCTCCGGCCGCCACCTCTCGACCAACGCAGATAGAAGAGCGACATCTGCAATAATGGGGGTCAGCTGTGAGACATGCCACAAACCCAAACTCTTTAACGCGGGAGCGTATCGCTCGTCGTAGACGATACTCATCTGATTGTTCCGCGTCCCCGTCAAGGTATGAGTCTGCATTCAATTTCAAAATAAACAAACATATAACTTACCTATTTTTAACTAAATAAAAATAAAAATTATTTGCATTTCTCAAAACGTAAACTTACATATGCATTTCTGATCTTGTGCTCCTCGAATTTATACCAGCAAAGAGGGCTGATGCTCTCTTTCGTCATATTGGGAAATATGGTACGAGCCAGTGATAAATCCAACTGTAAGTCATCTTGCGTACGGTTTTCATTGCTACCGCTGGTTGACGCCATACTGACATCAAATTAATCAATTTTGTCAATTTTAGCCTCTATCGATAATATATCATCATTCTTGGATGTATCGGTAAACAGTCATACAATACGGTAATTCAGAAAAATAAATTTCTGATTTGGTGCATTTCTACTCAATTTTTGTCTAAATACAACAATGTAAAAAAATAATAATAATATATTATTACAATATTTGGACATTTCTAAATTCTTAATTATAATTCACAATTCTAAATTCTAAATACAATTCACAATTCTAAATTGGTCTAAATACACATATTTTTTGGTACCCAACTAAACTAAAACTAAACTACTTAATAAAAAATGGACCAAATAAACTAAACTACTATTTTGGTCTAATTTACAATATACTAGGGGTGTCAATGGGTACGATACGGGTAGGGTGGAACCATTTTCATACCCATACCCACTAAGAATTGATCTATCCATACCCTACCCATACCCGTTAAGAATTTGTCTTACCCTACCCTACCCATACCCGTTATGATTAACGGGTAACGAAACGGTAGTGGGCGAATAACGAAAATACTAATATAATAGTTTTACTATTTTTACAAATAAATCATCTAAATTCATCATGTCATACATACGCCATCACAATTACTAATATAAAAATGAAAATACAAATATGCAATTAATTCTAAGTTTCTAACTAATAGTTTTTTATAAAGCAAAAATAAAATAAAAATCACAAATATCTCTTCTAACAAATTTAATTTCAATTTGTTAACTAAATAACAAAACATTCAGCAATATGGAAAACATGGAAATAAATAAATTGAATATAATATTGATATATCTATATATATAATTTATTTCATATAATTACCCGTTACCCAATGGGTACAAAATAATCTTTATCCGTACCCATACCCGTTTATTTAATGAAAAAAAATCTTTACCCATACCCATACCCATTAAGCTAACGAAAAAAAAACCTTACCCATACCCGTCTTATCGAATACGATACGGGTAGGGTAAATGGGTAAACGGGTTTCATTGACACCCCTACAATATACCACTATTTAATAAAAAATGTACAAAAATAATAGTATATTGTAAATTACACAAATATTTACAAATATACTACAATGTACTATTTTGGTCTAATTTACACAAATATTTACAAAACTACACAATATTTTAATCTACACAATATTTACAAAACTACACAAATATTTACTAAACTACACAATATTTACAAAACTACACAAAGATATACTACTACTTTGGTACCTAACTAAACTAAACTACTTAATAAAAAATTAAATAACAAAATTTAACTTTAAAATAATAAAAAATACCTTTTACTGGAGGGCTGCGCGCTGCTGGGGTGTGGGTCGCTGGGTAGGGTAAAAATGACGCCGCGGGGGGTATATCCTATTTTAACACGCACGCATATTGGCTACGCGAACGGGTTGTGCGCTGACCCACTATGCGCACGGATCGGTGCGCATATCCACTACGCGTACGGATTGGGGATCCGTGTGCAGATTCAGTACGTGTACGTGGTAGAATCTGAATTCTGAATAAACGAATGGTATTGATTTAATTCTGACTTTTGAGGGTGGTAAGAAATTTTTTTTCAGATACAGCTGCAAGGGTATTGGCATCTCTCCGCTCTCCTCTCCAGCAAAGACCGATGGACCCATGCATGTTGTGTTTACAGAAAAGCTGAGGGAGCACTTTAGATGTCAATTTTCTTCAGAATTACATTTGGAAACATTTTTGAAACTTGTATGAGAAAGTGCATTTCTTCATAATTACATTGAGAAAGTGTCTTTTGATAGCCCTCTCTTGTGGATCCGACTCTGCTACTTTTCTTAGAGAAAAACAGTTTTTTGTTTTTTCGATCTGAACTATTCAAAATTTTCTATTTGTGTATTTCGATAAAGTAACTTTTTTATGCACAAATCTCAACAAATTTGAATAGCTCAGATCGGAAAAGCAAGAAGGTGTGTTTCTCTAAAAAAGCACCTTAGTTGGTTCCTACAACGGAGGGTAACAGAATCCGGGCCAATCCAGTCCGAGGAGGAATGCACCGGCTCCTTTAATATTTAATATTCGTGCAGAGTCTGATCGGACGGTGGGATCATGTTACCTTAGGTGATATGAATTGAGCGAACTAAGCACTGAGCTCTGCAGCCATGGCGAGCCTCTTCTCTCCTTCCCTCTCTTTCTCTGTCCACCATTTCCCTAAACCAATGTCCCCGAATCTTTCCAGGATCCTCCCTCCCAGAAGCAACCGGGTCGTTCTTCTCAGAGTCTCAATTCGACATCAGTTCAACTCCAATCTTCACAAAATCGCATGCACCAAAACCCCACAGTTTTTCCTCCAATCCATAGCCAAGAGCTTAGCATTGTTTCTTGTCGGGTTATTCCTCTTTTTGGGTCAATTCCATCTCAAACCCGTATTGGCGACAGTTACCCCTCAGAGTAGTAACATTTCTTCACCACTAGAGGAAAAATCAAACACCCGAAAAGAGAAAGAAGAAAAGGAAAAGAAAAATAAAAATAAAAGGAAGAATAAGAAGTACGATGAGGTGTTGGAGATGTATGAGAGGTTTTTGGACAAGAACCCAATGGATGTGGGGGCTCTAAAAATTGTTTTGTATGGGAAATTGAGAAAGGGAAAGATGGAGGAGGCACTAGAGTACATCAAAAGATTGGTATTGATTCGCACTTTCTGTTCCAGATATGGGTAGTGTACCAGTCAGATCAGGAAATGAAATAGTACTGTAACTTTATGACTATTTTCTAGCCAAGGCCCCTAAATTAGGCACTGTTAGTGTTATATTATGTGAGAAACTATCTTGGTAAGTTACAGTCCAGGTCAAGTACTGGTATATGTATACTGGTACCAAAACGAAATCTAACTGTTTTGGTAAACTTTTTACTTACTGTGCTTCGACTTTTGTACAGTACCAATCTGGATCTGGTAAAGTACCCATATGCATGACTACACTCTACACCAGACTAGTACCAGAAAGATGAGCATGTCAACATCATCCAGACCTATTCATTTCGTAGTCAGTATATTGCCAATTTTGGGACTAATAGTGTGGGTTATGTTAGGAAATTCTCGAGCCGGGAGATGTGGAGTGGCGATTACTAGAGGCGGTAGCATATGAAAGAATGGGGAAGCTGAGTAAGGCTAAAAAGGTTTACAGGGAAATCTTGGATGAGACACCGCTTTTCACTAAAGCCCTCCATGTTAGTTTTAATTTTTGAAACAGTTGTGAAAAAATGTTAGCTTTCATGTGGGGTTAATTGAATGGCAATTGCATTTGGTTTTTGTTACTGATACTATACTTGTATGGTCAGGTTCATTACAGGTTAAAACTCATATGAGACTGGTACTGGTTAAGTCAAAATTTCTTTGCTCTTGCATTTTGTGACCATAATTGCCTTATTGATACAAGGCTAGTTGTGCCTTAAGAGGTCCAAAATCTAAGTAATAAATAAAAACAGGCATTTTGTCGGGATAATCTCGCTTTGTACCAGGACAGTCAGGTCATAATCTCTCCTGGCTTATTTACTATTCAGTACAAATTCTCTATAACAGTTTGAAGGATCCTCGAATGCTATATGTTAAATTGAGAGCTTTCATTTCAGGGGTTAGCGATGGTAATGCACAAAAATCACGAAGGCCCAGCTTCTATTCAAATGCTAAATGAAGCCTTGGAATTAGCGTGTCGTGAGAATAGAGTCACTGAAGAACGCAATATCAAAATTTTAATTGCAATGATGCACATTGTCAAGGTATAGGTTATATCAAGTTAGTTTGATTGTTGTTATATAATTAATAATGTTATATTAGTCCTCATTACTATTATTACTGCTGTCACTAGTTTTTGAATTTTTTCATATTTTAATTTTCCTATTGTTGTATGCTTCGCAAGGGTGATTTGGATGGTGCCTTGAAGAAATTTGAAGATATGACCAACGAGGATCTAAAAGATTTTAGACCATACCTTTGTAAGGTAGCCCCTCCTTCCTCTCTACTGTTCTTTTCTTACAAAATATTACATGTAAAAGAAAAGGAAAAATTGTGAATTTCATTAACTCTGTTACAAAATACTATGATTCATTAATAAATAATTTCCAATTAATTTAAGTTGTTTTCATGTTTGATGTTGTTAATTAAGCATGAATGTGAAATTTTCTTTTATCTGAAAAGGCGTGCACTGTGCTTTTGGTACATAAGAGCACTAAACCAGAGCTCTTGCATACTAAAACAGATACTAATTAGCTGTTAATGTCATTTTATCATGCTTTCCTATCAACAGGGGATAGTATTTAGCCTTCTGGATAAAAAGAAAGAAGCAGATGAGCAGCTTCAGATATATAAAAGTCTCGTACCTGACGAGTTCCCGCAAAGAGGTTTCCTTGAAGATTGCATACGTACAGCCAAAACTGATTCTCGTGACCGGCTTGACAAAGATTTTTTCTCTGATTCTTCATATAGAACTTGAATTTGGGAATATTAATTGATAGGTGAGAAACTAGTTATGTTGGCTATTATATATGTTATTTCTTTCTTGCGTCAAAATAACTTGTATTCATGAAATCTTTTTTATCACAACAAAACTAAGTAGCTCTCATCACATATTCACATAACATATCCTATTTCAAGGGGCAGAAATATTCATATCTATCCAACTTGTTTCATTATTGTCGTGGCAATCTGTGTCATTTATACACATACTGTAATTACTGTTAGACATCTCCAATGCCGGATGAGCTTTTCTGGTTATTAAATTTGTGGAGATGTACCTTTTATGAAATATCACGAAAAGGCACAAGTTCAATTTTCTAATGGCCCAAAGAAAAAGCCCAAAGACCAGATCCTAAAGTCTTTAGCCCAATGACTAAAACCCAAAGCCCGAAACGTTCCCCTTCTCTCTCAGCGCCAGCGGCTTCACTTCTCGGTTCCCACTTTCTCGAAAAAAAGAAGAAGAATTATTCCTACTTCTGGTAAAAGAGAAGCTAAGGTTAGCATGTTTCGAAACGCGCGCGCGCTGCTCCGATTCTCCATTTCCAGATCGGCTTCGAAACAAGCCGCTCTGCCACGTGCATTTAACGCCCTTTCCGGCTATGCTCACCACCTGTTCGACGAAATTCCGCACATGCAAAGTCGTTCCCAGTCCCCAGTGGACCAGGTTCAGGGACGGCTTTTCAGCTCCAATGGCGGACCCCCCTTTGATTACAGCAAGGAGGTGAGTTCAATGTTGCTCTTCTCCTCCGTTCTCTTGGGTTCAGTTAATTTATAGTATGATATGATTTGTCTGGTAAGTGACTTAGTTTATCAGGCCTAATGTGGTTAATCCCAAGGATATGCATTGACAGTCAATGTATTTGGACCTTTACTTGGGCAAACCAGGTGTTATCTCTGATTTGAATGTTGCTCTGGTACTGGTAATAGTAAAAGTTAGCTCTGGGTTTCCAAAGGTTTCAGTGGAACTTGTCCATAGTTTCCATTAGTTAATTGTGTGTGGTATACTTCAGTATAGACAGAGTGGTATAATTAGTATTTAATACAGATCTGCCAGGTACAACTCCAAACCCTGATACTCGAATCCTCATGCACAAAAGTTACTTCAACATAATCTTGTTTAATTAACAAAGCACCTGATTTTATGAATTATTGTACCCACCTGATTTTATGAATTATTGTACCAGTCTCAGTTCAGAGCTGGGCTTGTACAGAGATGTTATCAGCCAATAGTTGGTCTTATCAATTCAAGTTTTAGCTTGTACTTGTAAGAAAACCACAGTTAACTTAGTTTTGTCATAAATTAACTAAACATAACTTTTAAGAAATGAAAAATTATTAAAGAGGTCGACAATTTCTTTTTTATTCATGTTTGAAGATTGACGAGATAAACATAAAGTTTGCGGAGGCCAGAGAGGAGATAGAGGCAGCAATGGATTCTAAAGAAACAGTCTACTTCAATGAGGAGGCTGAGTGTGCAAAAAATGCGGTAAAGGAGGTTTTAGATCTGTTACAGAAGCTTCTGGAAAAGTTGACAGATGAAGAGAAAGGTGCAGTTATGAGGTCAATGGGGCTTAAAATGGAACAACTCAAGGCCGAGCTAAACCAACTAGACGAGTGAAGCTTTTTTCAGGGTACTTTATGGTATGTTTACTTGGTCTAATTTTGAGACTTTTGGGGTTCATTGAATAAAATTAAAACTTGGAGCTTATTTGTTAGATAAGTTTGGATGTCTCTTTTCTCAAAAGAACAGCACACTATGCTTCAATTTTTTATTTCTACGGGATTTGAGATAAAGCTTGTTATAATCCTAAATCAGAACTTTAGAGTTACTGTTTATGTCCATGAAGCTTAAACTTTATTATATTCTATTCTTTAATAGCGAGTGTGTCGTATCCAGCTAGTTCTCTTTTTGTACAAACTTTTTACTGCTACTATAATTTTTTTCTTTCTGCATTTGTTTCTAAATATTGGTTGTTGCTGGTGGTTTCTGAGGGTCAATTGTGCTGTTGTTTCTAAATATAGTTGTTTTCGAATTTTTTAATAGAAGGTCGCCACTAGTATAAATTCTGTAGCACATTCTGCTGTTTATTCTTCATTTTTCAGAATTTGAGTTTTCAAGTGTTTTCTTTGCTACTTCCTTAACACAGGCATATCGTCTATAGTCTGGGATTTTGGCACTAGCCATGTTTTTCTTATGCATTTTTAATGTATTTTACTGTCCTCTGGGTCTGGTTCATGCTGCTTTTATTTAGGGGCCTGGATGTCTATAAAAGTGCAAATTAATTTGGGCCAAGCTGGCTGAAGATGTGATAAATTGGTAGGTGTTACTGGGATGGCATGCTTTTCTTGTTCGGGCTTCCTAATTTGTTCATTGCATTATTGAGTTCCAATTTGAGGTCTATTGAATGGTATCTAAGGCATTATATTATTTGATTCTTAGTTGATGTAAAAGATGAGTGATGTAGTATTCGATTAATCAATTATTATTTAGTTAACTAAAGCTTAATTAATGCTTAATTTGGGCTTATTAGGCTAGCTTTGGAAATTTATAGATCTACGGACGTGCTATCTCAGTGTGCATCATTACTGCATATGATGATGTTTTTCCAAGTAGCAAAATGTTGGTGTCTTGGAGATAGCTGAACCAGCAAAGTTCCAAAGTAGAATTAGGATTTCTTCAGATTTTATGCAAAATGTTAAAGGGCACTTATTTTACGTGTATATCCTGAAAACATTGCAGCTCTCAGTTTCAAGTTAAGGAACAGATCAGCCAACTGGTTGATAACTTGTTGCTTAAAATATGCTTACATCAAGTGATTGTTTGAAAGTGTCAAATAGCAGTACTAAAAGTAACCTCCATCTATTGTACCACTAGGCTTAATGAAAGACTAGTTGCAACTGTGGCTGTACATTTCTGTGTTTTGTTTGAATTTGGAGGTTAGAATTGTCTTAAGATTAATTTTGTTAACTTGTCACAAGAAACAAAAAGAGAGCACATAAAAAGATGGAACTTGATAGAGAAAGAATTCTGATGTTGTAGGTGTATGTTTTATGATTCAATTTCTGATGTGATGAAAATATCAACTTGCCCTTTCATTGAAGTGCTATCCCAATTATATATGACAAACTTGCATTTGTTGTTTTGTGCGCAAAGAAATATAAGTTGAAAGGTGCCAGCCTATGTGATTTGAAAGTGTAAGCATCTTCTTGGATGGGAAAAAGACATTTGAAATTAAATGTCCGATACCACTGGAGTAGGTTATGAAAAAAAATAGTACTAAAAGGTAGCACACACCACACATGCATCAAGGTGACCAAATCGAGGAATTACATGAAGGACTATATATTATATCCGTTTTATTTATGAGTGATACATCATTAGTACTTGTGTACCTGGAAATAAAGGATTTTACTATGTTCTGAAGTTTGTGAAAGATAGTATTGGAATTATTGAATATTACTAATTCTAAAAAAGAAACAAAGCTTGCCAAACATTTAGCTGGAAATAAATAAATATATATATATAACCCAACGTTTGAAAATTATATTTTAATTGTTCAAGACTGTTTTAAGATTTTATTAAGACTTCTAGTGGTACAAGTTGTAATATCTACAAATGGCATGTGAACAGAACTTGAATATTGAGCATAGAAAAATTACAACTGATTTAGTTGCTTTTCAATCAATTTCTCTAACCATTTTATTGAAAGGGATGCGCATATGAGCAGCAAAAGTAAATAACAAAATTAAAGGATAGTTAAAGTTTATTGTAATTTCCTTGTCATGGGGCAGAATAATTCTACATCTTCTGATAATCTGATATTGGATTATATTGGTAATATAGATTATGTGGGTCAATTACTTGCTTGGCAGCAAATACCAGTCTATTCATTACGCTAGCTTGTATCACTCACACATTTCAACGGCTACTATACTTTCTTGCACACGCATCAACAATTCTTTTTGTTTTATACTTTTGTCTTGGCTAAGTTATCTTTTGAAATTATTAATTGTCTCAGTTATCTTTTGTGAATTTAAGCCCCACAACCATTCGCTTCAGAATTTGGGTTTTAGCAATGGAAGTACTTGTATGTGATATTGTATGTTGCAAGTAGGATTAACTGCTTTAATTATGTCCTATCTTTGATTATTATTTAATTAATTAATACATCCTTCGAGGCTTAGAGCTTATCATATAAGGTGCATGCTTTGGCTCTATTCTACTGTCACTAAGTCTTTAATTCCATATATTGCGCATGTCTTGAAAACGGCTTTGATCTTTAATTTAAAATTTTCATGTATATTAGTCATGATGTTGTAGGATAATCGGCATCCATACAAATGCACAGCTCATGTTTTATATGATATGTTTAGATATGTTTCTTTGTCTCGAATTATCTTTGTCTCGAATTATCTTTGAAAATGATATTCAAATAAAATATGTTTGCTAATTTATTACTGTTTATTTCAGCAAGAGAAATTTATTACTTCAAGTCCTTTCAGATTTTAAATTAGCTATGCCACATTGTATTTGTGGTTAAATTTAAATTCAACTAGTCTGAGCTTCGGAAAAGCGATAAATGAATTAATTAGCTGATTTACCAGGTAGTATGAAACAAAATCGAACAAATGTTTTGATTATGGAACACTATGTTTTGGCTTGAAATGTTAGTCAGTATATAGAGGTAACTACTCTATTATTTCGAAGATATGGGGTTCAGTTTTGACAAGGAATATCCTAAAAGAAAATTAAGGCTGTCAGAGCTTACAGGAGCCTTTTTATAAAAAATAAAAATAAAATCTATTTTCACTACAGATTTTCAAAATGTAGTAATATGTATTTAGCAATTGCATCCTCTGTTTTTGTTGTTTTTTTTTTTTGGTTTATCAAAACAGAACCTGTATATAGGTCATACTGTTATAGCCAAGACAGGGAAAGATAAATAACAGAGATATTTGTGCTCATCTTTATTGCGTACCAAATAAAAAATTATAATTTCACTGCACACCTATTAATTTTGTTGTCCATATTTATCTAGATTTATCTATACATATCTTAAATACAGAAACATAGCTTACTCGTTTTGAGTAATAATTACACTTCTTTTTCTTTTTTTCGTATGTTTCACCCACAACAAATTAAAAACCCTAAAGCCATTAATTCTTTCTTTATCTCATGAGAATTAAAGAACAACAACCAACCTTCACAGAAACGCCAACACAAATTATTATCCAACTTAATTATTACTTAGTGCCTTACTCAAAATGATACTCTCGGTCTCACTTGCACCTTGAGACCATCTTGCATGTGAAGTATTATAGAAAATTTAGGTTTTGCCACAAACCCCGGTACCACCTCGATGTGGTACCGGGTCAGAATGGCCGCGGCCACCGCCTTCATTTGTGTAAATGCCAAATCCTTGCCCAAACAAGTTCTCGGTCCAGAATTAAATGCCATGAACTTGTAGCTCGGCTCATGCCGTATCTTACCAGATTCAGATAACCACCTTTCGGGCCTGAATTCCAGGCAATCTTTTCCCCATATACCCTCCATTCTCCCCATGGCATATATAGAGAACATGATTCTTCTTTTACGGTCAACTGGGAAGCCGCTTGGCAGTATGTCAGGCTTGATAGCTGCTTTGTGCTCAAAAGGTACTGGTGGATATAGCCTCAGCGACTCGCACAGCGCTGCATGCATGTATACCAGCTGCTTGATCTCAATTACACTTGGAAAAGTAGGGTTTGCCGGTGCACATGCCTTGAGTTCTTGCAAAATCTTTTCCTCTACATGTGGGTTTTTGTGCAAGAGATAGAAGAACCATGTTAGCGCTGAGCTAGTCGTGTCACGACCAGCCACCATGAGATTAAATGTGGTGTCCCTGAGAAACTTGTTAAAATCTTCTCCTTCTTTACCGACTTCATTTTGGCAATCTAAATACGAGCTCAGCAAATCAGCGGTGCGATCACTTTCTTCGCCTGATCGAGAACTTATTATCTCTTTCCTTTTCGCTACATATTGGGCTATGACTTGATCTATGACATTCCAGGCCATCTGCATCCTTTTGTGTGTCCCGAAATTATATTTCTCCTGGAGTAGCAAATACTGGTAAGGCACCACATGACGGTAGAAGAGTATTTCCTCTACCTCATCCATAGCTTTAGCAAACGGTACGGTTGGGAAATCCAGTGCAAGGCAACCAGGGTCAAACCCGAATGTGAAAATGGAGGTTATGTCAAAACTTAGCCTTAAGAACACGTCTTGCATGTCCACAACCTGACCCGACTTGGCTAGATCTCCTAGCAGCGGTAACATGCAATTTTCTAACTTGTCCTTGGTGGATCGGTACGCAAAGTTCCGAAATTTGGTATCGGTCATCAGCGTGTGAGCCTTTCTTCTCTGGAAGGCCCATGAGTCAGAGTCGGCATTAAATATGCCGTCTCCTAACACCTCAAATATAACTGCAAATTCCTTGCCTTTCGGGTAGTTTGCGAATTGGGATGTGAACACGTGGCTCACATTAGCAGGGTCGCATGTCAAGAGGATATCGATAGGCGTACCTACCGGGGCCTTCAAGATGTATGTGTACCCTTTCTGGCGAAGCATGTCGGTGGTCCAATCATGTAAATCGTCATAGTGAAGTAAGACATGTGGTAGTACGCCGACAAGAGGGAAGTTGATTGGTAACTGGGCCTGGCGGTACAAGAGACGGAGGAGGAAGAAGGAAAGAAGGGCTAAGAGGAGCTCGGGGTAGTGGTTTTGTATTAGGTTAAAAAGCAGGAGGTAAACTGATGATATGAGGTTCTCTAGTTTTGGCGTCATTGTTTAGGGGTGTTTGGAGTAAGATGTGTTTTGTTTTTTAAATTGTTGCAAGGTATGAATGAGCGGAGGAGAAGAATGGAGGTGTTATGCATATTTATAGAAAGGAGAATTATGATTTATTTATTTTTTTCACCTTTTTGTTGGGGGTAGGGGAGGGTTGATGATATCATCATATTCATATATCTACGGTTGGTGCTTAACTTTGGTTATGCATGGTGTTTCAATGGAAATGTATTTGGGGTTTCATCAACAGGGGCAGAATTAATGGGGATTGTAATTAACTTTTTTCTTGATAGGACTTCATAATTGTCCCAACTATTATTCATTGACAAGGACATGTATGGACTAGTTACTTGCATTGACTTTCAGCTAGGTTGAATTTTTGTAGATTTGTAATTAAAATAATCTTCTTGATTTCCATGGAAGAGAATTGTACAATTGGTTCGTCTAAAGAGTTCCTGAAGATGAATACATCAAAGGTGTCCCCTTCATAGTTCAAACTATTAACATGATATTTATGCATCAATCAGTTTTCAATAGACTATTGATTTGTGAATATATATATATATATACACACACACACACACACTTTAAATCAATTAATGATATAACTTGTGCAATTAGTAAAACTTTTAGGAGTGTTTACGGTACTTACGGAAAGCAACAATTGCCCTGCAAGTAAGAGTGTCAACGGCCGGATACGGATCGGATATATAGGATCAAATCGTATTCTTATCTATTCTAATTTTTTGAATACGGATATGAATACATATAGTCTTAGATATTAAAGGGATATGAATATGGATTGCATATCGGAGGAATACGAATATGAATATAATTCGGATAATTAAAAATAAACTACTAATGTATATTCTAGCAAGAATAACATCTAAACATAATTTTTTTTTTTATTCATAAATTAGAACCAGTGTTCCAAATAGCTAGCTATGGTTTTTTTAGACCATAAAAACTAAGTTATAGGATAAAAAGTGGACTAATTCAGTTATGACCGCTACAACTGTAATAGCTGACCGCTATTACCGCTACTCGCTATTGATGACCGCTATGCTATATGGGCTTTTTTTTTTTTGCAATTTACACAGGCCTCTGTGCTTCTATTTCTATTTGTAATTTAGTCTCTCCTTCTATATCGGAAAATATTCAAATATTAATTCTTTTATTTGCTTGCTTTTTGTCTAGTATTCACTTGTAAATTATTGTCCTTTGTTTCAATTGAAAGTTGATTTCGATTATTATAATTTGTAATATAATCTGAAATTGAAAGTTGATTTCGTTTCACTTGTAAAATTAATTGTTCTTCATCTATTATAACATGTAATACTATGAAATATGAACTATTAAAGAATGTTACCTTGTAGATTTTTTTTTCTTATTTGCATGATTGAAAAAAAAATATAGACTTAGATTAGTTGTTATTTGGTTTTTACCTCCAAGTCCCCAATGTTGATAATGTTGATAATATTGATAATTAGTATAAATATAGAATATAATTTTTGAAAAGAAAAAAAATGCTATTCACGATAGTTTCACTATAGCTACGCTATTTGTGATAACATTTTTTTTAGCCTATCTGTGATGATGCGATAATCGCTATTTAGAACCTTGATCAGAACTAATATTTTTCATAATAAATTTGTTAGATTCAAAACATATATCATGTTACCAAAACAATAGTCACTAACCATGTCGACATGATTAGTAATTATTATTTTGGTAACATGATATATGTTTTGAAACCAACAAATTTATTATGAAAAATATTAGTGACGTCATAGTGTTATATTGTTATCAGAATATACCAACCCAAACTTGATAATAATTTTTCTAAGCATATGGGATAAAAATAAATACAAGAGTATTGAACGAGTTGCATCAACGATCATGCAAATTCAACTTCTTCTAAACCAACAACATCTTTTGTTTCTACTTTCTCAACAAAATCATATATCAATACTATGCGACAAAAAATACAAGTAATAAATTATTGGTATAAAAAAAATACAAGTAATAATTCATTAGTATATACAATTTAATAAATTAGTTTAAGAACACAGAGTATCTTTGTTGTGGTTTGGGGGTGTAAATGGACGGATATAGATAGTTATGGATAGTTATAGATAGTCAAACCCTGTCCTTATGTTATAATTTTTCAGATACAAATAGAGATAATTTTGAATATAAATACGACTACGAATAAGATAATTGAAGTAATTTTTCGGATTTGAATGAAATCGGATAATATCCGATCCGTTTACACTCCTACCTGCAAGACGGTTCTGTTACTGCACTAAATAACTAAGCTATATATCTTTATAAATAATGTAATTAATTTGTGAAAAGAAAAAGGTGTAACATGTAATTAACTACTGAAAGGTAGGTGTGCTTCTTATTCTTACAAGTTTCGCAATGGACGTGATAGGGGGGGGGGGGGGGGGGGGAGTTAGGGTAATAATAATAATAAAAGCTACGGCTCCGGATGTAAGTTATTTCAGTATTTAATAGTGTCGGATACAGGTTCATGCAATGCTCATACAGAAGCTACATGTGCATGCATGATGCATCTCTATTACTCTGTACCAAGGTTCTAAATAGCGTTTATAGCGTCGTAGCGGGATGGCTAAAAAAAAAGCTATAGCGAATAGCGTCGCTATAGCGGAAGCTATTCCAAATAGCGTTTTTTTTTTTTTACATTTCGTATATTCAATATTTGTACTAAATACCAACATTATCTAAAGTCTCATAGAACAATAAATAACACCAAAGTAATTAAGAAATTATAATATTCATATTGAACCCGTACAAAGTCCAAATTGCAGTTCAAAATATCCATAATAATATCATAAACTATCGATTTTTCCTATTAAAAATATCTTAAGCATCATGATTCATGACATAATCTATTTTTTTTTCTATTCAAATTTTAATTTCGGTTTGGACTTTTTTTCTATTCAAATTTCAATTTTTATTCCCAATTTCAAATTGATTTATCTGTAGCAAGTAGCAACAAATTCAATTTCGGTTTGAGATTTTTTTTATCTTTATTTAAAACCCATATAAATTGCTTAAAAAAAAAAAAACTCATATTGTATAGTGCAAATAGCGGACCGCTATAGCGCTGTAGCGGCCGTAGCGCAAATAGCGCATTTTGATGTCATAACGTAGCGTTTGGGGTCCAAAAACGCTATAGCGCGCTATTTAGAACACTGCTCTATACGGAAAAGCTGGCTAGCTACACGGTAATAGCTAGTAGCCTCACCGCATCCAATCCTTCCTTCACTTTTTTAAGATAAATGACGGGGTTCAATTTTTTTACTTTAAATGTTTGTAATAATAGGGAAAACATTATTATTCTTAGTCACTAACTAGATTACAAATTGGTCCTTAATTATAGTCAAAAAAATTTATTCATATTTTGTCCCTATAACATCCAATTTATTTTCTTTAAAATTGAGTTCTTAAGAAACAAATAATTTATTTGCTGTTTTGAAACAGCTGGGATAAATTGATGGATGCCAAGTCAATGCGTCAGCTTAAGTGGAAATTAGTTCAATTTTGCACTCGTAAAAAAATGTATTGATATTTGATAAGGTCAGGTTGAGAAAAAAATAATAATAAGAAAGCATGCAGACCAACTCAGAATTTTCAATTTTCTCAATCTAACCTTGAATTTGTCAAATAATAAAATTAATCTTGGATGCTTACGTACTAAATTATCTACTTAATTTTTATGTTTTCAAGTTTCTTCATTCCACAACACTCCAAAAATTAGAGTGAATAGTTAAACTTATTGAAATGATTTAAAAGGCATGTTGGGTGGCCATGTAAAAGTTTGATGTGACCATGTAAAAATTGTGTATTTACACAACTTTGCTCAACTGCAAGAAAATCATGTATACGTTCTTAGATCTAGCTATTTCTAAAAATAAGATTAAAAATCTAGCTGCAAGCAGGAGTGTTTATCGGTTCCGTTAAAATCGAAATAAAATCGGCAAATGAAAATTTTATTCAGTTTCCAAAAATACAACTGAACCGATCGAAATAAACTTATCAAACTGAATTAAAATCGAACCAAACAAACCAAACTAAAGTTTAATTTGTTCGGTTGAACCGAAATAAGAAGATTAAAAATAAAAAAAAAATTGATTTTGTTAATTTTTTGAATTTTCTTTATAAATGATATATTTTTAATTAATACACAGAATTGAATTAAAATTTAGTGATTTTCATACTCAAGAGGAAAAAAAATGTTCATAATTATTTTTTTATAGGCTAAAAAAAATATACTTTTTTCAGTAAATTAGGTTTAACCAGTTTTAAAAATTCATAAAGCGAACCAATCTATTTAACCGAAAAAACTGAACCGCTTATTTTGAACTCTCTCATGATTTGGATTAAACCAATTAAATCCGACTTGATGAATACCCAAGCTGCACGGATGCAAAAAATTTAGACATGATTGGGAAAATGAAAATTTGATAGAGAGAGAGAGGACTAGAATTGGGGTGTTCCTAAGTTCACCGTGTTTATTTGTGAACGCAATTCTAAAACCTATCTAATTGATTTTAAATGATGAATCTGAACAGTTGAAACTCATCTATCTTACGAGTGATGTGTCTACAAGCAAAAAATTTATACTTTGGAATTAATTTAGTATAAAGTAAAGCAGTCAAAATTGGAGGTTTATAAATTAATTTAATGCATTAATTTTTTGAACGTTTTTTGACCACTTAAGTCTATACAAAATTAATTCAAAATTTTAAATTTTTTACATGTAAATACATCACTTGTAAGGTAGACAGGTTTCAACAGTCTGAATTCATCATTTAAAATCAATTCAATAGATTTTAGAGTTGAGTTCTCAGAAAAACTTGTAAACTTAGGAACATCTAGTTTTACTCGATAGAGAGTTATGATGTAGTGATATATGGTGAAATTTACCGTCAACCAACATAAATGTCAATTTAGCTCGTTGTATGTCATTTTGTGGTAGTACATTTAATTTAATTAGCTCGTGTTGCCTGCCATTTTTCTTTTATTTACTAACTTTATGATCAGTTAAGCTCAAACTTTCTGAACATATTTTATTTTCTTCTGCTTTTTTGTTATGTTATAATTTTTTATCATTCACGTATAAAATTATTTGGATTTTCAAATAGGATATATATACCAACATTTTCTTATTTTTAAATAAAGATAGAAATAGTCCCGATATTTTTATTAATAATCTAAAAAAAAAACAAATATCAAATATAATCCCGATCTCAAATTATTTTTAAATCTAACCTAACCACCCAGGGATGGGGCGGTCAGCTTTTCTAACGAACCGCCCGCCCGTGGGGCAGTCCACTGCCCAAAAAAAAAAAAATCACCAAACCGCCCCACTATGGGGCGGTCCACTAATTTTTTTTTTTTTTTATTTAGATTTTGAGAGGGAGTAGTCCTATAATTTTGAACAGATTCAAAATTCAATTTAGAGAAAATGGCTACATAGATTTTTGTGTTCTTTATATCAAAATAAAGGTATGAAAGTCTAGTTTCCAGATAATATAATTTCTCTATACAAAAATATTACAGATTGGTACAGTTTTAGCGATTAATGGACAGAGGTCAGAATTATTGGATTGCTCACTGAAATTTCAGCTTTTCAGAATTCTGACCTCTGTCAATTAATCGCTAAAACTGTACCAATCTGTAATATTTTTGTAGAGAGAAATTATATTATCTGGAAACTAGACTTTCATACCTTTATTTTGATATAAAGAACACAAAAATCCATGTAGCCATTTTCTCGAAATTGAATTTTGAATCTGGTCAAAATTATAGGACTGCTCACTGGAATTTCAGCTTTTTTGAATTCTGACCTCTGTCAATTAATCGCTAAAACTGTACCAATCTGTAATATTTTTGTATAGAAAAATTATATTATCTGGAAACTAGACTTTCATACATTTATTTTGATATAAAGAACACAAATATCCATGTAGCTATGTTCTCTAAATTGAATTTTGAATCTGGTAAAAATTATAGGACTGCTCACTAGAATTTCAGCTTTTCTGAATTCTGACCTCTGTCAATTAATCGCTAAAACTGTACCAATCTGTAATATTTTTGTATAGAGAAATTATATTATCTGGAAACTAGACTTTCATATATTTATTTGTATATAAAGAACACAAAAATCCATGTAGCTATGTTCTCTAAATTGAATTTTGAATCTCGTCAAAATTATAGGACTGCTCACTGGAATTTCAGCTTTTCTGAATTCTGACCTCTGTCCATTAATCGCTAAAACTGTACCAATCTGTAATATTTTTGTATAGAGAAATTATATTATCTGGAAACTAGACTTTAATACATTTATTTTGATATAAAGAACACAAAAATTCATGTAGCTATGTTCTCTAAATTGAATTTTGAATCTGGTCAAGATTATAGGACTGCTCACTGGAATTTCAGCTTTTCTGAATTCTGACCTCTGTCCATTAATCGCTAAAACTGTACCAATCTGTAATATTTTTGTATAGAGAAATTATATTATCTGGAAACTAGACTTTCATACCTTTATTTTGATATAAATAACACAAAAATCTATGTAGCCATTTTTTCTAAATTGAATTTTGAATCTGGTCAAAATTATAAGACTGCTCCCTCTAAAAAATAAAAAATAAAAAATAAAAAAATCACCAAACCGCCCCACACTGCCCAACGGGCGGGCGGTTCGTTGGAAAAGCTGACCGCCCCATCCCTGGGCGGTTAGGTTAGATTTAAAAATAATTTGAGATCGGAGTTATATTTGATATATATTTTTTTTTAGGTTATTAATAAAAATATCGGGAAATAGTTTCTCGACTTCAAATAATAGATAATATAACACCAATTTGATTGCAACCTAAAAAACATCAGGACACACCTTAATTTCTTCTGAAAAGGGAAAAATAAAAAAATCCCTCCGTACAACGAAATTTCACGTAATAGTACGGCCTCTCAGTATACTTCAAAAAATCAATTGTAAGAGCAAGATGTTATTTTTTATGAGAGAGAGAGAAGAGATTAAGAAAATAAATTGTATTTACAATCTTATTTTTCTGATTACAAGTGTTTTATTTATACTTACAAGGAAATAAAAAACTAGCCGTTAGAATGCACTACTTCCTATTGTTATTAATTACAAAACACTATTTCATATTCTATTAATAATGGTACACTATTCTCTATTATAGTAAATAAACTAGCTGTTATAATTTGAATTTTATTTTATATTTTAATACTCCCCTCAAGCTTGAGATGTATATATCGTACAATCTTAACTTGCTTGTAATTTTCTCAAATGGACTCGGATCCAAGCCTTTGGTGAAGATACACAAGTTGATCTTCACTTTTTATATATGGTGTTTTAATTTTCTTTGATTGAACATTTTCTCTAATAAAGTGACAATCCACTTCTATATGTTTTATTCGCTCATGAAACACGGGATTTGAGGCTATATATCGTGCTAAATTGTTATCGTAATACATTTTCATATGTTCTTGAGTTTTGAATCTCATGTCTGATAGGAGTTGCTTGATCCACATCAACTCGCTTGCAATTGATGTCATGACACGGTATTCAGTTTCGGCTTTTGATCAATGTACAACATTTTGTTTTTTTGTTTTTCAATGTGACTAGATTTCCGCTACAAATGTGCAAAAATCGGTTGTCGATTTTCTATCGGAGCTTCCGGTCCAATCTGTATCGGAATAGACACATATATAATTAGAATTATTGTTTTTCATCCAAATTTCCTTATCGAGATTGCTTTTTAGATACCTCAAAATTTTATTTACAGCTTCTAAATGTAGGGTTCTTGATGAGTGCATGAACTTACTAATTTGACTTACGGAGAAAGAAATATCCGGACGAGTGATCGTCAGAAAGATCAATTTTTCTACAAGTCTTTGAAATTAGTTTATGTCTTCTAAAGGTTCACCATCTTCACTATTTAATTTGCACTTGTTATCAATTGGAGTAGAGGCCGATTTGCATCCTAATTTACGGATTTTTTTTAATAAATCAAGTGTATATTTTCTTTGGGAAATAAAGAACCCTTTATCTGAGAAAACTACCTCAATTTCTAAAAAATATTTAAGATATCCTAAATCTTTTATGTCAAATTTTTTTTTAGTTATTTCTTATTTTTATGAATTTGCTCTAAATTATTTCCGGTAATTATGATGTCATCTACATATACTAAAATGAGAGTTGTATTGGTTCCATCACAATTGGTAAATAAAGAGTAATCGGCATTACTAATTTTAAAATTGCAAGAAATTAAATAAGAGCTAAGTTTGTCATACTATGCCCATGGAGATTGTTTTAATTCATAGATTGATTTATTTAGCCTACAAACTAAGTTAGAGTCAGTTTTCAATTTATGACCGGGTGGTAATGTCATATACACATCTTCTTCAAGTGTTCCTTGAAGAAAGAAATTTTTAGCATCCATTTGGTAAAGGTCCCAACCATTGTTTACCACAATGGAAAATAAAATTCTCACGTTATTTATTTTTGCCACCAGTGCAAAGGTTTCATTATAATCTATGGTTACCATAATTTGGATAAATCATTTAGCTACAAGTCTTTTTTATACCTTTGTATGGTACCATCACTGTTATATTTGGTTTTATGTATCCATTTACAACCAACAGGTTTTTTATTTTTTGATAGTGGAACAATCTTCCAAATTTCATTTTGTTCTAAGGCTTTTAGTTCCTCATTCATAACCTTGCATCAAATTGGACTTTCAATTGCTTCTTGGTAATTTTTTAGCTCTGATTCATTTTCAATACTAGTGAGAAATGTACAGTATTTGGTTGAAATATTGGGATATGCAATAAAATTTTCTATTGGATATTGTACCATATAGGTCACATAATCTCTAATTCTAGTTGATGGTTGTGGTACATGTTGTGTATTTTTGGTATTGGATTATGAGTCAATTTGTAATACACTTTTCACTTTAAATTTAGAAAACCTTAATACACAATGATAGATTGGTTGCAAGCATACAACCTATCCTTGTAGTAAAATATGTATCGATCCAAAGATAACGGGAGGAATTACTTTCTACTAAATAACTAATTCTAAATGATTCAAATAAAGTAAATGGGGGGGTTTTGTTGTAAACTGAAATTGTGGGTTCAATACCCGAATTGGAGTTGGAACAAGACAAAACAATTAAACAAATAATAAAAAGAAGTTTGTAATCAAAGAGATGGAATCTAAGAGCTATCGGCTCTCAATCCCTTGATCAAATTCACACTTACTTGGTTTCTAAATTCATGTTTGTAATTTTGGGGTTTCTAAACCTAATATGTCAAAAAGGGTCACTTTCGTGAATTATGACGTGTCTAGATAGTTTAGATTTCACGATTAAGTTCTTCACCCTAATTATCTAGACCATAAGCACATGTTTAGCCTAATTTATTCCCAAATATCGACACTTCACGATTAAGTTCTTCACACCAAAATTCGGTTCAATTTTAGGGGTCCCAATTGAATATGAGGCTTCACGATTAAGTCATTCACCTCAATTCAACCATTGTTCTTGTGGTTCCGGACTAAGAAGTAGATTTGGTCATTTCTAATCTCAATCCTAGAGTTATTCATGCAAGTAATTTGGTTCTATCAATTATTTGATCCTAACACCTTAAGTGGGTTAACCTAAGTGGGACACTAATCAACAAATCTCAAATCACTTAAGCACATGAATTATAAAATCAACAAGACCAATCAATCAACAAACAATCATCACATAGAAATATTATCCAAGTAAGATAAAATCTAATACAAGTTCATGATGAAGCCTAAGCCCCTAGAGAGGAATCTAGCATCTCCTGGGTGCACTAACATCCAAGAGATACAAAAGAGAAAAACATGACTAAAAACCTAGAATAACAAATAAGATAAGATAATACACCAATCTCCTAGTTTGCCACTCCTTGTCTTCGGTATTGGTCGCTCGAATCAGCCTTCAATCCTTCAATCCCAAAAGCCTTTGATTTGTGGGGAAGAGGGAAAAAATGGAGAAGTTTCTGAAGAATAGAACCTAGGAACAAGGTGGAAAAAGAGATCCCCTCTCCTGCTGTCTCCTGGCTATTAAATAGCCAATTTCGTGCTTTAGGCAATCAATCCCCGAAATCTGGCAGCCATTCTGAGAAGATCCCTCAAAATCAGGCTAAATTAGCATTGGTGCGGCCTTTGTGCGGCCTTCATAAAATCCGTGCGGCCCGCACAAAATGAGGAGTTGGCCGGAAACTGCGCGGAGAAAAGAGATTTGCGCGGCCCGCATAAAATTTTCTTCAGGCCGCACAACGACCCGCAAGACTCTCTGACTTGACTGGAGCAAAACTTGTGGATTTCTGACTTTTTATTTTCGGATGAATTTATTTTGTGCGGCCCGCACAAACTCGCAGAATTGCTCGTTTTTGCTTGATTCCTACAAATTGAACAAGGCAAAAGCAGTAACTTGGCTCTTGAATGTATTCTCTATTTAAACTAGGATAAAACACAAGAAATTTGGTACAATTTAGAGGTAAAATCTTAACCGAAAGTATATATAATTGAGGCTTATCAGTACACTAGATGACCTTCTAACTATTGTGTCCTCTTCTATTTCACTTTCTCTTGTGTCATTATTAATTTCAAGAGTTTCCTCTTCATGATTATTAATCTCAACTTGATGGTTATTAATAGAAACAAAATTCAATCATCTAAGTAAGATATTACTATATTGTTATTTTGATTATTTGTGTATGTTTGGTGGATTATTTTGATTATTTGTGTATCTTAAAAAAATGTAACATCTTTAGAAAAGTACAATTTTTTATTAATTGGATCATAGCATTTATAATCTTTTTTATAATGTGAGTATTCTAATAAAATAGTTTTTTGTGATACAAAATCAAGTTTGTCTTTTCTTTTGATATGTACGAAACTTATACAACCAAATACTCTCATATGGTCATAAGTGATTTTTTTATTGATAAAAAATTTCTAATGGACTTTTGTTTCTTAAATTGACACTAGGCAATCTATTAATTAAATGTGTGGCACAAAATACGGCATCCGGCTAATAAATTTTAGGAACATTGTTTTGAAATAATAAAGATCGTGTCATTTCTAATAAATGTCTATTTTTCCTTTTTGATATTCCATTTTGTTCGGTGAGTATTTATGCATGTTGTCTGGTGTATAATACCCTTTTCTTTAAAGAGGTTTGAAAATTTTCTATTTATAAATTCTGTTTCATTATCCAATCTAAAAATATTAAGTTTCGCATTAAACTGAGTTTTTATAAGATATAAAAATTTATAAAAGCAATCAAACACTTTATTTTTAGATTTAAGTAAATATAACCAACTGACTTTTGAAAAATCATCAATAAATGTAATAAAATATTTAAATCAATTATATGAATCAATTGGGGGCAGGTCCCCATACATCGGAATGTACTAAATCAAACATAGTTTCACTTTTGCTAGTGGAAAGAGAAAAATGAAGCCTAGTTTGTTTTGCTAACTTATAAATTTCATAATTAGTACAATTTAAAATTTTAAAATCTAAAACACTATTTAAAATCTTGTCGGAAGGATACCCAAATCTCTTATGCCAAAGATCAGAGTTAACAGATTTTGCGGAAGAACAAAGATTTAATTGTTTCAAAAGATAGTGTCCATTTTCGAAGAATCCTTGACCAATCTTGTTGTCGGTTTTTCAGTCCTGAAATACAACGTTTTTATAAGAAAAAATTGCATTACAATTTAATTCTTGTGTTAATTTATTTATAGAAATTAAATTTATTAGAAATGTTTGTAAATATAAAATATTTTTAATGTGTTTATTATATAAATTAATTTCTCCTATACCATTTATTTTTGCCTTCATACCATTTGCATCCAAGTCATATCTATCACATTTGGTCGGATTTAGATTTGATAATAATTGTTTGTTACCAGACATATGATTTGTTGCGTCACTATCTATAATAATTTGATTAAAAAATAAATCTTTTGAGTTAGAAGTAATACCACATGCACTGGGGTTGTTCTGGTTGCTTAGTAGCGCAGAAAGTTGTTGAAGGACTTGTTGCATTTGATCCACAACACTTGACCCGCAAGAAAGTGACCCGCCACCGCCATAGGATGCCTCTGACTCGTTTGGGAATGACCCGCCATTGACAGAAAAAGCCCCTCCAATGGCAATTTGATTGTTGGTCTGCCAAACCCTTTATCGGGTCCGCCTAACCCAATGACAGTTTGATTGAATTCGCCAGGCATTTGAGAATTGTTGGGTCCGAATCCAAATTTAGACGGACCCACTAGCTCATTAACTCCATTCCCTTCATTAGAAACAATGTAACCTCTATTTTTCTCGTTGTTTTTCTCCCAATTTTTAATGATTTTTTTTCTTGATTTTTTTTTTGTCTGAGATAAGGATAGAGATACCAACACCTATCCCGAGTGTGGTCCTCCTTTTTACAGTGGTTACATTTTTCATTTTTTGGTTGATTTAGGTGATTTGTAAAGCCAAAATTACCATCCACTTGATTATTGCACAATGTATTTGCTTATTCAATTTTTGTTTTTGTTAAATTTGATTAAAATCAATTAGATATGCTTTTTATTTAGATATGCATTTTTTATTTATGTGATATTAGATTTTAGATCTGAAATTCTTGCTAACGTACATGGTCACAATTAAGTTAACTAGTGTGCATACAACTCTAAAATGGAATCAGAGTAGGTCCGATGCCCATCGGACCTACCTTGGTTCGATGGGTGTGATGACCATTCGATCTGCATCAAGATTCGTGTGATATGTATCAAAATCCGTGCAAGTCTATATCAATTTCCGTACACATAGATCTTGATGCTAATCGCCCATCGGACCTACTCCTATCTCCTCTAAAATTCCCAATACACTTGTCAATCAAATAGGGTTGCATTATTTCTAAAAAAAAATATTAGAGGGTTGTATTTGAAAAAATTCCTAAAAGAAGACAAAATTAGTGCTCCACTAGGTCTCTCTTTTTTGGGTAATTATTAATTATCGCTGTAGTTGTCAATGCCATTTTCATGGCAAGATATGCTAGGGGATAGCTATTGTTTTGGGCATTAGCCAATAGGCGAAAGGTCCCCTTTTAACTTTATTAGCACATCTTTTGACCTTGCATCCACCTTCCACCCTAGTAAAGGGTCATGTGTGTGTGTTAGCTGATAAACTTATTCTTTGGATTCAATGTGGCACCCGATGCTAATTAACTAATTCCTACTCGTGATTGTGTTTATAGCATTCACATATACTCCACTCCGGTGCTATAAGTCTATTCTATTGATAGAGATTTCTTTGAATTTGTGGTCGAAAATTTATCTTTAGTTAAAAAGTATGTGTCGACATATTAAAGTTGTATTCATGGAAATAAATCTGTTGTTATTCTTCAGGAATAATATATTTCCCTTATTCCGATTCCAACCGTTCATACTTTTCTATACACAAATTTCAACGGAAAAACTTTTTCATGTGCGAATCTCAACCAATATCAACGACCGAGATCAGAATAACAGCAGATTTATTTCCAGTATTAATTCATTCATATGGAAAGCATTTTATTTCATAAATGTTCAAATTATATATCAAAGTCAATTTTCTGTGTACTATAAGAAATTGATTGAGCTAATAATTAACAAAACCACAAGCTAGCATAATCTCTCAATTTTATATTGATAATTATTTTTGCTATTTATAGGGACAAATAATGATCCTTTGCAATTTAAAAGAAATTTGCTGTTTGTTCTCATCCACATAATTAAAGTTTTATCATTTTGATCATTTACATTTCCACGCTTAATTAATTATACTTAGTCCCTGGCTCTCTTAAAATGAACTAGAGATCCATTTTTTTCCGTTACAAGGACCACTACCACTAGAGAATTATGTATGGAATTAATTTTCAACAATTGAACCATGCATTGAATGCATGAACTGAACCACCAATTTGCTGGGGTTCTCTATTCAAGTCTAACCTCAGCCTCTCTCCTTGGTGGATCCAACTGCAAATAGTAGAATGGTATGGAGTTAATAGAAGCCGTTTCAAAGGCTCTTGCGATGAGCAGTAATGGCGATTAAATGGCGATTCCTTTTTCACCTACCCAATTCTGACTGTCCCCTCTCCCACGAGTTATCACTACTCTCTACTTTCCTACCTTATCTCTCTCGCACTAACGCTACAGTACCCTCTACCCTCCATCACAGAAGTGTAAGAGATGGACACACCATACCCGTACAGCACCGAACGCAGACAGCGTTCACCTTCATACATCCCGGTCCATCACACCTACTACCACCAGCTGAATGAGCTCAACCACTCCATCTGGGTCCAAGGACCGGGGCTACTGCAGCAATGGGATATCTCCGCCGTACTGGGTTTTTTCATGGGTCGATTCGGAGGAGATTTGGAAGATTACACGACACACCGATGCAACGACAGATCCTTCCTTGTAAGGCTACCAAATCATCTAAATAGAGAAATGGTAATTGAGAGTCTAGGGAACTGGGCTTGGAGGGGGAATATCACTATACGACCATGGCTGCAAGGAGAATCCCTCAATAGGCGGCCAGTTAGTCAAAGGGTCAAAATTCGAATAGAGGATTTCCCTTTCCCTATATGGCACAGAGACTACATTATCCAGTATCTCCAAGATCTGGGGGAGATAGAACATTTGGATGACCGTAGTCACTGCCGGGACTACATTGAGGCGTGGATAAGGTGCCAGGACCCCAATGAAATACCACAAATTGGCACAGTGCATTATGACCAATTCTGGGGGGAATGCAGGATCAACATAGTAGAAGGGGAAGTTGGACCTCCGTCACCAGCAGACGGAAATATGGGAACGGCTATTGCAACTGATATAGAGGGGCAACAATCAGGTACAGGGGAAGAAACAGTGCGCTCGGCGGAGGTCAATCAGGGGGCAAATAACGCCCCGTCAGGGAACTTCTCTACCTCAGGCGACTCAACGGACCCGTCCTGGTATGTTGAAACGGAGCAAGCTCAGCCATGGGCGGCGTGTAGACCATATGAACCGGGTCTAGGCAGGGGTGGCCAACGGATACAAGGAAAAGCTGGCATGATAAAGTTTGGGACCTTACTGCCAATTCAGGTAAGTATCTCTTTTACAGAGGTAGACATGAAAGGGGAAAAAGGAGGAGTCTGGGGAGGGAAAGTGGCTCTGCAAGACCCAAAATGGGGAGCGCAGGTACTAATAAGGGTGGGAACAGTGATGATCTATGCTGACCAAGGAAAAGGGCAAGAAATGGGGAAACCTACTGGGCCTGGGTATGAATTAATGAAGGGGAGTACAAAAGGCATCCACCTAAGTCAGACGGGCCATAAAGGAAATGGCCTGTTTGGTGAAAGGAAAATCAATTACCTCAACAACCTACATGGATCACCTCTAAACCCCCAAACAATCACAAAAGACCCCTGTAAAACAATTTTCTCTACTCCCCAACAGAACAACACCTCTCTTCTAGGCCCAATCCCCAAACAATATCTCCCTGGAGTGAAAATGGCAAGTAACACTGATGAGTTGGCGTCTATGTTTGCTACTCTACAAGCAGGAAATGAGTTGGCTCTGGTGGGAGTGGACCTACCTCTGCAAGGGGTGACTGAGAGGGACTGGGAGTTAGCGGTGATGGCTAAGGTGGTCTCAGACCGACAAGTTTATGAGACCCAATTTGCACAAACCATGGTGAAGGCGTGGGGGGCTCACCCAGAAACAAAATTCACACTGGTAGGCCGCAATACTTTCCTCATTGATTTCTTCTCTGAGGGTGAGAAGACACGGGTTATGAATAAAGAAGCGTGGCTGTACCGAGGGGATATTATTGTAATGAGAAGGGTTAGGAAGCAAGCTGACCTATCGGCTGACTTTATCACAACGGTTGACTTATGGACTCAACTGCACAACATACCACCTGAGTCTGTAAACAAGGAAGGGGTCCTCCACCTAGCTGGAACCATAGGGAAGCCGATCTCGGATGCGAGGCAAACTTCTCAAAATGGTAAGATTTTCTGGAGAGTCAGACTTTCTCTGGAAATTAATGAACCCTTGAAAAGTACAAAAACCATGAACCATCCAACTTTGGGGCCGCTACTGGTCTATCTGGTATACGAGAGAACTGGGAGGGTGTGTGAATACTGTGGCTGTTTGGGACATGAAATATCTTCATGCCCAAAATACGGGAAGGCGCTGAGTATGGCAGCGGATCCGTTCTATGCCAACAGGCCGGAGCTAGAAGAGTTGCTGGAATTCAGGTGGGGGCCCTGGGTGACAGCGGCAAGCCTAGTGCCGAGAAATGATGAAACGGGGAAGGCCCAACAAAGCGGGTCAATACCGCCGGGTTTTGAAACAGAACCCGGGCTGCAAAAGGGGGCCCAAACAGACAGTGAAGAGAGGCCCAAAGAAGGGGTGACAGGCTCTGGGATGACTCAAGACAAGGCAGGAAGGGTCTACTCAAATCGGGTCAGAACTAGGAATAGTAGTGGTATCAAACCAAGTACTGCTCTCATGATAACTGAAGGCCTGGGGCAGGAAGAGGAGATGGAAACTGGAGATGGTAGTTGGATTGCGACTAAGAGGCTTAGGGCGGCGAGCCCAAAATCGCCGCCCCGGGCCCAATGAATATACTCTCGTGGAATTGTCGAGGGAGTGGAGGCCCGGCGACAATTCAAACACTAAAAAGGTACCTTCATAGTACGAACGCAACGATGGCATTTGTGTCTGAGACACGTTGTAGTGAGAAAAAATCAAAAAATAGAATTACAAAGGTAGGGAATTTTGAGTGTGAGGCAGTAGGTTCAGTAGGGCAAAGTGGGGGATTATGGTTCATTTGGGCGAAGGAAATAAATGTTAAAGTAGTAGAGAAGTCTTTTTATTTTATGTTTGCTCGGATTGAAGATCCGAACAGGACATGGGTTTTGGGTATGGTCTATGGAGATCCGCATCACTCACTGAATGGATATATTTGGGAGAGAATAATTCATTATGCAAACCAGGATCTACCACTGTGTTTAATTGGGGACTTTAATGCAATTCTGCATCCGCAAGAAAAACAAGGTGGCTCATCTAGGTTTCATGCAAACAATCGTTCTTTCCGGAGTATGACCCAAGAGGCAGGGTTAGTGGATTTGGGGTACAGGGGACCTGCTTACACATGGACAAACAGCCGACAAGGGTCGGACTTGATTCTGGAAAGGTTGGATAGAGTTTTGGCAACTGTTGGATGGACGGCATTATTTCCTAAGGCGGACGTTTTTCACATGCCTAGATTCAATAGTGATCATAACCCTATTCTATTGAGAACAGAACCAAAGAGAGTAAGGCCGAAAAAGATTTTTAGGGTGGAGAACTGGTGGCTGCAGTGTGAGGATTTTGAGGCAGTATGCAATGGGGTTATAGGAGAAAGGAAGGAATCATGGGAGGAGTTAGTAGGAGCGATAAAAGAAGGGCTGACCATGTGGGCGAAGTCAATCCCTAAACCTGACAAAGAGTTGCAGGAACTGGAGGGGAAAATGGCTCTGTTACAACAGTCAATCACATCGGATGAGGGGCGAAGAGAGGAGAAAGAGTTGCAAGTGAAATACAATGACTGTTTGGCAAGGATGGAAGCTTACTGGCTTCAAAGGTCACGGGTAAAGTGGATGGCAGAAGGGGATAGTAATACCGCGTTCTTCCATGCGGTTACTAGAACTAGAAGGAGGCAAAACAACATATCTATGATTCAAAATGAGGATGGCTCATGGCTGATAGAGGAAAAGAAAGTGAGAGGGGCGTTTATAAGGCACTTCAAAGCAATCTACTCCAAACCAAAAGAAGGGTTCCAGCCAGGTAGGCAATCTCTGGCTGACTTGCTAGCAGACACCCCACTGCCAACAGTTGATGAGTCAAGCGCATGGAGTCTAGAGGCGCTGCCAACAGTGGAGGAAATTAAAGGGGCTGTGTTTCAGCTTGGACCAGACAAGGCCCCAGGGCCGGATGGGGTCAACGCTCGATTTGTGCAAAAATTCTGGCATTTCCTTGGGAGCACAGTAACTGAGGAGATAATGGATTTCTTTATGCACGGAAATATAAAACGAGGGGTTGCGAGGTCCAATTTGGTGTTGGTGCCGAAAATTTTAAATCCCGCAAAGGTGACGGATTATCGCCCAATCAGTGTGTGCAATGTGATATATAAGGCGATATCCAAAATTTTAGCTGGAAGGCTCAAACACCACATACCCGAACTGGTAAGCACTAATCAAACAGCCTTTGTTGCAGGAAGGGAGATAGCCGACAATGTCATTCTTCTTCGCGAGGTGCTTCACACTTTCCGATCAAAAAATTTCAGAAAAGAGGCTTTCTGCCTCAAGTCTGATCTCTCCAAAGCTTTTGATAAGATGAGTTGGGAATTTATGGAAGAGCTATTGCCATTGTATGGGTTCCCGCCTCGGTTTGCTAGCTGGATCATGAAATGTATCACATCAGCCGAGTACACAGTACTGTTTAATGGGGCAGGAGATGGGTTTTTCGTACCAGAGCAAGGGTTGAGACAGGGGTGTGCTTTGTCACCGTACATTTTTATACTATGTATGAATGTGCTTACGGTAATGTTCAAGGATCAGATTATGAAGAACAACATCTCGGGTCTTAGAATAGCACCAAGGGCACCTGTGTTGACTAACCTAATGTATGCTGATGACTTACTGATTTTTGGTGAGGCTGGAGAGCATGAGGTGAGGCAAGTGAGGCGGATACTCCAATCCTTTTGCTCCATATCGGGTCAGGAAATTTCGACACAGAAATCCAAATTGTGGTTTAGCACCTATACACCACCATACATGGTGAAATGGGTAATAGACACATTAGGGATAGGTCTGGCAGAGAAGGGGGAGAAGTACCTGGGATGCCCCATTGACATCTCAAGACCAAGCTGCTTTGATGAGGTGGTTGGGAAAATTGAGGGGAGACTAAGTTCCTGGAAGGGAAGGTTGCTCTCCCAAGCGGGACGGACAGTGCTGATCCGATCAGTGATAGAATCAACTTTGGTGTATTACATGTCAACCGCGTCGTTACACACAACAGTCATCACCAAAATCAAGGCAGCGGTAAGGAGATTTTTCTGGGGGAAGGAGAAGCAGAGGTATGTGGCGTATGTAAAGTGGGACATTATAACTTTACCGAAATGTCTGGGTGGGTTAGGAATGAGAGACCTTAGCCTCATGAACAAAGCGCTAATTACAAAAAACCTGTGGAAAATTGCGGATAATAACCCTGCAATGTGGGTGGAACTAGTGAGAGCAAAGTACCTACCACAAAGCGCATTATGGCAATCGAATCGGGTCTATATGTGCACCAGATTTTGGAAGAGTGTTATGGAGGCCAGGGATTTTCTTAAGAGTAACATCCAGTGGTTAACTGGCAATGGAAAAGACTGCGCCTTGTTCCAGCAGCCATGGTTCAGCAACTGGCAGCAATCGACAGCTAGAAATGGAGCCCAAAGAAGGATGAAGGTATGTGAGATATTTAACACAGATGGAGAGGGGTGGGATGAATGCAAAATGTTTGAACTAGTGGGGGTGTATAATGCACAAGTAATAATGGAGGAACTGCCAAGGAGACAAGTGAGTAGTGAGATGGAAGATCGACTTGTCTTCAAGCCAGCAAGAAGTGGTTTGTTCACAGTAAAAGGGGCATACCGGGCTTTGCAACAAGGGGCGGCAGGAAGGCTGGTACCAGGGACTTCAAAAGAATTCTGGAATCAGTTATGGGGTGCTAAGTACACGATACCAAAAGTTAAAATGTTTATTTGGAAGGCACTGTACGGAGCTTTACCGGTTGGGGCTGAATTGCATAGAAGAATGGCGCAAATTGATGGAGGGTGTAAACTATGCGGGGCAGGGGAGGAGACGGTGATACACATGTTGTTTCACTGTACCAGAGCCAGAACAGTATGGTTTATATCACCACTTGGGCTTAGAACTGATGCAATTCAGGGGGAATTGGGACAAATCCTAGTGGAAATCTGGAAGCGGCTGGAACCAACTCATGTTTGTCTCTTTTTCTATCTCCTGTGGCAAATTTGGAAAGCTAGGTGTGGACAAATCTATGGGGGGAAGAACCAGATGCCCCAAGTGGTGGTCACAGCAGCTATGGCAATGTGTCAGTCGGCCCAAAAATTTAAAGGAAATGAATCACAAAACCGGACTGTAGAAGGAGCTGGTACGCAACAAATAGTGTCTATAGTGGAGTATGAGTGCTGGGGGGATGGCTCCTATGCGGAATCAGGTAGAGGGGGGCAGCGTATGGTTTGTTCAAAACAGGAGAACTGGTACAGTATGGTACGCGGCACTCATCAGCCTACTCAGCGTTTCAGATGGAGGCTTTGGCGCTACTGATAGCAATGCAAGCTGCACAATCACTACAAATTGCAGATTGCGTTTTCTATTCGGACTCTGCAGAGCTAGTGCAAATCATGCAGAGGAAGAATCCACAGAGCGTTGATTGGAGAGCACACTGGGAAGTAGCACAGGTGGGGATAATTATGGAAAGGGTTAAGGGTTATAGATGTGTTTATGTAAACAGGGAAGGGAATTCATTGGCCCACAATTTAGCAAATCTGGCCAGGGTAGATACCTTGGACACAGTGGGGTTTACTTTCCCATCTTTTCAACATATGTAATGAAATGTTGTAACATCTGTTTGATTCAGTATGGAATACAAGCCTACGGGCATCATTTGGCAAAAAAAAAAGAATGCATGAACCGCTGTATATTAAATTATTCATTTTGTCACATTGCAAAAGCTTTAAAGAAAACATGAAGTGTTATAATTTATCCTTATGTCAAAGTTTTATGGCTTAAATATTATATTTTTTGTTGGTAAAAATAATAACATGTATATATTGGGGGTGAGGAAAGTGTTATAATTTATATTTTAGCAAACACATGAAGTGTTTACATTTTGCAAAATGTAAAGAGGAATTCGTTCATATTTAAAATGCGAGTATCTGGACCTATATAGTTGACAAAAGTAAGATAATATATATTCTTTGTAAATACTTTTTTTCCAAAATTAATAAAGCTGTTGGTTCCTAATTAATAAACAATATCTTATATAACACAATCTTATAAAATTGAGTTATCCAAATAGTAATGAAGGAAAACATCTCGATCAATTTGAATTTATGAAAAAAAAAGGGGTGTGTTCAACAATAATAATAAAAAAAAAACATGTGATTCTAGGCGAGAATAATAATAGATACATACAATGTATAATGAGGTACATTTAACAATGTTGATTGTTATGATTTTATAATCTACAGAGAATAAAATAACGACCTTCTTTGTCAGTATACTATCAACTGAGTAATTTCAAATATCGCAGATCTAAAAAGGAAAAAGTAATGTAAATATTTATAATTTCTGTCATGTAATTAATGTCAAGTGGAAAAGGTATAACTATTTTATTTTGCTTCCTGGATTATTTATTGAAATTAGAATGAAGGCAACAAATGTCTTAATGCTATTTTAAAATCAGACCTTTTTTTTTTGAAAAAAAAAAAATCCTTGCCATCATTACAAAAATCAAATCATTTTTTTGTCAAAAATAGATGAAGTATCTTACAATTTGAATGTACTAGAAGGACCACGATAATTTCTTTATTTACTAGAAGTGACTATTGAACCGGGATCTGTCACGTTAAGAAAATTTATAATAAAATTTTTAAGTCATTTGTTTATTTAGAGTGTTTAAAACGGAATCAAAATTTGATCGACGAGCGAGGAGTGGGAAATTAAAACAAGATTAATGGGTTTATATTGAATTTTAAAGTTATCCGGACCATTGATTCACCCTAGCACGAATCGCGAAGCACCCTCTTTGATTAACCCTCACCCCTCTCTCTTCTCCCTTGTGTTTGGCCGGCCAAAGAGAAAGAAAGAGAAAGAGAGAGAGAGAGCGAGAAGAAAAGAGAGGGAGAGCTCCAAAATCCCGTCGGATTGCGCCACCGTCCGAAAAATCGAGGTTGAAACCGAGAAGGCAGCCGTAGATCTCTCTTAGCCATTCTGTCGGTAATTTTTCTTTTCCCGTCTTCGTTTGAAAATCTGAGATTTCTCGAATCCGCGGGTTGTTCGTTTTAAACCCGAGATTTGTGTTAGAATTGATCGAACTCTAACTCCTTTGAGCTTCTCATCTCTCGTTTACCGATTTTCTCCGTGATTTCGTCTCCCATTTTGGATTTCCCATTCTAGGGTTTTGATACCAAATCCCGAATTGAAACGCGGCATTGATTGATTAGGTTAGTCCGACCGACTAGACTTGTCCTCGGTAGGGTTACCTCTTGATCGGGAAAGGTTAGAACGTGTAATGGTTAAATCGAGGTTTCGACCAAATTAGGGTTACACCAACCGGCCAATCGAATTGATGCGTAAACCAGAATAGCGAACCAGTACAGGAATGAGACCTAATTGAGATGGTATACGTGGAATGTAGGTGTAGGCTCGGTTGAGCAAAGGTTTGCGGGGCATTCCGAGGCGCCTGATCTATAGTCACGCGGTACGCCTATTGCCAGCAGGTGCGGGATTCTTGGACTTGTTTGATAATTTATATTCATGAATTAAACTGCTTCCAATTGTCATGTTGAACTGCTTGATTGATTGCATAATCGAATTGTTTGAATCATATGCATAACCGTATTAAATTAGAACTGATATGTACTGAAATCGCCTTATTGCGGGCCGCAACAACTCCCATTACGGGCCGCAATCAACAGCGTAGCTTAAAATATAGGCTGACTAACTCTCTGAATACTTTGTTGCGGGCCGCAATGAACGTAGCAGAATGAAAAACTCTCTGGCTGAGAATGGAGTACTTTGTTGCGGGCCGCAACCACAGCCATTGCGGGCCGCAATGAGAGCCTGGAAAATGCCAATAAGAGCTGGAAATTTTCGGGTAATTAAGTTGCGAGCCGCAATAACCCCATTTCAGTCCGTAATGAATATCACAGTTATATTTGCATGTTGAATGGTATATCGTTTGTTTGTGTGCTTTGTTTTGGAACTACGGTCGAAAGTCCCCAACAATTTATGACTATCTAGGATGGTCGGTAATGTTTCGAAATCAACGCTGGGCGATGACTCGAAACCATGTGCGCATATGAGTATAATTAATCAATGCTGGGCAATGACTGATCGTGACGGAGACTTTGGGTGACTGTGAGGAAACGATGAAATGATGTCATATCCAATCTGGGACAGGAATGACAGTTTGGTATGACGCGTTGCGAATGGACGATTCTGAGCTTATTGCATACGAATTTTTATCTGATTATGAACCAGACCTTAGTTAATGGTTAAGCCAAAGCACTGCGGATGGGTGTCAGATAAAGGGTCCAGCTTGGTGGGCCATCTGTAGGTGTCAGTGACACTACAGATGTGGGTTGGAAAAGGGTCCAGCTCGGTGGGACATCCGTAGGTGCTACCAGCTGTAATAAACTGAGTTAAGCCAAAAACGTGCGTGTTTGAGATTCATCTTGGAAATTCCGTAACTTGTGTTTCATTTGGTGAATTGTTGTCAATCATATGCACTTGCTTCATTTATGAATATGCATCTGTATGAACTGCTTTTGTATGGTTTCATTTCTGAATATAGATTTTGATTGCAAGTCCAATAATCTAAACTGTGGCAAATTTCGCACTGAGAATTTATTCTCACCCCCACTCTTGGGTTATTTTACAGGATTTGAGGCGTCGGGTTCTGGAGAGGCACGCGAGTTGTAGACCCTCGGTAGTTGCCTCTGTATGGCCTAATCTACCTTTTGTTGTATAGTTTAGGGTTAGGCCTGATGGTTAGTATCTGTACGAGATACTTTTGTTGTATTATACTTTGACTAGACTGTGTACCCTTATATATGGATTTATGTATATATATACATAGGGATGTGCTTGATAGTAGTTAATTGTGCATATTTGGATTTAACGGGTAATCGCCTTGTAAACATACACGGCGTTGTATGTTTACGGCAGGGAACTGTTGCGAACCGTGGCTGCGGGGTGTGACAGGATCAATAATTTAGATTCAAAATATTTTTATTTTTTTCAGTAACACACCAAAAAATAGTTTAATTTTTTTTACAGCCGAGAAAAATCATGCCTGAAAAATGTTTCAGAGTCTTTCTAGTACATCTAAATTATAAGATATTTTATCTATTTTATTTGTTGTTCTTTTTAACATATTCAAATTATTAATTATTCTATCTATTTTTGAAAATTATTAAACAAAATATTTTAAAACTCAACGGAATCAGATGAATTTCTTTGGGTTTTTTCAATTTTTGCGGTGCCGTAACGGCAAATGGCAGCCCTGCATTTTGCCTATCACAGTAATTTACCTCCAGCCTTCATTCCGATTTTGCCAGCAGGATCCATGCATACGGAACAAGAAATAATAAAAATGCAACTTTACAAGTGGTCGCAAAATATATCAAAAATTGGACTCGTTATATATCAAAAGTTTACATCATTATGAGATAGGCTGTAAGAGATATAGCTAGAAGCAGAAATTTTGAAATATCGATATGATATTTATAATTTTAGAAGAGAAATATATCTAATACCGATATGAAATTCACATATATATTAAAGGTAGACATAGTAATTTTCCTAGTTTCTATATGATTAATTATATTTAGAGCCATTTATATCGGTAATATCTGTAATATGATATCAGTTAGAAATTAGGTGATATTAATGGTAGAGTGAATTCCTCGGCGGAATCGTGAGAGAAATGCAAGTATTTTACGATAGTTTAGTCGGCAGTACTCAAATAAGATTAATGGCTTAGGTATGGGCTATGGAAGCCCATAACAATATTTCACATGTCGCAACAAATAAGATTCAGCCCATAATATATGTACCCACTTTGTCAGTTACAAACAAATAAGCTCCAGGGTCCAGGCCTTCTGATACTTCAAAGGATTCATGCTGTATACTACAGTACCTAACAATTTGCCCCAGATCTGGCGGGAACATTTCCCTCCAAAATCTCACAAGCAAACAAGGAAGAGAGCAACCCAACGAATCGGATCAAACCCAAACTCAAACCCCTCTACGATGGAAGCAGAGCCAGAAATTCAATCGATAAACAGAGAAGAAGCGCCTCCGCCTCCGCTTCTCGCCCCATCCTTCCCTCAAGGTAAGATCAAGCGAATCATGAAGCTAGATCGAGACATAAAGAAAGCCACAGCAGAAGCAACCCTGGCCATCTCTCTCGCCACTGAGCTGTTCATTCAGTCTCTGGCTGCTGGGGCCCATGCTGAAATTTCCCGCCGCGGCCGTCGCATCATCAAAGCAGAGCATGTCCGATCTGCTGTGCGGGCCCACCAACCGACAGCTGATTTCCTTCTTGATTGCCTCTCCCAGCCACCGCCTCCATCCTCCCGGCGCAGTGGTGGTGCCACGTCTGAAACTGCATCAGAGGGAAAGGAGAAGGATAATGAGACGGAGAAGGAGAAGCCTCTGCCGCGTGGGACCCAGCGGATCGACCAGTTCTTTCACAAAACCTCTGTGGATCCAGCCCCGAATCCGGTTGAGCAGTGAGGTTGGTGATGTGTTTTTTTCTTCTGACAATTTTGCCCCTCGAGTACTCCAAGTGGAGAAATTATATGAATATATATTTGGAGAGTTTTAACTGGCTTCAATTTAAGAAAATAGGTTGGTTCTTTGTTAAGCGTGCAGTAGTTTTTTCTTCTGCTTGAATTATTAACTTAATTACTATTCAGGGGCGGATTTAGAATTTTCGTAGGGGAGGCAAAAAAATATCAAATTGGGTTTAATTATCTAATCAGATTTAAATTCATTAACCAATTGGGTACTCGATAAAAAATAATGCTTTAACTTATACTTTCCAATGCTTTGACTTGTAATTTTTGATTCTCTGACTTATAATTCTAATTACCAATCAAAATTTAACAAATTTATTTCAATTTTAATTCTAAATTTAATTCGAATTACAAATCAAACGTTTAGAGGGGGGGCAAAAAAATTTCAGGGGGGGCATAGTCGATCGGAACCGATAGATCTCCACTAAAACTCAAAATCCAAGAGGGCCAGCTGCCCCCCTCTGAAATACACTGGTCCGCCCCTGTTACTATTTTGTCTTCTCTTGTATTAAAATTTTCACTAAGATAACCTCAAGTGAGTACAGGCTAACAATCGGTTCCAATCCTTTGTGTTTTTTTGGCTGTTGCCACACCGTGATGTGAGTCGATTATAACCAGAGCCTATAGTTAGGATTGCGAAAACATGCAACTCAAGTGTGGGGTGGGGGACCCATAATTGTGCTGAACTTCTGGTACCTGGTTGTACCAATACCAGTTGATGCTATTAATTAACCTCCTAGTGCAAAATTGCAAGAGTACTGCTTTGTCTAACACTTGTTTTCGTTTGATGGAATTTGGTATGTGTAGTCATGGATTTTTTTTTTTTCTTTAAAATTAAAAGAACAGACCCTGTGGATGTGGCATAAAAATAATTCTTAGAAAAGCTGGAATAGAAAAATTGATTGAGAGAATAACAGAGAGATAAGTGCTGTATTACACAGAGGAGTGAATTAGATTACTTCAGTTTCAGCTATGCTTACAATTGTAAATATTTCATTAGAATTTTCTAGGTACATCCCTCAGATGCTCATTTGTCGATCAGATGGTTCATCTGACAAATTCTACATTTTTTTTTCTTGAACCAGGTGTCCGGGATTGGCCTGGAATATAACAGTTTTGAAATGAAGATCTCCAGTTGGCGAGCACCATCCAGTTTACTTGGATCTAATGGAGAGCAAAGGCGAATTACTTCTGTCCAATTGTACTGCTACAAGTTTGCTGAGACAAGGAAGAACTCAGAATCAGATCACTCTATGTTAAAAATCTATAGATGTTATCAGTTCAAAACTAAAATAATGAACTAAAGAATATGCAAGTTGAAATAAATTTAGCTTTTAATGTTTGTTTTCTCATAAGGCCAGGCCCGGTCCGGCCCATTATGAGTAATTCTGAGCTGGCCCATAGTCTTCAATGAATAAAACAACTCTGATTTAAAGATTTATGGAGTGCATGGATATCTTGTTTGGTCCGATCAAGCCTAATCTTCTTTGCACGGAAATTAATTAATTTTCTGTACTTTTTGTTTCTGGATTAATTTAGGTGCCTGAATTTTATATATTAATACTTCCAATCTTTTAATAATTTAACTAGCAATATCAATATTCACTTTTGTAAGCAACAAAAGACGAGTAGAACTAGGGTGCTCCTAAGTTCACCAAGCCTTTTTGTGAACTCAAATCTAAAATTTATCGGATTAATTTCAAATGACGAATCTAAATTGTTAAAACTCATCTACCTTACGAGTGGTGTGTCTATATGCAAAAGATTTAAACTTTCGAATTGATTTTAGTATAAAGTCAAGCGGTCAAAATTAGAAGGTCTATAAATAAATTTTAATGCGTTCATTTTTTTGAATGTTTTTTTACCACTTGACTCTATACAAAATTAATTAAAAAAAATATATATGTAGACACATCACTCGTAAGGTAGACAGGTTTCAACAGTTTGAATCCGTCATTTTATGTCAATCTGATACATTTTAGAGTTGAGTTCACAGAAAGACTTGGTGAACTTAAGAACACCCTAGTTGTACTCACAAAAGACATCTAAAATTATCAAGATTATAATTTTTAGGAAGCTGATATGAGTACCCACGCTACAGTACCCGCACTGTACCCACACCTAAACTGCCATAACTGCTTGTGGGGACCGCAATTATTCCAAAACTGTAATTTTGTTTCCCAAATTTAATAGTAATACTGTGAAGTATATATCTCAAACAGGTCAAGTATTTATACCTATACAATCAACTACTTCTGATATATGAATTTTCCTAAAATAACTGTACCCGCACCTTTTTTGTAAAATTTTCATGTTGTACCCACATTAGGGGACCACTCAAACTGCCATAACTGCTTGTGGGGACCGCAACTATTCCAAAACTGTAATTTTGTTTCCCAAATTTAATAGTAATACTGTAAAGTATATATCTCAAACAGGTCAAGTATTGATACCTATACAATCAACTACTTCTGATATATGAATTTTCCTAAAATAACTGTACCCGCACCTTTTTTGTAAAATTTTCATGTTGTATCCGCAATAGGGGACCCCTCAAACTGCCATAACTGCTTGTGGGGACCACAACTATTCCAAAACTGTAATTTTGTTTCCCAAATTTAATAGTAATACTGTGAAGTATATATCTCAAATAGGTCAAGTATTTATACCTATACAATCAACTACTTCTGATATATGAATTTCCTAAAATAACTGTAACCGCACCTTTTTTGTAAAATTTTCATGTTGTACCCGCATTAGGGGACCACTTAAACTGCCATAATTGCTTGTGGGGACCGCAACTGTTCCAAAATTGTAATTTTGTTTTACAAATTTTAATAGTAACACTGTGAAGTATATAGCTCAAACAGGGCAAGTATTTATACCTATACAATGAACTACATATGATACATGAATTTTCCTAAAATAACAGTGTGGGTACTGTAGCGCGTACAGTGCGGGTACTGTAGCGTGGGTACTGAAATAATTATTCTAATTTTTAAGATGAGGAGGGTTTAAATGCCTCCATTTTTTGTGCCTCCACCATGACTCCATTTTTAAAACGTTAATAATTCAAAATTTAAATCATAAATGCCAAAATAAAACTGTTAGGTTTGATCTATATGATTTTCTTTGTGTTCATACAAAATTATCATATTTTGGTTTTGTTTTTTTGTGAATCAATAAGTTGAAAAATCAACGGTTAGAAATTATCCATATTAGTTCGTTTTTACAAGCTCTGGATGACAACCAAAATAAAGTTGAAATATTATAATTTTTACACGTGCATAGATAAAATGACATAGATTATATCCAATGATTTTATTTTGACCTTTAAGTTTTAAATTTTGAGTTATTCAAGTTTTTAAAAACAGAGACATAATAGAGGCATAAAAAATAAAGACATTTAAACCCTCCTCTTTTAAGATATTGACATTTAACCGGACGCACGGCATAAAGTTTAAGAAATCGTTAGAACTTGAATAGAATATGAAGGTTTGATTGAATCATTTATATAGTAGATGGGCATTTTGACAGTTTTAATGCTATTAAAAGTTCTATCAATGGTTATGAAAAAAATGCCATGGTGGAAGGGATAAGAAGGGAACAAAGTTTTTGGGAGGTTTTAGTGGGAGGATAATGGCTTGTCTCTTTCACAAGTTACCATGATTGATACCGGTTGTTATTTTTGTTGAGATGTCATTATTTAGCATGGGGCCAGTTAGCCACCAATGGTTTATTGCCTTATTGGTAATTTCAAAGAGGAAATCTTTTTAAAATCCGGATAAATAGTCAACGGTTCGTCTACTATTAGGAACTGTCCCTAATAGTTACCATGTGAGGATTATGTTTAAAGTTGCAAAGTATAAATCTTTTTTAAATTTTCTAGATTTTTTAAACATAGTTTGAACATGTAGCAAAATTTAATTGGTGGACGAGTGTGGAATATTTTTGCCTCCTGTAGCAGGTCTAAAAATGAAAAGTGCAAAAAGAAAAAAGAAAATAAGACCTTTATTAACTTTTTAATTTAGTGATCCCTATCGTTTTGGGCCATCGTTTAGATCTACAAGTCAATGTGGTGTTTGGTTGTGGACTAAAGTTAAGATGGCCTAAGTTGTTATTTCATCTTAGGCTGGTCAAAAAATTTCTTGTTTGGTTGAGATCTAAAGTTAAATCATGGCTTAAGATATTCCTTGTTTGGTTAGAGTTGGTGGAGGATTAAAATTTTGAAAGCCTAAATTAGTTAATTATTAATAATATGATATTAATTATATAACATTAATATATTAATAATAACTATAATGTATTATAATATTATTATAATAATTATTTAATATATTAACAATATAAGATATTAATTATATAATTATATATTAATAATAATTATTTACTATATTAACAATATAAGATATTAATTATATAATTATATATTAAGAGGAGGGTTCAAATGCCTCCATTTTTTATGCCTCCACCATGCCTCCATTTTTAAAAACTTTAATAACTCAAAATTTAAAACTTAAATGTCAAAAGAAAACCGTTGGATATGATCTACATTATTTTATCTTTGCACGTGTAAAAAATTATGACATTTCAATTTTGTTTTGGTTGTCATCAAGAGCTTGTAAAAAACGTACTAATGTGGACAATTTCTAGACGTTGATTTTTCAACTTGTTGATTCATATAAAAACAAAATCAAAATGTGATAATTTTTTATGAGCATATAGATAAAATGATGTAGATCATATCCAACGGTTTTCTTTTGACTTTTAAGTTTTAAATTTTGAGTTATTAAAGTTTTTAAAAATGGAGGCATGGTGGAGGCATGAAAAATGGAGGCATTTGAACCCTCCTCATATATTAATAATAATTATTGATAAAAAGATACTAATTATATAATATTATTATAATAATAATTTAATGTATTAACAATATAAGATATTAATTAAATAATTATATACTAATAATAATATACTAATTATATACTAATAAGATATTATTATAATCATTCGAGTTAGGCCATGACGTGAACTAAAATTAAACCACCATGTGAGGTGGTTTAATTTAGGCCGGCCTAAAAATCGACTTATTCCGTGTTAGTCCGGCTCAATGACACGTTTGGTGGAATAAAGAGGCCTAAACTCCTCATTCCACCCTTTAGGCCACAACCAACATGGTGCAAGAGCTTTTATCTTCCTTTAACATATTTAATTCAGTAGTTTTTTTAAAGCATTTCGTGTATACCCCTCAAAAGCCTCGAAATTACGTATTCTCCCTCTAAAATTTACAATATTGTATTTACTATTCTAAATTTGAAAAATTCACAAACTTACCCATTTTATTGTCTTTTCTATTAAAACTCATTTTAAATTTATAATATGCCCATTATATTATTTATTAAAATATATATAGAGGGTTGGGCTATGGTGAGTTGCGAAGCAAGAGTCTTGTTTTACTTCATGTCCATAATTTTTATATTTGAAACTTCAAAGATACGATCCGAATTGCTCAACATGATCTCCATATTGAAATGAGTTAGGAGACCAAATTTTACATTTTTTGAAAATTGTTTACTAAATTTTTAGAATATTTCAAAATCACTGTTTTTTTATGGTCTTTGTCCATCTAAAAATGAGTATCTTATGAACCTAAAATGAGTGTTAATAGAAAAAATAATAAATGGGTAAATTTGTGAACTTTTCATATTTAGAAACGTAAATATGATATTGTGGACTTTAGAGGGAACATACGTAATTTCGAAATTGTTGAGGAGTATACATCAAATTCCCTCTTTTTTCAGCACCGTTGAGATCTGAGAGAGACCAAAAGCAATTATTTGGCATGTTTAACTTTTTAAGTGTTTTGCAATCTCATAAGTCATAATTTCACTTGCAAACAACCAAACCAAAACTAAAGAGGGGTCAACGCATTGCTTGCACATTTTTCATAATCACACGCCACATGGACCTGTCATTTACCTCCATTTCTAAACGATTCAATCAATTTGATTGTGACAATAGTATTTTATTTAGATAAAAAATCAAAACTTGCCTTATCCGTGATATATTATTATACAGTTGTCAAATGTTGCTTCAAACACCGATGTCGTTTTAAATGGTAATAATTGTTGAATTTGTGGATACAAACAATACAAGTAGTTGACACCGACAACACCCAGATTTATAAAATTTTATCACCTCCTTCAATTTCGTTAATCTCATGTATTAGTGAAAGGCCGCCAATCAACTCCTATACTTTAGGTAAGACACATTTCATATTATATGGGTTCTAAATAGCGTGCTATAGCGATGTTATAGCGCTGCTATAGAATTTTCAGACCATAAAAGCTATGACGCTATTGGCACTATAGCGGCACAATATGGCAATAGCGTCGTTTTTTTAGCCGTTATGCTATGACGCGATAAAAGTTATTTAAAACTTTGCTGATATTATTGTCATGTCCACACAATTTACACGGTAATCTAACTGTACTTGTTTAGTATATATAAAAAGAAAAAGAAAAATAGAGAAAAGATTGACGACCACTTGAAGCCGGTTTTCTAGATTTTGTTTTGTAAGCGGTTGGATTGTGTTATTAAATGTTGTTATGTTGTTTAGATTTGTTGTGTATTTTTTTATTATTTGAATAATGTTGTGATGTATGATGACGGTTCAAGGGTTTAAAAAAAAAAACTTTTGTTATGACGGTTCAAAGGTCTCTACTTATTGTGCTTTAATAATTTCTCTTTTAGAGTAAACGTAGTAACAAACATAGTGACAACTTAATGATTCGGAAAAGGTTCGGCGGAGTTAAAATTTCTTAATTCAGAAATAATTCGGATGTAATTTAGAAATAATTTGAAATTATACATTGAGTCCGGACCGAAGATCTTAGTCCAACAAGAGAGCAAGAGAGCAAAAAAAACACGAATAATCATATAATTCTAAAAAATTTATAAAATTCATGAATTATTCACGAATAATACCAAAATTACTTCGCCACCGGTTCAAATCCAAATTATTTACGAATAATTGACGAATTGAAAACAAAAATAAGAGCATAAAAACTGCTGTAGGTTGGTTGGATGGTTCCTCTAGAGTCTACACGCACGGAAAACACTGCAGCATTTTATGCATAATTTGAGGGATGTGGAGAGCATAACAAAATAATGTACAGAAGGTATGATAATTTCAGTTATGAATATGGAGCGGATTATACCAAAATTATATTTGTATTCAAGTTTCTGCTCATGAGCTGGCAAATATAAAAAAAAACTACAGTACATATTACATTTAAATGTGAAACAAATAATTTAACTGTTACGGATTTCAATAATTTTAAAATATTAATAATACAAATAAATACGCGTGTATACTAAACTAAATATTTTAGAATGATAATATCCAAATCTTATAATTACAAAAAAAATTGGTATTCGTATTAAATGATAATTTACAAAATATGAGTATTTTTTATTTATTTTTTATTTTTATGAATATTGATTATTCATGTAAGCAATAGCATAGTTACATGCATGGATAAAGATGCAAAAATAACAATAAATTTTTTAATCCTTGTTATTTCACATTTTAATATAGTACATAAAGATGTTTATATTATTTGATACAAGTATAAGTACTTATTTTACTACAATCAAACTCTAATAAGAGGAGGGATCCAATTACACCTTTTTTGGTGACACACTTTAACACCTACCATTTTCAAAGTCCAAATAGTCGATCCAAACCATTCAACATGATGGATATATTAAAATGTGCTTGGAGATCAAATTTTACATTTTTTTTTAATTTTTTTGCTATTTATTAAGATGGTTACAAAAATCGTTGTTTTCGGACCATTGAAAAACAGCGATTTTGTAACCATCTTAATAAATAGTAAAAAAATTCAAAAAAATGTAAAATTTGATCTCCAAGCACATTTTAATATGGTGATCATGTTGAACGGTTTGGATCGACTGTTTGGATTTTGAAATCGCAAAATTGACCTATATAAAAAACGGTGTCATGATGTGTCACCAAAAAAGGTGTAATTGGATCCCTCCTCCTCTAATAATTAATATTATTTAATATCTACGTTGTTTTAATTAATTCTACTTTATTATAACTCCCAAGGAATATCCATTTGGTTATCCCTCAATAGTCAATTTCATTCCATTGCATTTAGACCGCGTCCTTTTCTGTCACGTGAAAAGTTATGTTGGTTGTTACTTCCATGATTAATACTGTTTTACTTGCATGACAAGAGATGCGCAGCACAACACATGGGTGGGTGGGTGGGGGGGATTTGAGGATGAAAGGAATTCATATCCTCTGCGTTAACTCAAAAGAGAATCTTTTGAGGTAATGAATCTCGACTGTCCAATCTGTTTCAAAATTTGTGTGAACTAGATCTGCACTAATATTAAAGGGCCCCTATGTTATAGACACGAGCCGGATTGGCTCCGTTTAAAATCAGACGGTTGAAATTCATTAACTCAGAAGATTCCCTTTTGAGTTAATGCAGAGGATACGGATCCGGATGAAAGGGTATGAGTCGTGATGAATTTTGAGCACCAGCCCTACATTAGAGGTATCGAGAAGAAATTGAAATCTAATAATATAGATTCATAAAATAAAGAAGAAAAGGTTTTATTGATTCTATTCCTATATGATAGAAGAAGAAAAATCGAAATGAAATCAAGAACCCAAAAAAAAAAAAAGATAAAAAAAGAATTTTTTTACTTTATTGCTATTGACACAGCTGTTTTGAATAATTATACTATGAAATAAAGGGAAATAATCCATGGTCTTTTTGAGAAATACCAAGATTCAACAAGGGTCTTGGTTCGATGTTATGGTGTATTTATACCTGTTTTTGATAGATTTATAGAATATAGAATAACAATCAATCTTTATCATGCAAAAAAAAAGAGTAATCAGCTTGTGATAGGTGAAAAAAAAAATTGTAGTAAAGAAAATATTTGTAGCAATCGTGAGAGAAAACGATGTCAAATAATTATTTTTAGGCACAAGTCTCTGTCTAATTTAAATTAGAGTTTAAGGAATTAATACACAGAAACGTGAAGGTCATGTGCAATTAATCCATGAGATCGGCGATCGATGAGGAATCCGACGGCTAGAGTTGGAAAAAATACGATGCTTAGAAATCCGATATTAAAAGAAAAAAAATAACAAAATAAGAATTTTGTAATTCAAATATAATACCGGTGTAATTTAGAAGAGTTCGCCTAAATATTGGCCATTCAAGTTCCCTCCTCTTCACTAAAAGAAGTGGTGGATTGGACCGCAAATTAAGGCATTTATTCTTCTCAACTGCACATTAAGTAGCTATCTAAAATTAGTTAAAGTATGTCTTTTTTTTTGTTCTTTTCGTAGACGTACAGACCGATTTTTCATTATTATCCGTATTAAATAATATCCAAACTTTTTACAGATTTTAAAAAGAATAATTATTTGAGTTTTTTTACTCTAAAAATCTCCGCACTCCATTTAGAGAAATTATGTACTATAGTCCCACTAATTATTATTCTAAAAAGATATTATATGATCATCACTAATTATTATTCTACAATCCCTGCAACACTCTTCATTTATGATCTACACTAATTATATGGTCCCCACTAATTATATGATCACCTTTCTCAGTCCCTGCACTCGTCCCCACATCAACTTTCACCTACTGTCCGATCCGCGCACATTGCATTAATATATGTGCACACTGCTTCAATATCCGTGCGTGTTCGCTTCACGGTTTGTGTTGATCTAGCGTGCACGGATCTTAAAGCAATTTGACCCCCCACAAATCGCATTAAGATTCGTGTATGTTGCTTCAATATATGTGTGTGTTCCGATAGGCTTTTTTATGTTTTTATAAAGGGTAAAATTGATATTTTATAAAGAGTGAGGCTATGGTGCTATGCATAGCACGGATGGCTAGTGTACTACGGCTCAATATGGTACTTTTTAAAATCCTAACGGTCGATCCGACCGTTCAATGTGATAACCATATCAATATGTACTTGCAAACTAAATTTTATATTTTTCCGAATTTTTTTACTATTTTTTCAGATAGGTAGAATTTTGATGGTCCAGAATTTTCAAAAAACACTGATTTTTCTACCTATCTGAAAAAATAGTAAAAAAATTCGAAAAAATATAAAATTTAGTTTGCAAGTACATATTCATATGGATATCACATTGAACGGTCGGATCGACCGTTAAGATTTTAAAAAGTACCATATTGAGCCGTAGTACACTAGCCATTGGTGCTATGCATAGCACCATAGCCTCACTCTTTTATAAATTTATAATGAGTTTTAATATAGAAAACAATAAAATGGGTAAATTTGTGAGTTTTTGAAGTTTAGAGGGGAAAATGCATAATTTTAAAGTTTAGAAGGAGAAATAAGTAATTTTGAAGTTTTCAGGGGTATACGTAAAATTTCTTTTTTTTTTAAATGTCTTTTTTTATTTAAATATTCACAGAAGCTGCGAAGTCGTGAGAGAGAATCGAACTCTCGACTTTTGAATACCAACAATTTAAATTTTTTTTTTTCAAACCAACTGTGCTACCTCCTATTCACTTAAATATCTTTTTATTGTTTCGAATTTGAGGTCTGGTCATCATCGTAATTATGACAATAGAGTTTATAATCTACCACGTGCAAAGCCCACCCAATGGGCCCCTCTAACGAAATAACGAAAATTTATGTATATCCATAGAAAAGTGATCATAAGAATGCAACTATTCGCTATTGTCGTGTAATGTTTGCTTTATAATAAGAACATCCATCAATATTTTTGTATAATCATGTAAGGGTAATGTTTAGATGTGTCAAGAACAAAGACTATTTTAAAATATGAGTTATTTGAAATAGCAAAATATATTTAAATAATATTTTTGTTATTTAGAATAGTTAGAATAGTTGTTATTTTTTATTTCTTGTAAATGTTAGAATAGCTACTATTTGAAAGTTAGAAGAGAGAAAAATGTTTCCTTCTCAGATTTCTGACTACACAGTTCCGAAATGATAAAATTGATATCACTTTTGTTATATCAACGTTATGATAATTCGTTTGAGATGTCTATTTTTCCTCTTAATTAGTATTTTTTATCACTATTATTTTTCGATTACAGTTATTCACTATTTCAAGTGTACAATCCAAACAACATTTTTATTAATTTAAATAGCATCATTTTCATACTAATCTGAAAATCATTATTTTTCTCTATTCTCATCTACTATTCTCAAATTTCGCTATTCTAACTATTCTAACTCCCCTTGAAATATACCCGTATTGTATTTTGCAATGATAGGTATTATACCATAAGATAAAATTATATGGGCACCAATTTTATTTGACAACGTGGACAACCGACAAACAACTTTTTATTCTTCAAAATAAAAATAAAAATATAATTAGAGGTACTTTGCAATTATAGATTATAAATTATATACTAATTGATAATGCGTTGAAGTGTTTGAATAATTAGCAGCCCAATATTGTCAGTAGTTGATCGGTGAACAAACAATTTTTAAATTGCATCTATCTATAATTTTGGTTCTTTTATTTTGATAAAATAATTATTATCAATTGTCATGTTTATCAAATTGATTTTTATATATATCCGATAAAAGTCGAGCCACATTAGATCCGGCGTTCTGTGTAGGTACCGGACTACCGTACTATCGCGTTGGCGTTGCGCTGAGCCGCGGACTGCTGTCTGTAATCCAACCTTACCTACCAGGCTACCAGGCTACCACTACCATCTTCCTTTTCATTTGAAATTGTATACAAACAACAAACAAATAAAGACAGATTGAGAATTCCAGACGAAGCAATGGAACGAAATGGAAATGAGCGTAATATTACTTTCGGCAACGCGACAAAGTTGAGTCGAGAATCGAGATAGATAGATCATTTTGTTTCTTTTCTTGAAATAGGAATTGAGAAATTCGCATCCTCTGGGATATCTCAAACTTTGCGCGACTTTATGGAAAATCTCGACCATTCAAATACGTTCTGCACGAATCTCGAAGCACAAATAATACTGGCCCCCTGCGCTGTCCCCAAAAAGGCACCGACACGTCGGTCACGCAAAAGTTGAGATATCTCAGAGGATACGCACTCGGAATTGAGCATGCCTGTCCTGTACCTGTCCCCATTTAATTTACCTCAGTGGAGGAGAGGAGAACATTTAAACATGTACGGAAGCAGAAGGCGTCCCATCTGTTTCTTGGTTTCTTATTTATTTATTTATTTATTAATAATGTTGGAATTTAATAGTTACGAGAGAACTTGTATTTTTTTTTACAGAAAAAAATATAAGTTCTTGATCACTTGATCAAAGTTCTAATTCATTGAATACTCATTTGTTTTAAATTTAAATTTATTGCAAAACCAAGATGTCGCAAAAAAATAAAGAAAAATAGAGTTGGATTAAATTGATTGGTGCAATCAATTAAAACTTAATCAATTAAAAATAAATTCATTGAATACTCATTTGTTTTTAAATTTTTTTCAACGTTACAGCCGAAATTTTTTAAAATACCCTCAATTTTAAAAAAATAAACGAAAAGACCACTGAATCTGGGAAATTCCATATTTACCAGGGTCGCAACGACAAATGGCGGCCCCCTGCGGCCTCGTAAAAACAAAAAAAATCAGCTTATTACGGTGAAAAATTATTGATTTGTTTAATAATTTTCAAAAATAGACAGAACAACTAATAATTTGAATATGTTAGAAAAAACATCAAACAAAATAGATAAAACACCTTGAGCATGCCGGTAGGCGTATTAGTCTTCCTTGCGTCTCTTCCAGCTGTCCATTCACGTTGGCTTATCGCCATGTCCTCAATCATCTCTATTGCTTTCACAGAATCTTTGTTGGCCAAGTTCCCACCTGCAGCAGCATTGAGTTGAGACTTAGTTGCATAAGTGTATCCTGCATAGAAAAACTGAAACAATAGTCATACATCAATCCCATGGTTAGGGCACAAGCGCAAGAGTTCTTGCCATCTATCCCAAGCTTCGCTCAATGACTCATCTTCACCTTGTTTGAAAGTGGTGATTTTTGCTACAAAATATTGGGTTTTAGAAGGTGGGAAGTACTTGTCTAAGAACAACTTTTGTACATTGGCCCAAGTTTGTGTTACCCTAGGGTTTAACAACATCAACCAAGTCCGAGCATCATCCCTAAGTGAGAGGTGAAAACAATTCAATTTTGGGGAATCAAGTTGGGGTCCTCTTGGTGCAAATGTACCACAATATTCCTCAAAAATGGCTAAATGTTAGTGAGGGTCCTCATTCAATGCACCACCAAACCTATTTTGACCTAACAAATAAATAAGAGTTGGTTTGAGATTTAGGTTGGTTCTCCTATGTGCAATATAGCCAAACCGTTGCCCGGTTTCATTTGATTCACAAACTCCATTATTAGACATCGGTCGTTTGGATTTCGAGATGGTGGTGGGCCATTTGCGCCATAAAATGGGTTTTCAAACCGAGGTTGGTTGTTAAGGAATCTTCTTCGATACGAGGTGCGTCTTCTTCCTCCTCGTCTTCGATACCAGCGCTCAAATTTGTGAAAGAGAGAGAAGAAAAGAGAGTTTCAAACAATCGAAATAAAAAAGAAAAAAAATCTAGAATTAATTTCTGAAGTAAAAAAATAATATTTATCCATTATCCCCGGCAACAATGCCAAAAAACTTATTGTGTATTTTAGGTATTGGATTCTTAGGTCAATTGGATACACTTTTTTCACTTTTAAATTTATAAACCTTAGTACACAATAATATGTCAGTTGCAAGCATACAACCTATCATTGTAGTAAAATAGGTATCGATGCAAAGATAACGGGAAATATTATTTTCTACTAAATTAATTAACTCTAAAAGGTGAAATAAAAGTAAATGGGGAGGTTTGTTGAAATTTGGTTTTTTTGGGTTCAATACCCGATTGAGAATTTAATTAAAACAAAAGCAATTTAAACAAACAAATAAAAAGGAGTTTTGTGATTCAATAAAGAGAAGTCTAGGGCTATTGGCATACAATCACTTGGTCAAATCACACTTAATTTGTTTCTAAATTCATGTTTTGATCAGAGTCAAAATGATGATGAATTACGTAGGATTTTGACTTAGGTTTTGCATATTATCTCACACTTATGTTTAATTAATTAGAGGAAAATGCTACTGTCACCCTTCTTTATGTTTTATTGCAGAAAACAGGTTTTGGGACTATTTCATATCAAATGGAGCAAGAATCAGGTCAATCGGATAAGCGACGCTTATCGACTAAGGCTCTGTTACGACCCGTATTGGTTGATATGGACCTAGTCGAATACGGACCAGGAGATAGCGTGATACGCATTAAACCCCTCAGCGACATGGTGTGAATACGGACCATATCAGCCAATATGGTTCGTAACCAGAGGCGCCCTTTGGGGAATAACCGCTACAAGTCTGTTCAGACCGTGTTTCTTGGCCTCCACTCATCTCCAGACGTCCCCTCACTCTTATATAAAGCCCCCTGGATAGAAGAAGAATTTATCTTTGTAATTTTGATAATTAGGGTTAGATTTGATTAAGTGAGAAAGAGAGGAGTGTTGTAATGATGTCGTTCAGCGGCTAAATCCTTTTCTTAGGGGTTAGGCAGTAAACCTTGTTACTCATGATGCTTTGATATATATATTTTCTGTTAATTATGATTTCTTGTTGTTGATTGAAATGCTTTTGCAATTTATTCTCCCTTCACCTGATTTCGATAATCTAGTTTAATACGATAGGGTAGTGACAGTACTTTAATAAGAAAAACTATGATGGACGAGTTAGCCTCATTGGGAGCCATTAGATTTATGTGAAGAAAACCTTCGCGGGGAAACCATAAATCAGAACCACAAAACGCAAACCAAGTTCTGTCATTTGCGTAAGATAAATCGCAGTGTCCTATATAGTAACTTGTGTATTTAGAGATCTGTCATTTGCGTAAGATAACTCGCAGTGTCCTATGTAGTATCTCGATTGAAGTCCCGTCATTTGCGTAAGTGACTCGCAGTGTCCTATGTAGTGTCTTCCATAAACAACAATAAGAAATCAGACCCGACAGAAGTGAAATATCAAAGAGGATTGAGTAGCAATGGTGTGCCGAAATCCTAGAAATTCTCATCTCTATCTGTATTTTAATTACTTTTAATTGTTGCCAAATTTACATTGATCACAATTCCAACTCTTAATTTTCAGATTTTGTCTAGCCTTTCGAAAGATTGTGATTTGATCGCTCAACACTGTAGACCAATATTTCCTGTGGATCGACCTCGATTATACTACTCGATAGGATTGTGCGCTTGCGATCTGAACCGATAGCATTTTCGAGTTTATAAATTTTAAAATATAACATCGCTATCTTTTGAGTGATCATGTTTGCATTGATGGGGTTTCTAAATCTGAAGTATCATTAAGGGTCAGTTTCATGAATTAATGACGTGCTTAAACAATTCGGATTTCATAATTAAGTCCTTCACCCCAGTGGTCTAGACCATAAGCATAGGTTAGCCTAGTTTATCTCTAAATACCAATACTTCACAATTAAGTCCTTCATATTGATATTCGGTTCAATTCTAGGGTTCTCAATTAAATATAAGGCTTCACGATTAAGTCTTTCACTTCAATCTAACCTTTGATTCTTGTGGTTCAGGACTAAGAATTAGATTTGGTCATTTCTAATCTCAAATCCTAAGGTATTTATGCACACAATTTGGTACCATCAATTATTGATCATACTCTACTCAAGTTGTTTAGACCTAAGCGAGATACTAATTATCAAGCAACACAAATCATGCAATCACACAAATTAATAAAATCAATAAGAACAATCATACAAGCAAATAATCATCATAAAGAAAACCATCAGAGTAAGGTAGATTTTAACACAAGTTCATGCTTAAAACCTAAGCCCCTAGAGAGGAAATCTAGCTCCTCATGGGTGCGCTAACATTCAAAAGAAATACAAGAAAAAACATGATAAAAACTAAGAAAAACAAATAAAAGAATAGACTACACCAATTTCCTTGCTTATTGCCTCCGTCTTCACTTCGTTCTGCTCGAGCAATGCTTCAATCATTCACTTCAATCGTCTTGATGCAGTTGGAAAAGGGTATAGAGATGTGTAGAACAATAGGTATAACAATGATGAGTAAAAGATAGATCAAACATGCCTTCTCCCGTTGCCTTTCATGCCAATATATAGATTTTTTCATGCCTTGGGAAGTAATCAGACATGATCTGGCAACAAATATGAGAAGATATTGTGAAATAAGACAATATTTGGCATTGGTGCGGCCAGCCATGCGGCCTGAGATTTGTTAAGGAATTGAGAATCGTGCGACCAACTGTGCTGCTAGAGGAACCCGCACGAAATGAATTTCCTTTAGAATTTAGGATTGTGCGGCCGACTGTGAGGCCAAAGGAAACCGCACAAAATGGAATTTTGGGATTGTGCGGCCGCACAAATAGCTTATACAGACCACATAACTCTCTAGAGATTTTTTGTTTTCTTCTTAATTCTTTTGAAAATTAATTATTTCGCCGTGCGGCCAGGATAACCCACACCAGTTTCGTGTGGCCAGGACAACCCACATGAGCCTCTATTTTGCTCTATTTGTTTGATTTCTGCAATTTAAATAAGAAAAATGCAGTAACTTGGTTCTTTGGTGTATTCTATACTAAACTAAGCTAAAATGTAAGGAATTTGACATAGTTTTGAAAGTAAAATCCTAACCGAAAATATAGATAATTGAGGCTTCAAAGTGGTTCTAGTTAGTGACTAGTTTTGAAAAGTCGGTAGAGATCTTCTAGAAGTGGTCCCAGTGACTCCTGTCAAAGGTCTAGAAGTGGTCTCAGTGGTCTCGGTCAAAGCAGTTAGACACTTAGACTGAGAATTTGACCAAAGACCACATGGTAATAAAAAAGTTGTTTTTTTTATAAAATTCGGTAAACCAGTTTACATAATTTAAAATTATAGTTTATAGAATTATAATAAGAGGTTTACAAGACTTTTAGAAAGTCGCGACAATTGGTTTGAGAAAATTCTGAAAATTGATGTCTGCGGTTAATCAGTCACAAGCTCCTAAATTAAAAGAGAGACGATTCAGTGGATCAAGAGAAATAGCAGAGCTAATGTAGTTGAATGGGTTCATTGATTGCATTCAAATAATAAAAAGTGAGTATTTTTTTTTTAATTTTATAAGTCAACTGCTTAAACCCAAACGAAACAAAGAGAAAAATTTCATAGGCAAAATATATATCGTACTAACTACTAAGAGTAAGATATACTTATTTAGCTCTATTCGCCTGTGTAAAGTCCAAAAGAGGGAGGAAATGCTATTGGACCATTTGTCGATACATATTTACCAATTATCTATTATTTTTATTTAATTTGTTTTCCGTACAATCCCATGGCCCGTGGGTTTATTAATTCAATTGACTGTCTCTGACTGTCTTCGGCTTTTCCGATAGTTTCAAATTTTCAATTGATTCGTCTTTTTATGTTTCACATTTTGAGATCTCAACACAATTGCCTCAGTTTTTCTGCAAGTCCCGACCATCGATCTCCTCTTGGAGGAAATCCTTGTTGTGTCTGATTGGTCTAATCTCGTTCCTTGGATTTTAGCTATACTGCTAGTTGGGAAGGTATTTGGTACATTCCAGCTGATACCACTAGATGCGAAGAAAAGGCACGAAAAGCTTATGTTATTTTTTTTTATTATTGTTTTTCTTAAACCAAATAATTTTGTTTATCAAAAGATTGATCTGCAAAAATAACGTGTTGATAAATTATTTGAAGTCATAGCTGTGAAGAAAAGACACGGAAGAAAAAAAAGGTCACCCCTGTGCTTTGTGAAGAAGCCAACAGGGGGGGGGGGGGGGGGGTGGGGGGGTCCGAGAAAAAGAAATAAAAAGGAAATATGGACGCGTAAAGAAATTTGAAGTGATTGCACCGATGTAGGGCCAACATTTTTATTAATACCCTAAAAAAAAAAAAATATCAAATATGTCCTCACTTTGAATTTTTTTTTAAATATGCCCTAACCGCCTCATGGTGGGGCGGTCCACTGATGCTAGAAAACCGCCATTTTGCTGGGCGGTTCTCTTTCTCTAGCCAACCGCCCAGAGGTGGGGCGGTTCCCTATATTTTTTTTTTGCAAATTTTATAAGGAAATATATATTGATATATATATATTTTTAAAATATATTGTTGTTTGTTAAGGTGTATATTTTTATAAGGAAATGTATATTGATATATATATATATATATATATATATATATATATTTTTAAGATATATTTTTCTTTTTTAAGATATATATATTTATAAGGAAATGTATATATTGTTAAGATATATTTTTCTTTTTTAAGATATATATATATTTATAAGAAAATATATATTGGTATATATTTTTTTAAGATGTATATATTGTTTAAGATATATTTTGGTTTATTAAGATATATATTATTGTAAGGAAATATATACTAATATATATTTTTTTTATTGTAGATTTTATATAAAAATGAAGGAAAGTGCTTAATTTTTTTTATTGTAATTTTCAATAAAATTGAGTTGAGTTTGGATGCGGTTATACGGCTGTTGTACTGATTGACGATTTGGCTAATGTAGTAAACAGTGAAAAATATGTAATCTAAATCATAAGTCCACATAAAAAAAAAATCCAAACTACGTAAAATAAATGTCCACAACTCAGGCAAAACAGTCCAGACCGAATACACAATAGTAGAAACCTATCAAACTACAAAACATAAAAAAACCTAACGACGAGGACGAGGGCGACGACCAGAGAGATCCAACCTACGAGGTGGATGGCAGTCCCTGGGCAGCTGTACACGCCTCACGTGAACCTCCTCCTCTTGTGCGGCTGTATCCGCCTTGGCCCATGGATCCTCCACCAGTGGGGGGATGGGCGGCATAGTAGGCACCTCCCATGGCTCCTAGGTTGATGGATATGTAGGCGGAGGAGGCGGTGTGTCAAATATAGTAGATGCATAGGCATCTGCATGCTGTGCTCCACTCTCATTGGCCTCGTCATCATGCTGTCTGGCCTCCGGATATCGTGGTATGTGGAGGCTCGGTCCCTCATCCCCGGCATAATCTCCGGTAATGTCAGCCATAGTGAACTTCGGAGTGGCATGTCGTGGAGGAGCTCCATCCTTAATGGAAACAATGTTAGTTTGCTACATACAAATAAATAGTAAGTTGAATAAATAATAAATTTTTGCTACCTGTCCAACCTGCACTGGAACTCCATGCTCATTGTAGTAAGCGCTCCACCCATTATTATTCAACACCCATTTGTGGAAGCCCCAACCTGATTCATCCACTGCATAATTGACGAAAAATTAATGAGAATAGTTTTTTTTATCGAGAAATGAATGTGTACGACAAAATCAAATTACCTGGAGGAGGTGGCGGCATCTCATGAGCGTATATAGCGACTGGGGGCTGATCCGGATCAAGTGGTGGGGGCTCTATCTCGCGCCAGTTTATGTTCTCCCCACTGTCACGCAACATGCCAATGAGGCGGTCGTCAAAGCCGGAGTCCTCCACCATAGGAGCACTGTGCTGGAGCATTATACATCCCATTGCTCGCCAATCTTCTTTTGCTATGCACACCAAGCTGTGTGCCACTCCTTTGATACCGATAAAAATTTGCACAAAGTGTTTTTTTTAATTATTTGAGGAAAAATAAATAAACATTTAATGGTTTAAATGTTAGTTTCGTAAGTAATTACTTGGCGAGCCTGGATCGGTCCGAAAGACACAAAACCTCTCGACCCTGCACGAGAAAGCCTCCATCGAAGGGTCTCACCCCAGTGGCCCGTGAGGTATACTGAGGGCATGCCCCACCTCTGGTACCAGACTAAGTACCTCAATCCCCCAGACCCTGCGCCCAATGTGACATCATCGGCCGTATGAGGCTGCTACATGTGAAATTGTGGAGACTGTGCTCGGAGGTAATGATCTGCGTGGCGCGCTCTCCAGTCGACGTTGGGCTTATTGTGTTTAGTCCTGCAGTACATTTAAATTAAAAAAGAATGTTAATCACGTGCAGAACTGAACAAGTAACGGTAAGAAAGCAATTAAGTAATTTTAACTTACTTGTGCAGCTTGGTGGTCTCACTCTCTCCCAGGTCTGGGAACTGCGGGACAAATGCGTCCAGACCAAACTGTCGGGTCACGCGATCTGGCCACGTGTACTCAACAATCCAGTAACATACGCACGGTTCTCGATAAAACCAGAGATGCCTCTGCTCCAATGTCAGTCGACAAAGTGCGTTCCTTTCGTAGAACTCCTGGTAGGGGAACCAGTCGACGCTACTCTCGTGAAGCATCTGGAGCTGACTCCGGACATAGGAAATCCCCACAGTTCTCCCCTTGCCCGTGTTCTTGTACGTGTGGTGACTGCCCCAAATGGCACCGTACGCGGGACATCTCTTGGCATCCTGTCTCCTCAAGAATGGGACAAGAGACGGACGAACTGGCCGACATACCGGTAAATGAGACCACGACCATTGCTGAAGTAGAAGAAGTGGTCCGTAGATCTGCATATTCTTCACCTATATTTTGGACACGAGGTGAACATGTTGGTGATTATTGAACCCTAATTATTGTAATGTAAATTTCGAAATATTTGTGAAAACTTACCAGGCAAGAATGGCATAGGCTCCGGTATAAGTGGGCGATCATAGCTCCGCCCCAGTTCCACTTCTATGGCTTCTCAATTTCTCTCAGCAGAGATAGGAACATAATCGGAACTGCGTCACCACTGGAGTCCACGAACATGATGCTGCCACAGAGATCCAGCACAAAGGCCTTCACATACCTAAAAATATAAAATAGTAAAGATAAATAATGATTTTCACTGTTGAGTTCGTAACATATTTTAATTTCAAGATTTTAATTATTACCTCCTGACGGCCTCCAGATCAGTGGTCTCGGCTGTGATCCGATGTAGGAAGAAGTGATCGCGGAGCGACGCTAGGCTAATGCAGTACCCCGAATACCGGAACTCCTCATCACCCTTCCTCTTCTTCTTCTTCTGCAGCGTCTTTGGATCCTCTACCCCTAGAAGCTCCCGTATCATCCCCACGTGAAGTGGACTGTCGGAGACACCGCTGATAGGCTCACCATCGATCCGTAGACCCTATAGAGCGCTCACCTCTGCTAGGGTCACGGTAATCTCCCCAAAGGGTAAGTGGAACGAATGGGTCTCCGGTCGCCATCTCTCCGCGAGCCCGCTCATGAGAGCCTGGTCGATCTGACCCTGAGGCATGGTAGCGAGCTGATACAACCCGAGATTCATAATGCACGACTCCATCAAAGGATGACCGACGTACGGTATCCCGGGGGTGCGATGTCTCACGGTTAACATCCTCTCGTCCTGCATTTAACGATGAGTCCAGTCTAAACGACTTACTATATGCCATATTAAAAATATGTAATTTGAACTAAATTGCTTAAACACCAACGTACCTCCATAGCTGCGAGCGCGACCCGGTGCTGAACGTGTGGAATCCACAGAAGAGGGCTGAATGTATCAGCTGCATGTGTGTGGTGCTTTGCACCGAGAGCCTCTTCTCCAGATGCCTCTACACCGGATGCACTGGGAGCCTCTGTGCTAGACGAACTATCCCCCTTCTCCATAGTATCTGCACTGCACAATTTTCAAATAACTTAAATTTCACAAATTAAACCCTAAACCCTAATTAAACCGTAATTTAATTTATAAACTAAAACCTCTAAATTATGCCGCAATTAAATAATTCCATTTCTAAATTAAACCCTAAACCCTAATTTTTATCAACTTACTCGCGTTGGGAAAATCAACAACCCGCACACGGCAATTCAATTTCTAAACTGAACCCTAAACTCTAATTTTTATCAACTTACTCGCGTCGGAAAAATCAACAACCCGCACACGGCAATTCAATTTCTAAACAGAACCCTAAAACTCTAATTTTTATCAACTTACTCGCGTCGGAAAAATCAACAACCCGCACACGGCAATTCAATGTCTAAACTAAATCCTAAACCCTATTTTTTATCAACTTACTCGCGTCGGGAAAATCAACAACCCGCACACGGCAATTCAATGTCTAAACTAAACCCTAAACCCTATTTTTTATCAACTTACTCGCGTCGGGAAAATCAACAACCCGCACACGGCAATTCAATGTCTAAACTAAACCCTAAACCCTATTTTTTATCAACTTACTCGCGTCAGGAAAATCAACAACCCGCACACAGCAATTCAATGTCTAAACTAAACCCTCTTAATTCTACAAAAAATAAATTAATAATTTACGTAAACGTACCTGAAAAAATTCGATCGAGAGAAAGTTGGCCGAGAGAGAGAGAGAGTTGGCCGAGAGAGGGAGGCCGGGGCTGAGGTGGGGGGGCTGGTTTGGGTAGGGGGTGGTGGAGGTTGTGGTGGCGGGGTGGGGGAGGGGAGGGGCGGCCGGGTAGAGAGGAGGAGAGGCCGGGTAGGGAGGGGAGGGGAGGCCGGGAGTGGGCGGGGGTGGGCGGGGGTGGGGCGCTGGGGTGCTTCTCGGGTCGGGTTGGAGGCAGGGTTGGGGGGCGGGTAGGGTTAGAGGGGGGGGAGGGGCACTGGGGGGTTTTTTTAAAAAAATAAAATAGGGGAACCGCCCAGCCACTGGGCGGTTGGCTAGAGGAAGGGAATCGCCCAGCAAAGGGGCGGTTTGCTAGCATCAGTGGACTGCCCGACAATGGGGCGGTTAGGGCATATTTAAATTTTTTTTCAAAGTGAGGGCATATTTGATTTTTTTTTTTTAGGGTATTAATAAAAATGTCAGGATGTAGGGAATTAGAAATTAACTTGATTTTAATTTCTAAACTTTCTCCGTCAGCAGTTTAGAAACTAATTTTAATTGTTGAAATGGAGATGCTCTTAGTACGAATAATATTTAAGATAATGTAAAACAAAACTTCATCAGTGAAATTATATTTAGGAATTTCATGCAGATTTGAGATGTGTGATTAATTAATTTGTTAGACTTTTCATGACACATTACCTGACACAACACAAAATAACACCTAATCACATAGAGACACACAGTAATCAATTTTTCTTTTTCAAATTAACAATTTAAAATTCAGACAAATATTTAAAATATATTTTCAACATAAAATTTTCTCCGACATTATTTCTTCATATTTTTTTTTACAAATTTTTCATAATTGTAACATTTTTTTCAATAAACAATTCAAAATTCAGCAAAAAATAAAATGAAATGTGACCGACACTTCACTTCACGGACAAGCACATCATAACATAATTCAGCAAAAAACGTCACGCCACGCCACATAAAAATATTATTATCTCATCATATCACGTTAAAAAAATATTTTAATCATATCACAATATATATCTGAGCCATAACATTAACATATATATATTAGAGCAAAGTTAGAGTGTGATATGCTCACCAAGAAAGGTTGATGAGTGCAACTCCAAAAGTCTATCGGATTGGCTTCAAAAACGAATCTAAATCGTTGAAATCCATCTACATTGTGAGTGATGCATGTACATACGAAATTTTGAAAGTTTTGAATTCATTTAGCACAATATTTAATACATAAAATAATTTATAAAAGATTCATTTTTTTGTTACCTCTTGATCTTTGTATTAAATGAATTCAAAACTTTAAAAAAAAAATCATGTACATACATTACTAATAAAGTAGATGAATTTCAATAATTTTAAAATTGTACTTATCAATCTCTATTAATAATGAGCACATCACTCTCTTATTTTGCTCTCTCTATTATGTGATATTGTTCCGGCCATTTAAAAAAAAAATACCGTCCCATTTAATAAAACATTCCTGGTAGACCGGTAGAGCCGCCAGGTGTCGAACTTGTTATCGTTCCCTAGGTTTCGGTCAGAGGGAAGGTACTCCTGTAGATGTCCTCTCCAGTTAAGAAACTCACTGGAGGGCTCCGAAAGACAAGTCGAATAACACAGGACACTAATGAAAGCTTATAACCGCGCCATTAGGTGAATAATGGAGACTATTCCTGCTCTCTGTAGCTATCAATGCCACAAATATAAAGTCACAAAGATATCATTGATAGCCTATCAATGCCTCTAATGACTACTTCTGCCTCTATAGTCTATACAGTGATGCGAAGAGGATGGTGAAAAGGAGAGCAAATAAATCATTGGGAGTGGAGACTGACGAAACATAAGTAGCAGAGAACACTAGCTACCACTTTTCTCTCTGTCTCTCGATCTTAGGTCCATCTCTCTCTCTCTCTCTCTCTCTCTCTCTTTCAATCTGCGATCCATATCTCTCTCTCTCTCTCTCTCTCTGTGCCTCCACCCACCGTAGGAGAAAATGAAGCATGATTCAAGAAAAGCTGGAGAGGTTTTCTGGCCGAAGATGGTGCTCAAGAAATGGCTTAACATAACTGGACATGATTCTGATTATAGCGCTGATGAAGGAGACAACGAGAGCGAACTTGACGAAGATGGTTACTTTTATTACTTGTTGTTTGGTAATTTTACTAAATCATTTAGATTGTTACTGATTTTGGCAATTTTTCTTGTAGAAAATTGCGAGTTTGAGGAGGAAGAAAAGAGAAGAAATGGGGGGCCACGGAAAGAGACTCCAGGTACGTATATACGTTCTTCCTCTAATGCTTTTGTTTTATTTATTTTTCTTGTTAATTCATATATCTACTAAATCATCATGCTAGGGCCTAGGGGACCTTAAGTTTCATATCTTTCTTTCTTTTCTCTCTCCAAAAATTGTTAAGAAACTAGAACATATATATCATCGTTTCTTTTTTCGCCAATTACTTGGAATGGCTAACGGAGAAGACTCATATCAAAATCCTGGCCATCTGATTTCAATTGCAAATTAAGCTCCTATTAGATAGCGGAGAGCTACAATACAGTCAAAATATAAAAACAAATAGCCTTGTCTTAGTCTGTCATTTGTACTTGGTAAAGGAATAGTTGAATAAAAAAAAAAAAAAACTTAGCTTAGGCCTTAGGTGATGCATTAACACAACCGACCTTAATTATTCAAAGGTAAGTTTGTGAATGAGTCTTACTATCCAATAAAAAAATTGGGACAGGAAACAAACAATTCATGTTATGTGATGGCATTCAGGGCCATAACTCATACGCCATTAATATTTTATACTCGGAACCAGATCATAACAGTACTATAATTTACTTTTCATTTGTGCCATTTTTTGTGTTTTCTAACTAAAAAAAATATTGGCATGCATGTGCTGATGTGCAGATGACCCATTGGAGGGAATGCCATATAAGTTGAGAAGAAGAAACTCAGAAACATTCAGGGCCCAATATATAAATAACAAGGAACTCAGGTACCAAACTGAATAAAAAGCTTCACAGTACATATTTCTTCCCCCATTTTTTTAAAGTAAATCTGTGTTCACTGTTTTCATGTACTGCAGAGTTTGCATAGGCACATGGAATGTAGGAGGCAGAACTCCACCAGATAGCTTAGACCTTTCTGATTGGCTAGACACAAATGAACCAGCTGATATATATGTTGTTGGGTAAAAAAAAAAAACAAAAAATTTCGTTATTATTTTTATCATCTGATAATTGACTTCTTCAAAGATTGAATTAGAACTTGGAACTGTTCCAAAATGGAAGGACCAGAAAGTACAGAAATTAAAGTGATAAGACATATAAATAATCAAATAAACATATCATAATATGAAAAGGTATATATTTTAAACTTGTAACTTCAAAATTATTTGTTCGTTACAGGTTTCAGGAAATAGTTCCACTAAATGCCGGGAATGTATTTGGTGCCGAAGACAACCGACCTGCTTCAAAATGGGAAGAAATAATTCGAGAAAACTTGAACAAAGTTCAACCCAAAAAGCCAAAATGCAAGTCCTTCAGTAATCCATCTTCTCCTTCGAGATTCAACCCATCAGAAGATACGGTTTCAGCCGTCAATGAGTTGCTTCTTGGCCTTGACAACGACTCTGACTCTGACGAAGAAATTCCTTTCAGCACAGCTGTGGAAGTTGAACCTGAAAAGAACATAAAAAGGGAGATACCTTCGTTTAAGAGACTAGAGAGGCTGAACCATTTTGTTTTAGAAAATGAAGAACAAACCGATTTGGAATCGCCTAAGGTGCAACAAAAACAGCTTTTGAAAACACTGACCCGATCAGAAAGAATCGGGTTGGTCTGGCCAGAGCAACCTTTAGATTTATTGTCAAAAAACAATGCAACTTTAACTAGTACCAAATCTTTCAAGTCGGTGAAATCTTTTAGGAATTATAGCTCCTTCAAAGTAGTAGATGAGGGTCTTGCATCTTTGAGAGAAAATATGATTACTGATACTGGGCTAGATGGAATTGAGTTAAAAAAGAAGAGCTCGTCGTTTGTAAGGATTATAAGCAAGCAGATGGTTGGTGTTTATATTTCGATTTGGGTCCGAAGGTCCTTGAGGAAACACATTCAAAATTTGAAAGTTTCTACAGTTGGAGTGGGTGCAATGGGATATATAGGCAACAAGGTTAGACCAGTTCTTCATAGAATGTCATTTCGTCACTGGTACAAATTATTTCCAGCATTTCAATTTTAGTTTCAGTCTCTAAATTTAATGGATAAATTTCTTATTTGTGATGCATACCTAGGTTTTTACCTGACTATACCTGCTTAATACCTCATTAGACCAAGACCAACCATCTACCAAAAAAAAAAAAAAAAAAAAAAAAAACGGAATGGCAATTAGTTCTGCCAATTTTCAGTGGCAATATACAGAACCAAAACACCCCGAGTTCAGAAAGAGTTGGATATACATTCAAATGCAAATGTAATGCACAATAAAATAAACAAAACTTGTGGTGCAGGGGTCAATATCGGTAAGCATGTCCATATATCAGACACTGTTCTGCTTTGTGTGCACGCACCTCTCATCAGGAGAGAAAGAGGCAGATGCAATACGTCGAAATGCAGATGTGCAAGAGATACACCGTAGGACACTCTTTCGCTCGACAGATGGCCCTGGATTGCCTAAAGCCATCCATGACCATGAGTAAGTCAAGTTTGCTATGATGGGGTTTTTGTGTTGGCTTGACTAGCTTTATTAGTATATAATGTCTAGATATATAGGCTTTCATTTCTGTTTTGCTTTTAGTTGTATAATTCTAACACAGATATAAAAGGAATTGATGCATGCCTATACAACTGAGGATAATTTATACAATTTACATAAAATTGGTAAATCCCGTTCAATATTGCGCCTATAAAAGCTGGCCTCTGCAACATACAACGGTAGTTCAAATTATTTCTGTTTTGTTTATGTTATGTTCTAAATAATTTGCAGAAGAATAGTTTGGCTTGGAGATTTGAATTACCGAATAAATTTACCATATGAGAAGACACATGAGCTCGTCTCCATAAAAGACTGGTCTGGATTGTCAGAGAAAGATCAAGTATGTATAACATTATTTCGTTTTGTTTTAAATACCTATCTGAACCTCCGATTTTTAAATTGCTGAAGTTTTTTTATTTTTTATGTTTGTTGTTCCTTATTTCCTTTTGCTAAAATTCACTTTTAAAATTGGTTGAAAGCTTAAAAAGGAGCTGAGGAAAGGGCGTGTCTTTGATGGATGGTCAGAAGGCACACTAAATTTTCCTCCAACATATAAATACGCGAACAATTCAGAGAAGTATATCGAAGATGATCACAAGGGTGGGAGAAGATCTCCGGCATGGTATGAAGCTTTTTATGTTTGTTAAGCATTGGACATCACCTTGCTCTGTTTTTTTTATATATATGTTCTACTTTATCCATTAGCAGGTCATTACCACAAAATTTTTAATTGGATATTATTTAAGTTTCAAACAACTGTAATTATTGGAAATGTTTCCGGTGGTGATCATTATCAAGGCCCTGCTAAGTTTTTGTTTGTTCCCCTGCAACATGCATGTCCTATTAATTAAATTGATTTGTTGAACCCTACCAGGGTCCATGTTAGGCAATATGTCATTAGCAACTATAGAAAAAACAAGTCTGTTGTTTTCTAACTATTAAAAACAGTGGTGGCAACCTTCAAAAAAGAGAAAAAAACAGTGGTGGCTATGTACTCTGTAATACTGTTCATCTTAAAACCTTCGAGATATTTAATAATCACTCAATCTCCTAATTTATCAGGTGCGACCGTATCTTGACATTTGGAAAAGGTGTGAGGCATCTAAAATACAAAAGAGCAGAACAAAAGCTGTCAGATCACCGACCCATCTCGGCTGTTTTCATGGCAGAGGTGGAGGTGTTCTGTCACCGAAAACTCCAGAAAGCTCTGACATTAACCGATGCTGAAGTCGAAGATGGAGAAGTAATGCCTGATCTTGATTTCGAGTTTAGAGTGAACCGTGTTATGCCTGCGGAGGTAAACATATAATTTAAAATTTAATTACACCTATAGTTGTCATATTAAATGAAATGAAGGGGACTTGTTAAATTCTGACCAGAAAATGCACAAAAAGGTGAACATGTACCGACTGGCACCATGGAAAAGTGTACCAAGAAAGATAATATTGTTAATTTGACACGATCATAGGGCTTGAAACTGACTGCTATGAAATTTAGTAGGGAAGTTTCAACTACTACGCTTACATTGCCTACAAGTTCTATTCTTATAAGAATCGGTGCAATTTTTCTAATTATATATAGTTTCATCTCTTAAAATTAGGCTTTAACTAATGCAGGATAACTCCAGGTGGGACCGTTAAGACTTAATATATATATATATATAGATTATTCTCAACACAGTAGCTCACGTGTTGAGAATCTTGTGGTGGTTAAAACTTGGTGTCATTGTTTTGGCGTATGTTTTGTTTTTAGGGTTAGTGGAAAGTTTCCACCAAGATATATTGAGATAAAAAAGTATTTACAGGTGTTTTGGCGTATGTTGGCGTGTGTTCCTATAGAGTAGTGGTTTCAATGTTGTACTTTCGGATCAGTGTGCATATGTAAATCCTATCAATGCTAGGAGAACTAGTGTTTTTACCGCCTTTGCATGTTTTGTGAATAATGTGTATGTAGTTATGTACAAGGTCGGTGCATGTGTCTTCAGAAACTTCTCATTTCCTATGATTTTTAGAATATAAAAGAGCAATTAATAGATAAAGAGTCCGGCTGGCTATTGTGACATCAGTAATATTTGCAATTAACTTCAAAATTTATCGAATATGTTTCAAATGAGAATCCAAACCGTTCAAACTATCCACTTTTTGAGTGACCGTTCAAACTATCTACTTTATGAGTGATGTTGTTTACCTGCAAAATTTATAATTTTTTCAATTATTTTAGTACAAAGTCAAACAGTTAAAAAATAATAAAAAATAAATGCATTAAAATTAAATTAAAAACTCTCACATTTAATCACTTTACATGATACTAAATACATTCGAAAAATTATAAATTTTATCTGTAAACACACTACTCATGAAATTTATTGGTTTGAACGTTTGAATTCCTTGATTTAAGCATATTTGATAGGTTTTGGGTTGGTGGTATATATTTAGGCTTAAAAAAACTACCGATGTCACAATAGTCAAGACTCATAGATAAATAAATAAACAAATATATGTTCTTGCTACATTAATCAATTCACATGTAGGGGCGGAATCGGAAAATTAAGAATGAAGGAGGCTGAAAAGTATTATATGTAAAAATTATAACATATAAACTACAAAATTGCACCCTCCTAAATCCGCCCTGTTCACTGGTAACATTGTTGTAAGTTTTATTTCTTTCAAATCGAGTAATGGGTCAAGCCACCCAAGCCTCTTTATTTCAATTTTTGTAATAAAAGATTTCTCCTATTCTCATTGTAGTAAGTTTTATGAATAATTATATGAATCTCCCCTTCCCAGTTCCCCCTCTGTCCCTGCAGCAATAATAGAGAAATGTTGTACTATAGTCTCCTTTTTCAGTCCCGCACTCGTCCCCCGCAAACATTCAGAGGTATAAATACTTGAAAGATAAGATATTAATACTTGAAAACTAAGATATTTATTATCATCCCTTTTCCAGTTCTCCAATGGTCCCCGCGTCAACTTTTATCTAATGAAGTAGTTGGGCCCCCGTATCCCCGCATCAACATTCTTCTAACAAAAATAGTTACACTCATAGGAATAAATATTTCAGTGCATAGGTATAAATACTTGCAAAATATGATATTAATATTTGAAAAATAAGATATTAATACTTGATATGATCAAACGCTTAAAGATTAAACTTTGTACAATATATATGTTAGTGTAACAATCTAGAAGTCAATAAAATATGATAATTATATTCTATATATTTTGTTCATGAATTGGATGATTAATAAAATATAATTTTGTTGCCTTGAGTATTATTGCATTTATGAATCATTTCAAGTTAATGACTGGAATTGTGAAACTTCATAATATAGATGATATATACTCTTAAAAGTCTCTAACCGAGGTAATTAGCAGGAACACAATATTACCACTACAAGGTTAGTATGTGGATATAAAAGATGGTTAAGTTTTACAAACCATTGACAAGAGATGTCATTTTAATTGCATAGATACATGTTCCAGGAACATGATATTTGACAGACCCCGAATGAAACATTAAATGAAATTGTGTTAGTGTCATTAATGCTTTCATTTAGTGTTAATTTCTAAAGTATGAGGTATTCATCTTTTCTACATAAGAGATGTGTATGTGTGATTGTTATCTAACGCTATCCGTAAAAAGTAGCTATAACGGTAGCACTTCGGTATACATAACTTATGCGGAGGAAGAGATAGTTTACCAAAAGTGCTATCGTCCCTCGTATCTCTATACGAGTTATAGTATCACTGGGCCCTTGATAGAATAAGATTATCTGCATGCGGTATGATTACAAGAGTAAACATATTTGATAATACAGTTTTAATTCTATTTACCAACATAACACAGATCCTTTCGGGTCACACCATATATGAGCTAATTGGAGAATCTTATTGATTAATTATAAATTGATTTTGATTAATAATAAGATGGTTATAATTAATTATATGTAATATAATTGAATTATAAATGTCAGCAGAAACATTGGTTAATTTATAAACGTGCACGACACGTTGTATAAAAGTTACCGAAAGAACAACCGAGAGAAATATAATTGTTCAGAATAATTATAAGGATATGAAATGGATTTTAAATGTTAATTATAGATTAATATTTTGGGCCTAAAGCCCATTAGAATTAAAGCCTTAATTAAATTTAAAAGTCCTAATCAATTCAAATTCATTTTGGGCTGAAAACACTGTAGCACCGACCTATGAGGGTATTTTGGTAATTTTAGGCCATATCCATTTCCTATAAATAGAGGGGTAGGGGTAGAGAGAAAATTACTAATTCACTTGATATCGAATTGATTTGATCGATCGACAATCTAATTTTCTCTCTTTCTTGGTTTCGTTTACGGGATTGGAAAATAATATATTTGCGAAAGTCGCAGTATTTCTGTTTTTGCTTATTTAGTGAATCAGAATAACTGCGGGACGTGAATATTGTTATTTCATCTTTTCTCGGTAAATAGTATTTTTGCAAAGTCCGCGGTTTACGGTATTTCTGGCAAAAGAAATAAACCGCTCTCTGGTTAGTCCTGGTGATAACTGATAGAGGCATCAGACGTTTGGTGCTCCGAGACGAATCAGTCTTCATTCCAATCAGAATTTGGAAACGAGGTATAAATGTTATATTAATTTATTTAATTGTTAAATAGATTTATTTTTTTAGAAATCAATCAAGGAGTAGATCTGTAGAGGATTAAAAGGGTTTGTCAAGAGAAAGACGGGAACAAGAACGTTCGGTACTCTTTCTGACATACCTCTTTAATCCTTGGCTTAAGTTAGAAGTAAAATTTTTGTTTTACGGTCTTTCCGCAACTTAAGCCTAATGGCATTGGGTAGCCTAAAAAACCCAACAATATATACATATAAATACTTCGGTGCATAGGTATAAATACTTGCAATACTTGATATTAATATTTTCAGACGTCATCTAGCACCATATATAAAAAAACATCAAGTTTTGCAGTCCCCCATATAGTTATGACAATGTTAATATTTTTAGAAACGTGTATGGTCCCCCCCCCATTTAGTTTGAGTAGTCCCCCACAAATATTTATGGTGCAGGGATGTTTGGGAGATTTGGTTGGGAAGACCATTATTTATGTTAAAATTATTCACCTCATAGGTACAAAAACTTTCGTGCATAGGTAGAAATACTTTCGTGCATAAGTATTAATATTTTAGAAAAAAATCAGCGCTGAAGTTTTTGCAGTCCCCCCAGACAGTTATGGTAGTTATGGTGCGAAGACAGTATGGGGACGTTTGGAGGATTTGGTCGGGAGGACTATTATTTACGTAAATATTGTTCATCTTATAGGTATAAATTCTTTCGTGCATAGATATAAATGCTTGTGTGCACATGTATTAATACTTTAGAAAAACAATTCAGTGCTGGAGTTTGCTATTCAAGCAATTAACTCAAAATCTGGAGTTACAAATACAAGAATTCAGGGGCGGGCCCACATAGTCCCAGGAGGGCAGCTATTCTCCCTGGATTTTGAGTTTTAGTGGAGATCTATCGATCCCGACCGACTTTGTCCCCCATAAAAAAATTTTTGCCCCTTTAGATGTTTGATTTGTAATTCGGGTTATATTTAGAGTTAAAATTGAAATAAATTTGTTGAATTTTGATTGGTAATTAGAATTATAAGTTAGAGCATCACAAATTACAAGTCAAAGCATTAAAAAGTATAAGTTAAAGTATTGTTTTTTATCGAGTACCCAATTAGTTAATGGATTTAAATCCGATTTAAATAGTATCCAATTAGTTAATGGATTAAACCTGATTAGCTATTTAAATCCGATTCGATATATTTTTGCCCCCTGACGAAAATTCTGAATTCGCCTCAGCAGGAATTGGAAGCCCATGTATTTTGTTTGCATGGAAATGTAGCTTTGTTGCCAAAACCTTGATCCCAATATCAACCAGTAACTAGAAATTGATTTTTTTTTTTTTTTGAGTTCTCTTTCCTATTTATTCAAAATATTCTCTGATCTACCTTAAACTAACTATACTATATAAATTTAGAATTTATAAAATATTATTTTCTTGCACATAAAAAAAATATTGAAAACACCGGAAATGCAAGGCCTATTGTATACCTTTTTTTTTATTAAAGGGGGCTCCGGTATATACCCAACATATTTTAGATTTTTTTTTTTTTTTTTGAGAATTGAATCTATGCAGAGACGGTACTCGTATCGTCCGAAATTTTTATTAATAGAAAAAACAAAACAAAAATATCAACAATAAGGAACAGTTTTGCTAGATTTTGAAAAATAGAAAAAATGTTATGGTTTGTAACGTCCAGAGTACTGTAGCTGGACGTTATAAACCATAACGTCCAGCTACAGTGTTTTTTTTTTTTGCTTTGCTGCTTCACTGGTTCGTTTGTGAATTTTTTTGAAACAGAAAAAAACACTGTAGCTGGATGTTATAGTAACAACGGCTAGCTCCAGATATTATTTCGGTTAATTAGCGGTAACTTGATTTCGTTAAGCTGGCCGTCATAGTCGATAACGTTCCCTGGATGTTATGGACTATCACGTTTTTCGTACAAATTGAATTTTCACAAAATGCTTCTTCATTATCGATATTTTCTTATTAATTTTTCTATTAATAAAAATTTCGGCTCGTATCGTACCCACTCGCTAAGTCCGCAGTTCATGATATATAATAGATTAAGATCTGTCATTATCGAATGGGTGCCTCGATTTGAGATTGATATTCGTAGATTTCTATATATAACTTTTTTCCCTTTCTACAATCAGAATCTCTTTTGGGGAGCAATAATAATTTGCATAATAGGGGTCGGCCGCCTAAGAGGCTAAGACTGATGACATCTGCTACGACCAAAATTCCACTTACAGCGAACCACTCCACTCCACTGACTGTCTCACCCTCTTTCTAGGCTGCTCCATTAAAGCCGAAATTGATCTACCATTAGAGACTAATTAAACATTAATTATGATTTATACACGCTTATTTAATAGTACAAGGAAGGTGCATTAATAGTTTCTTATTTCCTACAAGGAACTTGAAAAGATGAGCAAGCAAGTACCTGACTGAAAGGAACAAAAGGCAATAAATATGCTAATTAATAATGAAAACCAGCTTCTATAATTTAAGAAAATCACTCAAAACTAAGTTTATGCTAGAAAATTGCAGAATCAAAATCTAAGATCGTTGTAACACAGGTTTCATGAGCCAATATTGCTGGAACCGTTGTCCGGCATACTTCTTGTAGTCAAAATCTATATCATTCACATGTTCCTACAAATAAACACATAAAATTTAGTAAGCTGAAAAGAATTTGAGAAAAGAAAAAAGGGGAAATTTTTAAAAATATGTAACTTACAGATATGATGCCCCAGAGTCCCCAAAATAGATGACTACCCAGAGCATACTTCTCTATTTCTTTTAGCAAGTCCTCAATTTCAACATCACTTGGAGTTTCACCTTCAACAAAAAATAAAAAATAAACATAATGTAAAACCAGGGGAAACTTTTGCAAACTCAAAGAAAGTACTTGATCTCTTAAACAAAGGAAACCTGAGGAACTGAGATATGTCTTCACAAATCTTCTTCGTTCTTCAACACCTAATAAATGAAAGGAAACATATATACTGCTAAAATATTGATCACTCTTTTTCTTTTTTGTTAAAAATGTCGATATGTTAGAGAACGAAAAGACTATATATGAAAAAATAATAGCTAATAGTAAAGAAAAACAAAAAAAGAGGACAAACCAGGATACTGGGAGAAATCCAAGATGTGAGGTTTATCGGTGTGGTAATTAGCAGCCATCTCACAGAAATGATTAGCAATATCAAATGCAATTGGATTGAAACTTGCATACTCATAATCCTGAGATTAATTTTTTTAGAAGAGATGTTTCAGACAAAGGAGCAGAATGAAAAGTTATACCTGGGCGGGTACAAATCTGCACCACTACCACTGACATATACATAAAAGATTCTCCGTTAGTTCCTCAGATGGATCTTCAGGTCAAAGCTTAACCTCAATTAGAACCCCACTAGAGAAAGCAAATAGGCCACATGCATTTGCCTAAAACCCCTCTTATAAAACAAAGGAGTAGATTTCTTAGCAATATCTAAAACAGTTAGCTTTCCTATGTGCTTCGAATTCCCCTAAACAAAATCAAACTTCCCTGATTCAACATGACTAAATGACTTAAATGTTCTTATAAAACGAAAACCTTAAAAAAGATTAAAATGAACAAAGAAGGGGAAGGAAGGGTCATGTACCCCTATCAGAACAAGAATTTAATTAACTCCAAAAATGTGCATATTATCCCTCATTAACTCCAACAGAAAGGAGGAACCACATTATCCCTCATTAACTCCAAAAATGTGCATGCAAACCCTACTTTCTTGGAGTCGGCTTGTCCGTAGATTGGGTAAAAAGGGGGTAATTTAGGCAATTTTCAATAAGAGAAGCCAGGTGTGAACGGAAACTATTTACAAGGAAAAAACACAACTTACAATGATAGTGACCTGATGGGTCTCTTCATCTATCATGATATTGCCATATTGGAGGTCGTTATGACAAAACCCTATTCTCTCACCATCCCGTGAAAGAGCCGTTTCTAACATGTTTATCTCCTCCCCTATATTATCTAAGCTGAATTCCTTCACCTCTTCGGCTGAGCACAGGTCGAGCGCCTTCTTGGTCCAACCCCTGATGCATCAAATGTTAGATTTGAATGCTCTTGTATAAGACTTGATTTTTGTACTTTACTATCTCAATCAACTAAGGACTGGCACTTGTATTTAATGAACATTAAGCCTCGTTTAAACACAAGAAATAAAGCACAACAATAAATTGACGAATGACGATTCTAGCCACAACATAAGTGTGTCTAAGATTGTAATGGCGAATATTTTTATTAATTAGTAGTGCAAAAACGAAAAACAAAAGAGGAAAAACTAACCTCAATCTTGGCCATAAAAGAACTTCTCTTGGACCAGGCATATGAAGATTATGAAACTCCTGCAATTTAATTGCTATGAGCGATGATATTTCTGGGTCCCTCAGATCAGCTGCTGACAAAGTCTGAAAAAACAAAGATAGTTACATGCATTTCTGAGTTCTGCCTACAAAGATTTCCTAAAAAAGAGACAATGCCATAATGCAACCCTGCATAATGGGGAATATCATTTATCTCACCAAATTGTAAAACAAAAATGTTATGCATGTAGCACCACTACAAAACACAGAAACATCAGCTAGACAAACTATCCAATTAAAGTACCCAAATTACCCTCCTGTTCAGTATTCATCTATCCACAAATAACAGAAAAAAGGGAATTTGTGTAGTTTTGAAGATCTAGGTGAGGGGAATACGTGAAATTTTAGCATGGCTAAAGCCTAAAGGCATGTGAGATGCTTCTCACTTGTAGGAGCAGTAGTAAACATTAGATAATTTGGTTCTATAAGACCAGATGTATCCCTTATATTACATTTAAACACATCCAGAGACAGGGACAGGGACAGAAGACCAGTCGTGAAAATATCCCTGATATTTAAATGCTTTTGAACTCATTTTCCATGGCCTTCGCCTATAGAGAAAACATTGTGCTCTTGGTACATTGCTTTTCCTCTCTCTCATTCACAATTTTTGATATTATTGAATATTAGCTTGTAACATATGCACTCTAGCACTTTGGTCTGCAGTCAAATATGATAACTTGTTTATAATTTATTGAATACTAATTAAAATAAGATTCTGCATATTCATTTTTGTTTGCCAGGACCACTATCGACAACAATTGCAAAATTGCAGGGTCAATTCCTGCATTCATCTGGTACTGATACCTGACCATGATTATAACCAAATTCTAGTTGTGCAATAATCATATTTTTCAACAAAAATATAAATTACTTAAAAAGATCAACATACCCTAGCATTGATAAATTCTTCCACCCTGCCATTAGCGAATCGGCCAAGCAATCTTGGCCCTTGCCCGTTCTTCGACATGCACTCAAAGGTTCGCACGTCCATTTCGCGATCGAAAAACACATCCACACCTTCGCCATAGATCCTCACAATCACTCGTCTTGAGGGCCCAACCGCTGGCCAGTTGATCTGGTAAACTTCGTTCGTCATCGCTCCTTTTAGCTGCACCACCTCTGGCGAATCACATGCTGCCACGTCGCCCCATTCCGAAGCTATATTCAGGAGAATCCTCCTTGCTTCTTCCGGGAACTGATGGATGCTCTTTTTCGTTTGAGTCCCTTCATTTTCCGTATTTACCATTCCCGAAGCACAAAAAGGTCAAAACGGGAGGGAATCGGGTGAAACCGAGTAAATATGCAAGGGATATAGATATAGTAGCGATCTTGATCTGAATTCTTCCAATTCAGGCGACTCGAGTAGGGAGAATGACCAACTTAATTTCTCTAAGATCTCGCGCGAGATTTCAGTTGAAGAATTGAAGATTTCTAATTTTTCAGTAAATTCGCTTTCTTCCCAAGTCGACAGAGATGTCAGATTGATTTGCACCACCCTTCTGATGCAAGAAATTAAGAAAAAAAAGATTTGGAAAGTGCCACGTGCACTGAGAATGCGTAGTATATAGCGCCACATGTCAGATCGGAAATGGGGTCGGTCATGCTGGCGCCTTCTACATGATTAAGTCATCAATTGGATTGGATGTTATTCAACCGCAAACGAGTATACTAATACTAGTTGTGTGCAACTTGAGGTGTTTTATTAAGCCTCGCAATTTCAATGCTACAAAAATTCTTCAGTTACACTTACGACTGTAAAATTAATTTGTTATTTTTTCTTGTCTATTTCTAGCAATGAGAGTTTTATGGTTGGGAATTCAGATGATGGATGCTGAAACCAAATTCTCACCTTGAAGGACTATGCACTTATTTTCATGCAAATTAAAGCACCTGAAAGAATCATTTGGGACGCCAAGGGAAAAACTAGTGCTTTATGCCTACCAAAGATACAATAACAAGTCTCACCTTGAAGGACTATGCACTTAAGTAATAAAACGAAGCAATTAAATCCACTTTACTACAAATACAGAGTGCTTTTATTTAAAGACGAGCAAGTTCTAAATTCTAAATTCTTTGTGAGGAACCTTATCAAGCAGGCTTCAACCACATCACCAAATCCAGTGGCATACACTAACACTGCAAGTTGCATTCTGACCCTCAAATGATTCTCTCGTCCTTAATTTTCAAAACACTCCTGAAAGCTAAGACCGATCGATCGATAGATCGAGATGCTTCTTCACCCACTCAGCTGGCAAACCTCCTGGCGAATTGAAAGCCACACTGAAAAGTGTTTCTGGTCACCCCTAGCTGACACCTCTGTCATCACAGGCAGAAGGGCATTTTAGTAATTTGGGTTTTAGGTCCTTTGAATACATTGTAATTAACATTCAGAGATGACGGGAGTTTATCTCTGATTTTGCTACCCACTACAGTCCAGCTTGACAGCCCCATACACTGTTCAAAATTTTGGCCGGTCCTGGATGTGTCCCAGTTGACCCCGACTCATCAAGGCCAATTATAAATAGATTGAGGCAGTTAGGCTTCAACATCTCAAATTGGCAAACCAAACTAAAAGACTGGGGCCCACTCCATAGGCTGGTTGAGACCATATGCCTCCTGGGACCTTGATTGCTCAACAAGGATTCGTCTCGCATTGGTCTCTGACAGCTGGACCCATGTGATGTCAGGGTCAGCAGTGAAGCACGAGCACATGCACGGTGAGTTTGCTGACCTGCATCGATTGTGGAGAGTGTCTCGCCAGCTTCAATCAGGTGAAACATTGAGTCTAGGAGCTCACCTGAGTGTTCCCCCGGCGGTCACGGTCCTTCAGAGATAGCCAGTGTTGTATGCGGTTTGTTGATCGGGACTCGGGAAGATTGGCTGCATCGTGCTTCAAAATGTCAAATGGTTGTACACCTGTGTACGATCAGATATGGATAAGCATATGCTACACTATGCACGTCAGAAAAAAGGAGATTTGAAAGAAACCTGTCGGTTATCAAGAGAAGAATTTCCCTCCACATTTGGTGCTTGCAAACTAGCATACAGGATATTCTGAGAAATAACATTTACTGCCACATAACTGCATTTCTGTAGTGTTGCAAACTACAGAAAAGGAGACACACTGCTAGCTGCCTGTATCTTAGAGCTGTTGACATATTATAACAAAATAAGAATGATTAGACTACTTCAATTGAAGTAATTTTTGCAACATAATTACAAACTAACCTTTTGAGTACTATTAAGGCAACACCATTGTTAAAGATAACTTACCAAATGACTTTAGCGCCACAATTTTGACCAATGGGTTCGGTTTATGTCTGCAAATTCTAAGATAAGGCAGGGTCTACCAATTTTCTACATTTTTTTTGAGAAAAAATGAGGGTCATGCCCCCATTTGATTCTACCAATTTTCTACATTTGTACAAACTAAAGCCCAAGTAAAGAAAATATATGGTGACAGATGCACAAACCATTGCAAAAGCATCAAGGTCATGAGGGTTATAGCGCTTGAGAGATGTGAGCACAGTCATGCGAAACCCTCTAACTGCCACAACTGAGCCAGTGGCAGTCTCAGCCGCAGCCGAGTACTTCTCGAGCAGTAACTCAAGCTGCCCACTTTCTATCAGAATATCGAGGATGAAGGAGAAAGAGAGGAAATTGGCGACTCCAGTTACAAGCCGCGCCAAAGAAGAGAAATCATCCTCTAGTACATATGATTCTACACGGTTAGCCACGAAGGTTACCAAAACATCAACACCATCAAGGCACGCCGAGCTCATGTAGAAGTGGTGTGCCAGTATCAGGATCTCAACCTGAGATACATATGTTATTTGAATAATTTTGTAGTCAACCACTTTGCACCAAGAACCACAATCTCAATAGATGAGCTCGTCAACCAGAAAGGACAGCACTGTACCAGAGTAACTTATAATTTATCTTGTGCTTCTGTTCCTTAAATTACAGTAGCATTGTTCAAGGTACCAGTATGGTCAGTACAATACGAGTCAAGTAAGACCTCAGTTTAGAATATTGAATTTCATATAACATTTAGTGGCTTTATAAATTCTAGAAAAAAATTAACTATCAATGTGAGAAGTAAAATATTCTAAAAAGAACAAAAAGGTAATGAAAGCTGAGCTCATTAGAACAGAAACAATGGCAGATATGCAGTAGTGCTAGTACCTATTATATTTCTTGGTATCACTTGTTGGTATTTTCCATACAGCATCAAGTCAGCAAATACAAATGCAAAACTGATGACTTGGTATTTCAAATTGAATCCAAGCAGAGTGACAACAAGCATCAACTATACTATACCTGTGATGGGTCATTGGTCGACCCTGTTTTGTAAGTTTATCTCTCCACCTCCATTAGAAGATGCAAATTTTGCAAGTTTCAAAACGGAATCAATTAGATTCAGTTCCTCCGCCACTTGTGTCGGTGACAGCTTCTGTTGCAGCAGTGATCTGCCCCAACTCCAGTAGTGACAGAACTGCTCTCTCCATTTCCACCTGGCCCACCCTCTCCTCCCATCCTTCAGAACTAGTTATCTCATCACAAGTCTCAAAATTTTCATTAATGGTGCGTCTAAGTGGGAGGTGCTAAGCATAATGTAAAATAGGAATAAGATTAAATTACACCTTTAGACATACATACTTAGCTTATAGGGTTCATTGTTATCAATAGAGATTTATTTCTCATTTTTTCTATTTCAAACAGATTAATTTAGTTTGTGATTTGAACTATCAAACGAGATATAAAACATGAGTAATAAGCAGCTTAACCCTGCTTAAATTTAAGTTACAATCAAATACGTAGTGTTCTAGTTTAATTTTGGTGCGCCTCATATATTCGCTAATAAATCAAGAATACCTCCAACATTAAAGACATTTCCGAAATTTTTAATCATAAGAAATACAAAAAAAATGAAAAATGACAAATTGGAATTTTAAAAATAGAAAGGTAAGATCATGATTTGCATCCATGCAGGACGCCAAATCATACAACAACCACTGTAAAAAAAAAAAAAAAAAATTATATATGTGGAACTCCAATTGGGTTTAAATATCGGGAAAAAAAAAACAAAAAAAATAAATAAAGTGGGATGCCAAATTAGACAGTAAACAAGGCTTCCCAACCATATGCCATGGTGCCATACCTAACATATATAATTTAAGGAATTTTTTCATGTTAAATTGAAAATATCTAGGTAATTACCATGTTAACAGTTTTTAAACTATGCCGGAAAGAAAAACACAACATAATAATAACAGGGTCCAAAATCAAGAAACAACTTGCAAAATTTATCTTGAAGTTTCCTCTTGTTTGACAGTGCTCATTTTGATTATAAAGTTTCAAATTTACTATTTGATCTCATGATTAATTTCACTCAAAACACAGATGAAAATTCTAGTTAACATCAACATGGGACATGCTATTTTGCTATGATATTATTTGTTAAATACAACATTCCACAAACTAATAGATTTTGTTGTATCGGGTTCATTTTTGTTTAAACTTCAATGCAATACTGATTTTCACTTAGACTGTATTGTTAACCAGAAAATATTTGTCTAATTTGGCATCCCACTTTTTTATTAATTTTTTTTCCGATATTTGTTCTCATTTGTAGTCTTATATATATTATTATTTTTTGGTAGTGATTGTGGCCGACATTTTTATTAATATCTAAAATTAATTATAAAATATTAATTATATCCAGCTTAGCTGGGTTTTTTTTTAAATGCCCAAATTGGCCAAAAAATGGACGGTTAGATTAAAAATTAGGACCGGCCATTTTTTGGCCTGTCAAGAGGGTTTTTTTTTTATATATTTGTTAGATTCTTTTGATGTATAATTAGCATAATTATACTAAAATACGCTAAATTACTTGAAATTATGTTAAATTACGCTAAAATACGGTAAATTACACTAAATTAAGCTAATGTACGCTAATTTATGCTAAATAATGCTAAGTTACACTAAATTATATTAAATTATGCTAAATTACACTAATTACGCTAATTATACTGAAATTACGCTAAATTACGCTAAAATAGGCCGATTTTGTGCCATATTTCATAAATCACAAAAAATAGTAAAAAAGTTTCAAAAATAGTACATATTGGTATTCTACAAGTTCATTATATAACCAATTTACTGAGCTACTTAGATCGAAAAATAAAAATGAAAATCTTAATCGAAAACTTAAACTCAAGTTTTGAGACTCTTCCCTTTGTTTATTGGTAATTATGAATTTCGAAAAATGGCAAGCAATCACCGACGCATGCATATTTTCGCAAACTTTCCGAAAAGTGGTCATTTGCTAAAATCAGACACTCGAGCGCTGTTTTATGGCCGTTTCAAGTTTCGTCGTCGTTTTTCGCCTTCTCAGTGAAGATATCGTCTCTCTTAGCGTAATTTAGTGTAATTTAACATAATTTCAAGTAATTTAGCATATTTTAGTATAATTATGCTAATTATACATCAAAAGAAGTAATCTAACAAATATTTAAAAAAAAAACCCATCATGACCGGTAAAAAAATAGCCGGTCCTAATTTAAATCCCAACCGGTCATTTTTTGGCCGATTTGGGCATTTTTAAATAAACTCAGCTTAGCTGGGTATAATTAATATTTTATAATTAATTTTGGATATTAATAAAAATGTCGGTGACTGTGATATGCCAAACGGTAATCTTGCCTTTCTATTTTTAAAATTCAGCCGTGCCATCTATAAATAAAAATTTCGACATTTAAAGCATGAGATCTTAATGAGATCAAACAAAATAAAAGACATTGAATTTCCAAATATTAGAATATTGTATAATTACCACCGTCTCCCAACCATGCTCTAGATTTTGAAGCGTAGGCCTGATTACCTGAATTTACCCGTTTTTTTTTATTAATAGGAAAAACAAAAAAAAATATATCAACAATGAGGAATAGTTTTGCTAGATTTTGAAAAATAGAAAAAATATTATGGTTTGCAATGTCCAGGGCACTGTAGCTGGACGTTATAAATTATAACATTCAGTTAATATGATCTCTAATTAACAAAAAACAGTGTAGCTGAATGTTATAGACCATAACGTCCAGCTATAGTGTTTTTTTTTTTTTGCTTCATTTTGCAATTTTTTTTGAAAAAAAAAATGTAGCTGAACGTTATAGACCATAACGTCCAACTAAAGTAATTAGAGATCATTAGTGATTAGATTAACTGGACGTTATAATTTATAACGTCCCTTAGAGTGTCCTAGATGTTACAAACCATAATATTCTTTCTATTTTTCAAAATCTAGCAAAACTGTTCCTCGTTATTGATATTTTTTTTTGTTTTTCGTATTAATAAAAAAAACGGCTCAAGTCAAGTTCCGCTTCGCATATTTGGGAATATACAAATAATAATAAGTTATAATTCTGGGCTACAGCTGGCAGGCTATCATGTGTTATTGTGGACCCATGCAATATGGCCCAGTTAGAGAGAGTGATAAACAATTCCTTCAAAGGGTATCTCAGGTGATTGACAGATTGAGATCGTTGCGTGCAAGCCTAATTCATGTGTGAGGAATTGAGGAACACTTAGTTGCTTGCTTTACAGTCTTTTTAGAGCTATGCGGTCCCAATAGAGCAAAGATTGCAAGAGTAGAACTAGGGTGCTCCTAAGCTCACCAAGTCCTTCGTGAGCGCGACTCTAAAACCTATCCAATTGACTTCAAACGACATTTTCAAACCGTTAGATGTTCAATCTATATTAAAATATGCTTGGAGACCAAATTTTACATTTTTTGAAATTTCTTTACTATTTATTAAGATGGTTTGAAAATCGCTGTTTTTATTAAAATTCTGCACCATTGGAAAACAGCGATTTTCAAACCATCTTAATAAATAGTAAAAAAAATTCAAAAAATGTAAAATTTGGTCTCCAAGCACATTTTAATATAGATTGAACATCTAACGGTTTGGAAATGTCGTTTGAAGTCAATTTGATAGGTTTTCGAGTCGTGCTCACGGAAGAGCTTGGTGAGCTTAGGAGCACCCTAGTTCTACTCAAGATTGCAACATCTATTAGATTTTAGTATTTTAGTATTTTACAGTCCTGTACAAAATATGTTAACTTTGGAATTGTAAAATTTACACAATCACTACTGCATCAGAAGAGAATTCGAGGAATATTATAATGATTTGAATCAATTTGTTACAATGGGATTTAAACTTAGGCATATCATGAATTTGTTATATAAAATTTGAACTTGTGTTATACATATAAATCATTTAGTTATAATTGCAGAATTTCTATGTAGAACATGAAAAAGGTACCTTGCCTCCATATCGGCTCTATTTTGAGAATAAATCTGCTGTGATTCTAAAGAATTGGACCTTGCTATTCCAAATCCAATTGTTCATTTATTTTGAAATTCGTGCATAAAAACCAACTGATTTTTGAGATTTGTGCATTCCAAAAAATTAACGGTTCGATTTGAAATAGCCGGGTCCAGCGATTCTTTTGAATCACAGTAGATTTATTTCCCTATACTTAGCTGCAAATTAAATCTTATGTTCTCTTACTTAGGCCTGTACTTTAATTGGGACAAATATAAAATAATTAATGTGAAGTCATTATTCACAACATACATAGGATTACGTTAAATTATACATAGGATCGTACGTAGACAACGATATAAATAAAATACAAAATAACCAATAAATAGGACATTGTTTATGTAACAATTAGTAAAGGGACATGCCAACAAATTCTTATTCCACATAAAGGCAAATAATTTTGGCTAATTAATCAATTAAACAATCTGTTTCTTACAAGATATAGTTAATTATATATAGATCCAATTAACAAAAGCACTGACGAGGCATATATAAATGATAAATCACTCCTGATGGAGAACCACCTAAGGTTCCAACTAAAGTAAAAAAAAATGAAATAAATCTTGAAACAATTTAATTGAATTGAAGTAATTAGTCTACCAATAAAGGAGACTCATTACTTCAATTACTTCAACTAATTTCCATGTTCTTCCAATAGAGATCTCTTAGTTGTTGAGAGGGTTGTCCAAAAGCGGTATATAAGACATACCCAGTAAGGTTATTGTTTTTATTTTTTAATAATTTTCAAAATGTATCTACATACGATATAAGATTATTTATTTAAAAATACAACATAATAATATACAAAGTTCACAGATCTTAACCAATCCATTATTTAATAGAATACAATTTATGGCTATACATATCGTTGAAGGTAGACATAAACACAACTTATTACATAATTTATTGAAGCAGAGAACCAGAGACAGCCGAAATTTTTATTTCTACCATAATAAAAAATAAATAAATCAAAACACTTCAGCTTTGAGAAAATTCGATATTTACTCAAGCTGCACAATGCCGCTGCGGCCTCAAAGACTGGGGGCCGCCCAATGACTCTGCGGCTCCATGCTAGGGGCCGCACAATGCCCCTGCAGCTCCATTGTTTTTTTTTTTTTTGTAAGTGCACAGAAAACAAGACTGGAGCATTGTGTAGGACATTGTGCGACCGAATAAACTATTATTTGTTAAAAAAAAATCCAAAGACTAAGGGCCCCATCTCTTGAATAAATCCAAAGTTAAAAAAAAAAATAACAAGGGCCACAAATCCATTGTGCGGCCCCTAGATTGAGGCTGCAGAATTATTGAATTGCCCCCAGTCTTTAGGACTGCACAATGCTCCTGTGGTCTGGGTAGTTTTCGATTTTTTTTTAAATGAGAATGTTTTGGTTTATATTTTTTTATTATGGTAGAAATAAAAATTTCGGCAGAGTCAGTGTCCAACTCCAAGTCTCCAAGTCTCCAAGCCAATTTGTCGTGTATTACCTAATTAATAACTCTAGCCAGCTCAATTCGGAAGCATGCAGTTGCAGATGCTTGCACGAATTAAAATGACCTTGGACTTCATAATGCCCAAACAAAGAAATAATTTGATTCATTAAATTTTATTATGTGTCTTTACATGAATTTTAATGTATGAAAAATAATAAATTTAATTTGTATATTAAAGAGTGATTTTATATATATGAATTATAAAGTAAAAAATATTGAATCTTATGTTTAATTTTAACTGCTGAATCATGTATACGCTTAAGAAAAAAAAATGTATTAATGTATTATTGTCATTTCTTTTAGACATGTTGCTGATCAAATCTTCTACGCCCTCAGAGCTGTTTTTTTATTAATAGGAAAAACAAAAACAAAATATAAAACTATGATTTTGAAAAATAGAAAAAACGTTATGATTTGTTACGTCCAGGGCACTGTAGTTGGACATTATAAACCATAATGTCCAGTTAATCTGATCACTAATGATCTCTAATTAACAAAAAAATACTGTATGTGAACGTTATAGACCATAACGTCCAGCTACAGTATATATATATATATATATAGAGAGAGAGTGACTAAGGTCAAAGTGGTAGTTCCTAGCCTCTGGTGCTACTAAGTCGTTTTCGGATTTTCAAAGTCCAAACGGTCGATCCGAACCGTTCAAGTTGTTCTCCATATTGAAATCTGCTTAGAGACCAAATTTTACATTTTTTGGAATCTTTTTACTATTTATTAAGCCACTTTGAAAATTGCTAATCACATGGTCCAGAATTTGGTTGCACTGTTTTTACTGTTCACCCAGATCAGCAATTTTCAAAGTGGCTTAATAAATAGTAAAAAAATTCCAAAAAATGTAAAATTTGGTCTCCAAGCAGATTTCAATATGGAGAACAACTTGAACGGTTCGGATCGACCGTTTGGACTTTGAAAATCCAAAAATGACTTGGTAGCACCGGGGGCTAGGAACTACCACTTTGACCTTAGTCACTCTCTATATATATATATATATATATATATATAGGGTCCGGCTAATTTGCTGCCAGCAGCATTTTAGCCGGAGGTGCTGCCGGCTAATTTGCTGTTTTGTGATGTCCAAACAACAAATTCAAACCGTTAGATGTTTAATCTATATTATAATCTACTTGGAGAACAAATTTTACATTTTTTGGAATTTTTTTACTATTTTTAAAGCTGGTTTGAAAACTGCTGTTTTCAGTAAATTTCTGCAGCGTTAAAAACAGCGGTTTTCAAACCAGCTTTAAAAATAGTAAAAAAATTCCAAAAAATGTAAAATTTGGTCTCCAAGTAGATTATAATATAGATTAAACATCTAACGGTTTGAATTTGTTGTTTGGACATCACAAAACAGCAAATTAGCCGGCAGCACCTCCGGCTAAAATGCTGCCGGCAGCAAATTAGCCGGACCCTATATATATATATATATATATAGAGGCTGGCTACTATGCTGATATAAGCATATCTCCATATATGCTGCCAAACGGTTAACCATTAGATTCCCTTTTAGATTTGTGCCGATCAGATGAATTCTTTTCGGAACGGAAAATGTTAACGGGTTCCGTAGCAATTTGAAAAGGAAAAGAATAAGTCCAGATTTCTTCTTCTTTATTCACCCCCCTCTTCTCTCCTCACCCATCCAGCCACGCTAAACCCCTCTCAGCCGCGAGGCCGCGACCCCGCATCAGCCGCGCCCCTCGAAGCAGCGCACCAGCTCTCTTCTGCCCCTCGAAGCCGTGCTCCTCGAAGCTGCCGCTGCACCTCCGCATCAGCTGCGAGGCCCGCGCCCCTCGAAGCAGCGCACCTCTCTTCTGCCCCTCGAAGCCGCGCCCCTCGAAGCAGCCGCTGCACCTCCGCATCAGCCGCGAGGCCCGCGACCCCGCATCAGCCGTGCCCCTCGAAGCAGCTGCTGCACCTCCGCATCAGCCGCGAGGCCCACGACCCTGCATCAGCCGTGCCCCTCAAAGCAGCGCACCTCTCTTTTGCCCCTCGAAGCCGCGCCCCTCTCTCGCCTCAACCTTTCTCCACACTTGGTTGGTGTCTTTCACTCACTCTACCACAAATAATTCATTTTGGTTGAAATTGAGGGTAATTGATCTAATTTTGCTATTTTATGTCCGGATTTTAAGCAATATTAGTTATGTATTATTAGATTTCTTGCAACTTGCTTTAGATTAGTTCAATTTAGGTTAGAACGTTGTTAAAATTTGGTCCCAATTTAATTTTCGTAGTTAGAAATCTTCCTTTACAAATCATTCAGTGTAAAGGTGAGATTATTATCCTTGTAGGATTTGCTTCAAATTAGCTGATATTTGAATTATTATCCTTGTTTTGTTGCATTATGTAGAGTATCTAAATTTTCACACGTAGTGGCACCCCATTTTCTTGGTCTTTTTCTGTCATTGAATCTCTTGTAAGCGCAGCTATTGAATCAGTTCTTGGTGGAAAGTTCAATGGAAAATTTCTTCTTTTTATGAGGAAATGGATTTGAGTTTTTGATACTACTCACCCATCTCCAGCTAAATTTTTTATCATATTGGAATAGAGGATGTCCAAATAAAAGAAGAGGTGCACCTTGAAGGTTACATATGAAGTACTTTTTGAGTGATCACTCGAGTCTGGACCTGACTATTGGCGTAGTAGCTGCATTGAAATTATAGACACCATGAGCATGAAACAAGTGCATTTGTCATAGGGGTGTTTTGATAGATGGTGCAGTTGGCATCCTTTCACATTTTACTAGGCTATACTTCTTGCAAAGTTGGAATTATACAGGTTCTAGGCTATATTTGATTCTTGACATATAAATTTTTGATGCAGGACGGGAATAAAATTCAGTATAGACTGGCTGGTGGATGCAATGGAGAGAAGCAAGCGTACTGAAATGCTAAGATCTCGGGCTGGTACTCCTTCCCAGATCTAATGTCACCGTTCCTCCATAAAGAAGTGGGAGGCTCAATTGATTTTTGCTTTGGAGATGTTGATAATTTATTGTTGATAGTAGAAATTCACATCTTACCACACTTGCCGGGTAGCAAGATCAGCAACCAATGATGGGTAAAAAGTAAGAAGTAAAAAGTAAAAGAAAAGCATAATGATGGCTTAAATTTGTTGTACTAGTTCACTTCTGTATAAGATAATTTTATTTTTCACTGTTTTTTCTAAGGAACTTGTAGTGTCAATACAAAACATAAAAGGCTTAAATTTGTTGTACTAGTTCAAGGTTGCAATGTTAACATGTTACATATGGTTATTTGAACCACCACAAGATGGGTAAATTGTAGTATTTTTGAATGCATTCTAATAATTCATTCAAGTAACTTATGGTAATATTGTGTTGCGCAAACTGCTTTGCAAACATCAATACTTGTACAGCACAAAAAGAGTGGTGTGAAAGGAACCTTTTTATACTGAACTCCATTCAGTAACAGTTTAGAGTACGGCAAAACAAAATTAAACAGAATGCTCAAGGCATAGTGCATTTTACTGTAAGCAAATTTTATTGTATGACATTCAATTTTAATTAAATTTATTGAAAAAATATTTTCTTTTTCAACATATGCGGTTCATACTTTTCAGAAGACAAAAAACATATGCGAGTCATATTTAAGCTGTTATTTAGAGGAGACCCATTTACATATTGTAAACATAAAGCATGCTTAAACTGTACCAACAAAAAATGTAAAATAGAGAAATAATGAAAAATCTAACTAAAATGCTGGTACACATTTGAAAATTTATGTAAACATAATAGCACAAGCATCTCAAAATTCATAACAGCACAAGCATCAAATGGTTCTTTGGTACATACAAAATTAAGACAACAGATTCTTAAAAAATTAAGATAACAACATAATTCTTAGCAAGCAATATAGAATTCTTGAAGATAACATATTCTACAACTAGTCAAAACATCTCTCAAAACAGATTTTAAATTTGAACAACACAGAAAGGCTTAGCACATAGTCAAAACAATTGTATATTATCCCTAAATCAACACAGCCCGAAATCCTCTTCACTCTCATAATCATTGTCGTCTTCACGATCAAGTGCTACAAGTTCTAGAGATGGTTGTTCTTGCTCCTTGAACTGTATTTCGTCCTTTGTTTTCTGCCATTGATTATGAAGGGTGAAAAGATTAATACAATCATATCATTTATAGAGCACAAATTAGTATTGAATAAACTTTACCTTTGGACAAGTAGCCATGTTGTGCCCCTCCTTTTTGTGACAATAACTGCACGTTCGCATCTTCTTAGAAATTTTTTTCTCAAATGGATGCTGATGTCTGACTGGTTTTCTTTTGCCCTTGCATTGTGAGACAGGTGGATCAGAAAACTTAAGGGACTCCTCTGTTCTCTTTTCAGCCCTTGCATTATGTGCCCTTTAAGGGACTCCTCTGTTCTCTTTTCTAACCATGTTTCCAACAACCAAACAAATGTTGTCTTCTTCTCATTTCTAATAAGGGCACAACCAAAGAATATTGTCTGTCGGTGATGATTCACACCAAGGAATGGTGCCATTGGCATACTGTATTTGTTGGTCTGGTAGGTAGTATCAAATGTGACAACATCGCCAAACTCTCTATATGCTCTCCTCGACCGGCCATCTATCCAGAATATGTTTTGGGCAGCGTTGTCTTCATCGGGCTCTATGGCAAAAAAAAAATCAGGATCCACTTGTTGCCTTCGTTGGAAGTAATCCAACATTGCATTTACATCCACTCCGACTAGTTTTCTTTTCTTACTTGCAAGTTGGTTGTTTATGTCCTTCTTACTGTAATGGAGATTTGTTTTACCGCCGGCCTTTTCCGCAAGATACTCTCTGATTTGTGTGGCTCCAACGTTTTGCTTGCTTAACAACTCAATCTCTTCTCTATCTTCCTTGGAAATATATTTATATGATCGAAGATGCCTTTTTTTAGAAGGAGTGTTTTGAAAGAACTCATGGTTATGGTCCTTGTGGAGCTTCGTTATTTTCCAAATTCCATCCTTGTGCAACCTCACTTGGCACTTAGCCTTGCAACCACACCGTGACGTAGATGTTTGCTTTTGTGGTGTTCTCTCATTTGACCCACCAACCATCTCCAAAGGCTCCTCTAACCCAACTTTTTGTCCAGAATTATATCCTTCTTTCGAACAAACCAATCTTATTGAAGTGATTATCCCTTCTGTATTCCTGTAGAAGCTATTACTACGAATACTAAACCCAGTTGTGTATCCGTACGCATTGTAAAAGTCATACGCAGCTGTTTGACTAGGGAACTCCATCCCTATAAGAGGCTCAAAACACTCCTCTTCTTGAGGAGCAATCTCCATATCATACATTTCATCCAGTTGCATCTCATTAATTTCATCTACCGTCAAATCATCCATTTATCTATAAGAAATAAGTGATAAAAAAATTAGAAGCATACAACATATATGCAAGCTGTTCCTTAATTATTGCACTGGAGGCAGCCAACAAAACCAATTTAGTGTGCAGTATTGCACTGGTACTGCACATGACTAGTACTAATTCACATAAATGAATCAAAATTGCTACAATCAATTTCTATGATACGAAAGACATAACCAATTACAATTTAAACAGATGTCATAATAATGCAAAAAAGGGCATCTGGTTATTACCACTTTATATTTTGCCTAATTTATAAATTAACCTAGCATTTTGCACTATTCCTAAGGGGAAAAAGGTTCGCAAGTTTATCAAACAAAATTTTGTAAAGTTATGCAAAACAAAACTATGCTAAAGGAGCACAGACTATTTCATGGTATACTGGTATTCTTATTTTTGCACTTATCACGTGTTATCAGAGAACAAAATGTCTCCCAGCCAACAAATATAATATAAAAGAACAAAGTATAAATATTGTTTATTACAAGAGGAAACAAAGTATAAAGCATCATAATCACCTAGCCCTGACAAGTACTACTTATAGAAAAATAAAGGAACATATGATCAAAAGATGAATCGAAAAGATTGTTTAGGGCAATGCTAAGCAAACCTGAAAAACTTTTCAGATGATTCCTTTGGGCTTGCGAGATGAGCAGCACCTGATAACAATTTCAAAATGCTTTAGCCTCAGGTAGGATCATAATCCATACACAATTTAAGTTTTCACCTAAGCATAAGGTTTGCAATTTTCAAACCTGACCAAAAGGATAAAAGGGGTCAGGTCAGGGACAGGGCTGATGCGAAGGTCGATTTGAGCAGATTTCGGCTCAGACACGGCTGATGCGGAGGTGCAGCGGCTGCTTCGAGGGGCGCAGCTGATGCGGGGTCGCGGGCCTCGCGGCTGATGCGGAGGTGCAACGGCTGCTTCGAGGGGCAGAAGAGAGAGGTGCGCTGCTTTGAGGGGCGCAGCTGATGCAGGGTCGCGGGCCTCGCGGCTGATGCGGAGGTGCAGCGGCAGCTTCGATGAGCGCGGCTTCGAGGGGCAGAAGAGAGCTGGTGCGCTGCTTCGAGGGGCACGGCTGATGCGGGGTTGCGGGCCTCGCGGTTGAGAGGGGCTGATGCGGGGTCGCGGGCCTCGCGGCTGAGAGGGGTTTAGCGTGGCGGGATGGGTGAGGAGAGAAAGAGGGGGGTGAATAAAGAAGAAGAAATCTGGACTAATTATTTTCCATTTCAAATTGCTACGGAACCGTTAACATTTTCCGTTCCGAAAAGAATTCATCTGATCGGCACAAATCTAAAAGGAATCTAACGGTTAACAGTTTGGCAGCATATATGGAGATATGCTTATATCAGCATAGTAGCCAGCCTCTATATATATATATTTTTTTTTTTTTGCTTCGGTTTGTGAATTTTTCTGAAAATAAGGGATGTTTCATATATTCTGAGATTGTAAACTTTTGGTAAATGCGATAGTCGGTGGACAAGCTATTACCAGATGAGGCACAGGATCATACTGCACCACATACCAAGAAGAGCAGTACAGACTCCGCATAATTTGGCAAATTGGGCTCGCACATGATCAGGAAAGGAAGGAAGTGGTACACCGATACAGTGCCAAATTGCTCATTTAGAAATGGAACACAGGTTGTAATAGGATAGTGTAGCTTTTTATCTAAGGTTTTTTATTTTTTATGTCAGTTTGCTCTACTGGTATGTAAGAGCCTGTGTAAACTATTCAAACTCATGGTGAGATTTTAATACAAGTATGCCTGAGTGCTTATCATAAAAAAAAAAAAAAAAAAGATTTTGAAGCGTAGGCCTGATTAGTGGCTTGAAAAAACCCAGCCGGTCCAGAACTGGATCGGACAACCAGTGGTTCGGACCCGGACCGGTCCGAACCGTGTCCCAAACTCGGACCTGACTGGACCAAAGCTAGGGACGGGTCTAGTACCGGCTTGATTCGATTTTTTCGCTAGACCCGTGTAGGACCGGACCGTGGGAACCCGTGGACCCGTGCCGGACCAAACCGGACCAAACCCAGACCGTCCCGGATAGAACCGAACCCAACCCGCCCGGACCCACGCCAGACCCGCGTAACCCCTGGACCCGGACCCACGCCAGACCCGCATAACCTCCAGACCCGGACCCGCGCCAGACCCACCCCCGGACTGCGCCAAAAAAAAATTAAAAAAAAAAAATCGGCCGAACCTTAGATCGAACCCGGACCCGAATCGTGTTAATTTGGACCACGGTCCAAGCACAGGTTTCGCCCAACTCCCAAGATTTGAACCCACCGGATCCGGACTGTGTAATCTGCTCAACCCATGTGAACCGTGGCCCGGCCGGGTCTGGGCCGGACCGGACCGGCCAGACCGTTTTCAAAACCCTAGGCCTGATTACCTGAATTTACAGCAGGCATTGGGCCGTACAACCGTACGAGTCAGTTGATACTTGATAGGTTGATGGGTTGGGACTTAAGAGGTGACCTAGCTAGCTAGATCTGTTGACCAAGCCTTTTCAATTTGTTTAATTCTCTGACAAAGAGACAGACAAATTTTCCACACCAATTTAATTCGAAAACTAAACTTCATTAATTTTGTCCACAAATTAGATAGATTAGATAGATTAAATAAATATGTACCAGTAGAGGATGTTTTACTGAGGAAGTTTATGACACGTCTGAGCAAAAAACAGATTAGAAAATAATCACGATACCAGACTATGAAGTAGCTGTAGCTGTAGCTCACAATGACATTCTCTGATGATCGCAGAAGTGCTTTTAATTAGTTTCAAGTGTTTCCACACATCTTTACACGCTCTTTCTTAGCTTCCATCATTTATTTTTTCCATAATTGTTTATCTTAACTATATATAGTCACCTCCTCCATTTATTTTACTTGATTATTATAAAAAAATAGTAAAAAGACTAACTTACTGAGCTACTTAACTCGACGTTTCGAATATAAAATTTGAAAATTTAATCCGTAAACACTTTGACCGAAATACTTACAAAAACATATTAGCCGGACTTTCTTCTGCGTTTGTAGCAATGAATCGATTCGGTTGACAAGAATTCTAAAGAAATTAATGCAAAGAATCAATCATTCACAATGTCTCGTTATAATAAATACTGACAGAGTAGATATATATAAAAAGTATCTTGGGTTCAGCCTTGAGGCCTTCTCTGGAAACTGGGAAGGACTGATGATGTACATTAAGATTTATAGTTAATAATTAATTAGCACATGCTTGCATGATTAACGGAACCATTGGATTATTGATTCATGCACGCAGCATGATTAAGGAAATCAGATCATGCATGGACGTGCCATAAATTTAATAAACATTAATTATTTTCCTCGGTTTTAATTTCTCCAAGGAAACAGCTCAAAAAAATATATGCATGGGTTTTCAAGAATAAATATATCTAATTAAAAATAATCAAACTTTCAGCCATACCATGATACCATCACGGCTAGATTTTACATGTTCCGAAACCTTTTTTTTTTGTTACCACCTGTTTTTTCTAATTAAACAAATACCACTCTAATCAACTTATTTTCAGAGTTATCACCCACGCTTCGCCAGTCCGCGCACCAAAATAGACTGGTGCGCACCCTGGAGAAGGGTACCATTTGGTACGCTTCTCCAGGGTGTGCACCAAACCCTTTTTTTTGTGGTTCTATTCTATTTTGTTTTGCAATTTTAGAATTATGAATTTTGTTTTAAGGAAAATAAAATTATAAAACAAATAAATTTCATAATTTCAAAATTACAAATCGAAAAAGAACAAGCACCGGCCTATTTTGATGCACGGACGGGAGAAACGTGGGTGGTAACTCTGAAAATAAGTTGATTAGAGTGGTATTTGTTTAATTAGAAATTAATTTGGGTTACATGTTCAACTTATAACTGTACAAGTCTACTTGCATTTAATTTCAGGTCAAGATGCTCTCCTGGCATATCATTTTTATTCCTTCTATGACTCACTAGCTAGAATAATGTCATTCAATATGAATATGATTGATGTATATCACACATAGGCCGTGTAAAAAGAAGAATTGGGTTAGGACTCAATATGATTACCTTTTTCCTCAAAAGAAAATATGTGAGATATATGAGAATTTTTTGTCTATAGAAAATATTAGAAGAGAAAGAGAGAAAAATAGAAAAAATATATGTAATTTTTCATTAGTAGAAAGATAGGTAGGAATTTTATCTTCTTTTTTTCCTATTGATCGATAGGTAGAATTCCTACCAATTCAAATCAGTTTTTTTTTTTAATTTCTCTATTAAAATATAAAAGTTTTTAGAAAAATATAGAGTATATTAGAATTTAAATGTACTAGAAAGACTCCATCTATTTTTTTTTTAATAGAGAAAATTAAGAAAAAATAACAATTGCTATAATTGATAGAATTTTTACCGATCTTTTTACTAATAGAAAATCACAAATACTCTTTCTATTTTTTATTTTTTTAATTTCCCTTCCTAGATCTCAACTAGTAATTGGCTGTAGATGCATGATTGCTTATGATCTGAATATTGACAGAATGTCTGAAGCTCCTCACATGATCTGATCCAATCCACAACCTATATATGAAAGTATCATGATCCACTACAATCATTTAATTATTTATTCATGACGACAAAAACAATGGATCATTCATATATATATATATATATATATCAACATCGGTGCCTCTATGCATGGTAGCTTTTGAGAAATTTTAATAATTACAGATCAAATCCAAAAGATAGTGAAATAATTTGATGGAATTGATTTTGTTATACTTCCTTCAATATGCGCGCAAATAAATCTCCAAATTTCAATTTAAAATGTCGGCAGATTCAAAATAAAAATAAAAATGGCTCCCCATGCGTACCATACCTCGATCTGATAAAATAATCGTCAGATTAATTTTAATCAAAATTGAAATACTGATGCTGAAATTAAGAGTAATTGTTATAGCAAATGTGCGTTTTTAACATTTTATTTAGAGGGGTAGTGATTTTTTTTTCAAACGAGAAAAAAAATATTGATGCCATGTATTAATTTTGATTCATCAAAAGCATGAATCTTGTTTAATTTAATGCGTGAACACGGTGTTGTTGTACTAAAAAGTGTGGAATTTTTTTAAAATGAAAGTTTAATTTTTGAAAAAGATAATGATTGTTTCTTTTTCCAAAAAATAATTAGGTGTCGATTTCTGAGACTGCACTATTTAGCACGGTTTTGATATTTTTTTCAGATGTTAAATCTCATCTTGACCACATATTTGTCCAACAGTTTTTTCTATTAGCTAGCGACGGGAGTATCCGTGAGAGTATACCGAGAGTATTCCTTGTGAATACTGTCTCATTGTTGTAGTGGTGCATTCGCTCTGATGCACACTTTATTATGCTTCCCATTATTGTAGTGAGTATCCCTCGCAGATACTGACAGTATCCGCGAGGGCCTGTTCCTAGTTTAAACAAAACTTCAAAAAATAAACCTTTTGTATTATATATTTTATGACAGATTGTAAAAATTTGCATTTATTTTAAAATAATTATAAAATTATTGTCCATCTTAATTATGACACATGCTGGTTCTGCCTCTGGAATTCAAATTTGTACAAATTAAGTGTGAATCGTATGCAAATTTATAAATCAAATTATGTATGAACCTTGTATAAATTGATCGATCTGTTAAATGTAAACTAATCATGCGTAAAAGTTTGACTTTGTACAAAATTTACGTGTTTGTGCACGATATCAAAAAGCACACTGCTATATATATGGTTTCGTTGTGGTAGCACAGCCGGTAGTACTGTAGTTTTTCCTCTGAAAGATCATAGAATCGAATCTCACTCGATCGTAAGATGAGATTATGGGATGCGTGTGTTGTGATTTGTGAATGTGAGTGGAAAGCCTACAAGCCTTTATCAGAAAGCACATCAGAGGCTGGTGGCAATTCTTAGCACTTCAATCTCCAGCTATATGTATTACATTGTTCCATGTATTAATGTTAGTTACTCTTTTTATTTTTATTTGGTGACTTGAATAATTCAAAATATTTGAAATCTCATGTATAGTAAATATGTTTTCTTTATTTTTAAAGATCACTGACAATTGTATTAATAAAAGAATAAGTTCACACACCGTACATATAGGGGCGGACCCACACACAGCCAGCTGCCCCTCCCTGAATTTTAAAATTCAGTGGAAAAATACGGGCATGCATGGTACTACTTTGCCCCTCCCTGAAAATTATTTTGCTCCTCTATGAAACTGGAAAGCCCGCCAGACCACCAATCCAAATTAAAGCACTGTTAATGAGAAACTTTGTTGTTTTTTAATATGTAAAATGATTATTTTGTTGTTTTTTTATTATGTAAGACTATACTATTTTTATTATTTCTTATTATGTTGATTGTTATTTTATCTAGTATCTGATTAGTTAATAAATTTGAAACCAATAAGCTATTCTAACCCGATTTCTGCTCCTCCCTGACAGAAATTATGCGTCTGCCCCTGCGGCCCTGCGTACATATTTACATACTTATATTACACTGTACAGAGAAAATATGTTTCCTGTTAAATAAATTAGATTGTAGAACATTAATTGACCCCACACAACAATACGTCCCACATTCTCGTGACCGGCCATATATAGATAATAGGTAAAATGAGAAGCATAATAAAGAGCTTAAAATGTATGGCTTTCTAAACAAATTAAAACCTACAAAACCATTCAATGAATCAAGAATAATATACGGGCTTGACCCCTTAATTATTCTATTTTTAAAAAAAATGTATACACAATTTACTGATGAGCAACTTTAATTCGCTCCTCAAAATCGGATCCAAATACGTTGTCTTAGAGAGAGAAAGAGATATAGAGGAAATGAGAAAAGGGGGTGTTATTTTTCTAGAAAAACAACATATTTAGATGTCTTAAACAATGTTGTAAAACACGGCCGGTTTGGCCGATTAATCGGTCGATTAGTCGTTAGCGGTGATTAAATGTCACGGATTAATTTTTCTGACTAATTGACGGATTATTTTCGATTAATCGTTTGACAGTATCTTGTCCGTCCGATGAGCACATACCATTATTTACAACACTAGTCTTAAAATCACACCAAGTCGCGAACTCCATCATACGTTGGCCTGTCTCATTCAATCAAAGAAATATCCATATTGAAATATGGTTGGAGATTAAATTTTACTTTTTTGGAAAAAAAATTACTATTTTTGAGATTTTTTTTTAAATGAAGATTTTTGAGAAAAATAATACATTAAGATGCATATAAAAATGTTCATTTTTTTTATCGCATGTAAATGAAGCTCTCAAGAAGGAGATTAGTTTGAATGGTTTGAATTTATCATTTGAACTTTGAAAACGAATATATAACTTGTAACCAGATGCTTATATAAGTAGCGTAGTTGGACTCATACTAGTAAGTAGATAAATATAACTATTTAAGAATCAACATGAATTAAACATGTTTTACTTCAATTATTTAGACTAATGTAAAAATAAATATTAAGAAGTCTTCATAATTGAATTTGTGCAGAGTTCAAGTTCCAATTAACTAACTCTATTTTTTCCAATTCGAACTTAATTGATTCCTCGATTTATAATTAAATTAAGTTAATGTTACATAAAAAAATATAGACTATAACCACATAATTTGTAAATATACTTTGATTAAAAATAATGAGTGAGGCTATGTTACATTGCAATTAATGTGCGGATCAGTCCGTGTATTGGATTTAAATCTTTATTTTCAAAGTTCAAATAATCAATTTGAACCATTCAAATTTTATATTTTTTTTTTGAATCTTTTTTACTATTTTTCAGATAGGTAAAAAGTCACTCCTCTTCCAGATTTTTTGATCAAGTAATTTTTTAATTATCTAAAAAAATAGTAAAAAAAAAAAATTCAAAAAAGCTATAAATTTGATTTCCAAATATATTTTCATGTAATAATAATATGAACAGTTCAGATTAATTATTTGAATTTTTAAAAACAAAAATATGAATTGAATGCAGGGACCGAATTCCTTATAAATGCCTTTAATATGTGGTCATCATATGAGTTTCACCAAATTAATTCCTGGGATCCCATAGAAAAAGATAGAGACGGAGAGAGAGAGATCATATTATCATGTATCCCTTTACCTCAAGAGGAGATCATCATGGGATAAACCATGGAGATAATAATAATAATAATAATGGCAACCAAAATCCAAGCATGAATTCTCTTAGCTTCTGTACATCTCCTTCTCTCTCCTCTCTCTCTATTCCAACCTTTCCGCCATTAAATTACTCCTCCTCCTCCTGCTTGAGAGCTTGTTCTGCACAAACACACAGATCCAGCAGTAATCCCTGGTAATTGATTAATTGAAGCTAGCTAGCGTAACCAGATTCATGATCTTTTTCTAACCTAGCTAGATAATTTTAGCCTGTGTTTTAATTAATTCTCTCTGGTTGAATTAATTACTTGACTAATTAATTTATCTTTAATTTGTAGGCAAAGAGATGATGAAGAGAAGGGCAGCACAGTCCACACAGAAAGCTTAAGGTTATCCCCAGATAGAGATAGAGATAGAGAGGTGCAGCAGCAGCAGCAGCAGCACATGAGCAACAACAGTAGTGGCATGATCAATGTTAATGTTGGTAGCAGTAGCGCCTCTCTCTCCATGGGAGCTGTCAGAATGAAGAAAAAGGCGAGAAGGAAGGTGAGAGAGCCGAGATTTTGCTTCAAGACTCTGAGCGATGTAGATGTGTTAGATGACGGGTATAAATGGCGCAAGTATGGTCAGAAGGTCGTCAAGAACACTCAACACCCGAGGTACGCACCACATATACATTTCATGTTATTATTTTCAGTGAATTACTTAATGTATCTTCGAGAATTGAATTTATGGTATAGCTAGTATGCACATTGGTTTGGTATAGCCTATCCCTTTTGAATTTATGGTATGAACATTAAAGAAATAATTAGTGCACCGGATGGATATTAATTCGGTTTGATAAATTAATGAGTTAATGTGCAAATAGCTAGGCATGTTCTTATCATTTCAACGTATATAGCGTAAGTCTAAATGTTAAAAAATCCTAAAAACTTTCATCTTAATTTGTATGTGCACAAACAGATTTATGCACAATTTTTCATCTGCATTTTAAGATAAGCATCGAGAGAGGGGAATTTGGGCATATAGCTAGCTTGATTGATGTATATATCAATTTGATCAAGATTCAAAAGTTAAATATACAAGTCCTTAATTAATTATGTGGCAAATGCTCTTTCTTCCGATTTTTTTTTTTTTTTTTTTGATAAAAGGCAACATAAGTGTCCGTTTCATTGAAGAAACAAGATTTTGTAACTTACAGTGTTCTCTGTTAGTGCAACATCACAATAGCATAGGGAAACAACGAAATAAAGCAAAAATCAAAAGCCCTACGCTTAATAAGCCACCAAAACACAGTAATCGTAAAGTAAGATATAACTAAGCCTCCTAGTAAGGGGCTGAAGGCTACTGATCCTAAAGTCGGATCTGTACAAAATGAGTATTGTGTCTTCAATAGGTCAGTCAGCTGGAGATCCAGCTCCCTCCTCCAGAGCTCTAACCATCTCATCTTCCTCTGTTGTACCTTGATACTCTATCATCTGGCTATCATTGGGGTCCCACACCCGAAATGGAATAGCATGTAACTCAAAGGGCAGCCAGTCTTCAGTGGCTTCTTTGATCCTTTTATCCGAGTGCCTTGTCCAGTAAGCACAAACTAAAATGATAAGCATAATAAGAGATGTAGCAGTTTTAATTGGAGTTTGAGAGAAAATAACTCCGTTTCTATATTTCCATAATGTCCAACACATAGCCCCAAATACAATTAAAAAAGCTGGTTGTTGAAGCTTGCTTAAAGTCTCTGAAAAATGAAAAATATCATAAATAGATCTCCAAGTATTGAAAATGACTTGACTGTTACCCAACCAAAACCAAATTTACTTGGCCAAAGGGCACAATAAGAAAAGCCGATTAGTTGATTCATCTAACTGGCAGAACTGACATGTTGAAGGTCTAGTCCACCTTCTTCTCTGTAAATTCATTTTGGTAAGAATTCTATGATTGACCAATAACCACATGAATATTTTGATCTTTGGTGAAATAGGGATGTCCCACCAGATGATGTAAGTATTTTGACTTATACCTCTAAAATTAATGAATTGATAAATGGATTTCACAGTATACTTCTAAGCATCAATATTTTAAAATTATGATATGTAGTAGATAGGTTTTCCTTACATTATAGATTGTATTTGCAAAACAATTCTCCAATTTGGATTTTTCGAGGCTAATGACTTGTAAGTTATAACATGAGTATTTAAAGACTAGTTAGATATTTATACTTCCACGGCAATATGTTCACTAATTTTCACCTAGTATATATCTTGGATCTTTCTTTTATCTTCTTGCTAGTATGTTTGTCTTCCATAGTTCCATTTGAACTTAATAAAAAGCTCAAGTTACCTGAGTACGCGATTTGTCCGAATGTGACAGTATTTGCAAGGGTAAAAAGTGACTATCCGCGAGAGTACACTGACAGAAAAGTTTTTTTTTTTTTAGCGTGTTGGTATTACCGACGGGAGTATCCCTCGCGGATATTGTTCCATTTTTGTAGTTATGATGAGCTATATGGTAAGGTTAATTAATTAATTAAGAAGTATTACAAGTTTTTGCTCATCTAGCTATAATATACTTGCATCAATATAAAAAACCAACTTCATTAATTTACTATGTTTACCATCACACCAGTTCTTAATTAGTGTTATTTCTTCTGTTCTTGTAGTCACATGCACTTCATGATATGTATGTCTAAAATGCAAAAAGAAAAAAACACTCTCCAAAAAGGAGCTTTTACATGGATATGTTTAGGTTTCACCGATAACATAGAAAATCATTTCCCTTCAATCTTCAAATGCCTTTCTTTAGAAAAAACTCAGGCTTAAAGTCAAAAGTCCTGCTGTCAAAACAAAACTTTGATTGGACCAAAAGTTTATCAGGAGCTAGAAATGACTAGAAATAAATTGCAGGATTAATGACTCCTTTGTTAAAATTTGTCAAAACAAAACTTCGATTGGACAAAACAAATTTATCAGGATCTAGAAATGACTAGAATTCTAAATATAATATATATATATATAGAGAGAGAGGAGGGATCCACTTACACCATTTTTTGGTGACACCGGATTACACCCTATATTTTTAAAGTTTTTAAAGTCCAAACCGTTCAACATAATGGTTATATTCAAATGTGCTTGCAGATCAAATTTTACATTTTTTTAATTTTTTTATTATTTATTAAGTATTTTACAAAATTGTTGTTTTCAGACCATTGAATTTTTGTACTCATCTTAATAAATAGCAAAAAAATTTAAAAAAAATGTAAAATTTGATCTGCAAGCACATTTTAATATATCCATCATGTTGAAAGGTTTGGATTGACCGTTTGAATTTTGAAAATATAGGATGTAATCTGGTGTTATAGGCAATAGAAAAGAAGGAATTAAAAAACAAGTCAGCATAAGCCACTTCCATGTTGAAGAAGTATCTAAGCTTTCCCTATTTTATAATTAATACTACTAATATTTGATTTTTGCGCATGTATATTAAGTAAAATTGTTTTTCCTTTTTCAAAACTTCGTGTTCCTTACTACAAAAGAAGGGAACCTGATCATGTTTCTCAAGTAAATTTATTTTTTCCTTTTCAAATACTTTGATGTCTTTTTTTTTTTTTTGATTGGAAACCCGTAGGTAAAATACTTTGATGTCTGTTCCAATTTTGGTCCATAGCCTATATAGAGAAAAGTTGTTTTTGTCCTACTTTTACTTTTCTCTGTACCATACCAGATGTATAATTGCATTCTTTTTTCAGAAAAAGCCAGTATAATTACAGGCTTTCACAGCGTACGTTAAGGAATACATTTTTATCATAACACAAAGCATGCAACACTTTCAGTCTTTCAGAACCCTCTAGACCTTTTTACTGTTAAAAAAGAGAGAGGCAAGATAGTTATCATGATTTTTGTAGTGATTCTGCAAAGTGAGTGACTATCGAAACTGTTACTCAATATTTGACTTTGAAATTTGAATACAATAATGTTCCAAGCTAGATTTGCAAAGCTTAGAAAAAGTTCATTTTAATTGCAATATTATATACCTACTTGGATATTATTTTTATTTGAGTACTATTTATTATCATCAAATCTGATTTTTGTAAGCTCCAAATAGCTAGTAACAATGCACTTTTTAGCATTCTCCAACATTATCATCCAATGATATTGCCAAGTTTTCATATGCATGGGCATGGTTACTAGCTAGAGAAGAGAGCAATCATGCCGATCTCAAGACTAAAATCTTTTGGTTCTAATTAAATAGTAAAGGGTAGCTATCAAAATATCAAGGAAATTAAAGTAGAAAAGGGTAGTGTTATAATGAAGGTCGTCAGTTCGAAATTTAATATTTGTATTGAAGTGATATGAAAACTTAATTTGATTCACAACTTGTGTTAAAGAAAAACAAAGAGGACATTGCCTAGGTTAGAATTAAGAGCATGATGCTACTATATATATATATTTTTAGGATTTAGTGCAAGCTCCTTTAGCAAAGAAAAAAAAAGGGTTATGATCAGCTTTGTAAGCCCTCTATTAAGTACTCTTCTTTTTGAGTTAGATCTATATATAACTCCTTTAAAACGCAAATCTAAAGCAAACGCAATAAACGATGGTGACACACCTTTGATCTAATGCGTAATAAAACAAACCTATCACTTTCACCACCAATAACTATTAAGCTCCGGGAAAAAAAAATTATGACCTTATTTTAGAAACTTTACAAGAGTACGTACATGTATAGTTAATTGAAAAAAGTTTAAGGGGGAATGGGAAAAAAAAATATATGATCGATGCATGACATGCATAAAGTAGTGCAGCTAGCTATAGCGCGCGCAGGATCAAAAGTATTTTCATGTCAAAGAGAATATCTGGAGATCAGTAGATGTACGTACGTGTACTAGAACATAAAAAGGTTTATATATATTCTAGCTAGGCTTTGATGACAATTGAGTAATTGACATCTCCAGTTTTTCTTTTCAAAAGAAAGGCTAGCTAGTATGGTTACTATGGTATAGTATAGTAATATAGTATTTAGTATTGTTGAAGAGTTAACCTAGCTAGCTCGCCTGGTGTAATTTTCAACGGGTGTATGATTGGGGCCCCCATACTGGGCACACAAAAGGACCATAGATGAGACACTGTCCCAGCCACCAGTCTTATCTGATGGCTGATGCCTGATGCATATGTGTGAATGTAAGTGCTCTCTCTGTTGTTAAGCCCTTCATCATTTCTCTGGCCCCTTTTGCTGCCTCTCCACTACCTACTTCTATAGAGACCACTGAGCCATATATATATATCCTATGCATGCAATTTATCTACATTTCAGGACCTTGTAATTGTTTATTCTATATATAATTTATCCACCAGTCTTATCTGATTGATACATATAATTTCTTAGATATATACTTGACAATATACATATATATAGTTTCTATGAGATTAATCATGCAGTTTTAAAATTTAAAAGTAATTAACATATATATATATGTCAAATATATATTGAATGTGGATTTCATATATATGTTGGGTCAGAAACAACAAATTAAAAATTTCAAAAGTTATCCGGATTAATAAAAATTGCAACGCGTGCAATTGTTGAGAAGTGGGAGAGGATTGAGACTTATGAAAGAAAGGTGGATTTGATGGCCTTGCAATCATGCACTTCTCTTCTTTCTGGGCCCCTTGCACTGTAATTTGAGTATGAGTGAGACCCCTTTCCAGTTCACTTTTGCAAAGGGGTGAGGAACATGATTTGATTCTAGTAACTTTTTGAGAATCTTACTGTAACGAGGACTTTGAAATTAGGTTTCATCATTATGAGATTCACGGGTAGATTTGAATTGAAGGGACCCTTCACCGTTATATATATTACAGAAATATATAGAAATGCATCGATCATGATTAATTCCCATTACCATTGGCACTACATTGCTACATGGAAAAGCAACTTAGGTTATTAGTTCACCTCATTTGTTGCACTAACATGTACAATTAATATATATGAATATGATCATGCATGCATGCATCTTTGATTGAGCAGGAGCTATTATCGGTGCACGCAAGACAATTGCAGGGTGAAGAAGCGCATCGAAAGATTGGCAGAAGACCCACGAATGGTGATTACGACATACGAGGGACGACATGCACATTCGCCGTCACATGACGACGAAGAGCCGCAAACTTCTTCACAGATGAACTTCTTGTGGTAGCTCGTATAGCTAGCTAGCAGCCAATGTGTGTATGCACCAAATTTGGTTATCAGTTGCAACAACAGTACATGAAATTAATTGGTGCTACTGAGGTAGTATATATATGATTCTTGTAATATATATACCTGGGCTTTAATTTATATATGGCCAGAATCAAGATGTGTTTTATTCCTAATTACAGGAGCTTTTAGATTCTATCTCAGAGACCAGTGCGGATCTTAATTTGCATGTGCATGTGTAGCTTGTAGATCCCTAGGTGTTTTTTCTTTTCTCTTTTCGTTTTTTAGGTGTGTGAAGTTTGAAAAGAAATTTCAGGACAATTTGTTGTATGGAAATTATTTTGGGTGTTACGTTGTTTATTTAGATTATAAATATTTGTGGCAGTTATTATTATCTCTAGCTAGTGTGTAAGTTGGATTTTTCTCAACATATATATAAATTATTATTATCTCTAATCCTGTAAGCTTTTGTCAGATATAATATTAATGGCAATTAATTAGTTTTTGTTCTTTACAAAATAATGTTGTTAATTATAAATAGGTTTTCAATTGGTTTATTTCTCAATTTTAGCGTCAGTTCTGCGTGGTTTTTTTTCCAATTCAATCATCTTTTTCCTTTCACTATGAAACCCTATAGAAACTCATTTCTTCCGAAATTCTTATTTGTATAGCATTTAAAAAAAATTAAAAACTCAAAAGTAGCATGTCTTGTTCAAATTACAAAATTAAAAACTCATTTCTTCCGAATTGAACCTACCAAATTGTACCGAAAATATTTTTAAAGCCCTGACACGAATACTTTAAAGGTTGTAAACAGATATTTAAAGGTTTGAGAAACAAAATTTAAAGTGCCTACGGATTTTTACTAAAACATAATAATTGATAAGTTACATGTAAAGTTCAAAGACTTGATACGAGTACTTTAAATTATTGTACTCAGAAGTTTAAATGCTTGAGAAACAAAATTTAAAGTGCATACAAATTTTTACTATTAAAAAAAAAAGAATAAAGATTTTTTTCCCTCCGGCTCCTATTCCCCATTCATCCCCCAATCATTAATTATCTAGGGGACCACAACTTCAAACACAAAAAGACAAAAGAAAACGTGTATCAATTATTAATTACGCGGGGGACTGCTAATTAACTGGGGGACCGCTTATATTTGAAATTTTTTACAACTGACGCGCACAAGTATTCATATATAATATATCAAGTATTCATATATAATACACTAAGTATTCATATCTAAGATATCAAGTATTTAAAAAAAAAACTGGACACATCACTCACCTATCTTTTACACATTTTTAGAGGTGATTTTTTTTTCTCCGTTCACTCCAACCAATATTTCTGATAATCTGTGAAAAATTTTGCGAATCTAAAATCACAAACGTCTTCTACGCAATTTTCTCTTTCAAATGAGATCCATGATGAAGTACTTTTGAGTTATCCGTCGCGCAAGTATTCACACCTCGTAAAATTATTTATATCTCGTCGTGCAAGTATTCATACCACGTCGAGCAAGTATTCATACCTCGTCGAACAAGTATTCATACCTAAGATACCAAGTAAAAAATGATTGAGTGGTAATGAAATTTCAATCGGTAAAAAATGAGTGAATGATGTGTCCAGTTTTTTATCTGTGTTATACTGATGAGGTATGAATACTTGCATGACGAGATATGAATACTTGCACTACGAGGTATGAATACTTGTGCGACGGATAACTCGAAAGCATGTCATCATGGATCTCATTTGAAAGAGAAAATTGTGTAGAAGACGTTCGTGGTTTTAGATTTGCAAAATTTCTCACAGATTGTCTGGAATATTGGTTAGAGTGAACGGAGAAAAAAAACCACCTCTAAAAACGTGTAAAAGATGGGTGAGTGATGTGTCCAATTTTTTTTTTAAATACTTGATATCTTAGATATGAATACTTGATGTATTATATATGAAAACTTGCACTCGCTCTGATAATGACGTGTTTTGTTTTGTCTTTTAGCGCTGAAATTTGTGGTCCCCTCTTAATTAGCGGTCAACAAAGACAGTTATTGACTGGGGGATAGGAGCTGGGGGATAGTTAGTCGGTCCCTAAAAAAAACAGTGACACGAATATAACGCAAAAGTATTTCATCTTGAATCTCATTTGAAAGAGAAAATCGAGTATAAAACTTTCGTAATTTTAGATTCAAAAATTACATCACAGATCGTCGGAAAAATAGACGAGAATAATTGAAGGAAAAGTGGGTGAAATGATTTTTTTTCTTGTAGATAAATTGGGAGAAAAAGTAGTTAGAAAATAAACTAATTAGAGCATCTACATCCCAACAACTCAAATGAGTTTCTAAATAACTGTTAATCACTTTTTAGAAATTAAGGTCTCTAAAGTTTCTAAATTGTCACATCTCTGAAATTAATTTTAGAGTTTCTATTAAGTCGCGTTAGCAATAAATTAAAAAGGAGAAATAATTTGAGTCAATCATTTGGCCAGCATGGAGTTTATAAACAGTTTTTTAATAATAAATTTTCCTGCATAGTTTCCAAATAAGAAACTCTCCCACATCTCTAAATTAGATTAGAAACTACTACTTCAAATTAAAAATTCTAATAATACCGAAGTTGTAGATGCTCTTAGATTTTAGATTTAAAGACTTATGAGTATTACTTTAAAAAATTGTAAACAATTATATAACGAATTGGACATGAGTGTTGGACAAGACACCGAAAAAACTAAATAGTATGCGTATATACTAGAATTCAATATTAACAAAAAAAAAAAAAAAATTTAGATATATACCCATCATAACTTCATTAATTAGATATTTACCCATCAAAATTTTAAATTTAATTATTTCTCCATTCAAACTCATTCATATTATTTATATCTCCATTGTAGTGTATGATTTAATCAATAAAAACACTAATTAATGCTGATTAAAAAAATAAAATGGCATTTTTGCCCCTATGCCTTCTCTTTGCTAATTACCAATGAAGTCGATTGAAAGATTATGAAGAAAAGTGGAGCAAAGATGATATCCTTATCCCTTATTCCTTCCTTTTCACAGGAATTAACAATGGGCGGTTGATTGAGCGATCTGGGTCATTGGATCCTGACTATAACTTGATTGGAGGAAAGATGATGAACGAGCGGCTTAGAGAAGAAAGGATGAAGCACTGCAGCAAGGGCCCACTGAGCAGAAGTTGGTCTAATTAGTGACAAAAGGCCAAGTTGGTGTGATAAGGCGCCAGTTTTAGGTCCCGATTCGAGTTTCGAAAGGTCATGGCCTCATGGGTCCCAAAGAAGAGTTTTTTTAACTGCTTCGGAACGAAATACGATGAAAAGTTAAGCTTTGGACAAAAGGCTTTCATTCAAAGTTAAGCTTAAACGTCCGATTTATATTGAGATTCATGCAAATATATTTAAATGGTTTTTTGAATCTAAATGTCTGTGCAGATTTTGATGCAGATTAGATAGTTTAGGTCCGGCTTTGAATGATACTTTGTCCAAAGCTGTCTGGACAAAACCTCCACTCTTAATTGATATCAAAAAGTGATGCTATGGTAATATGCATATTATGTCGTCTTATAGATCCATATCTCTCTTTTTAGATTTCAAATAGTCAATCCGAACTATTAAATACGATCTTCATATGAAATTAGATTGTGAGACCAAATCTTATATTTTTTTTAGAATTTTTTTAATATTTTTTTAGATAGGTTAAAAATTGCTTGATCTAAAAATTCTGAATCATTCAAAATTAGTAATTTTCTAGTTATTTAAATAAATAATGATTTTTTTTAAATATAAAATTTGATCTCCAAGTACATTTTCAAATGAAAGTCATGTAACGGTTTGGATCCGTAATATGCGTATTAGCATAGCCTCTCTCATATATCATATATATCAAAAACTCAATAGTAATCGTATTTAATAATCCAAAGCATAATTAACTCAAAACCGCGCAGAACGCTAGAATTTATAAACCCCACTATAATATATTAGAAATTAATATTAAATAATATATAAAAATAGAAAGAATATATTCATTTTTAGATGGTATAGATGGATCCAAATTTAATTTTTTTCGGATCCAAACTTTGGAACTGGAATTTTGTTTTCAGATCCAAAGTGTTTATTCTTTTTTTTTACTGAAAGCATAGCTGAGTTTTTTAAAACATAAATAGTGATGGAGTTTTTTTTTATGAAACAATAGCTGAGATTTATTTGAAACATAAATAGTGGCTGAATATTTTCTTAAACAAAATAAAACACTTTGGATCTAAAAAAAAAAAAACGGTTCCAAAGTTCAGATCCATGTATGGCATAAAAAAATACAAGTGCTCTTTCTGTTTTTCTTTAATATTTAATAATAATTTCTATAAATAAAAAAATCCCTCTACATTATATGTGCACCCAAAATCCAAAAATTTCTATATAACGCATGGAATAACTACAAATTACCCCTCCGGTCTGGTCCCCTGTAGAATTTGGGATGCATGCACATCGCACAAGGCCATAAAGATTAGGTAAGATATTTTGCTGATTAGTTGCCACTTGCCTACTGAAATTATTGGATCTACACCTCATTAATTTTTTTTTTTCATCCCTGTGGCTGTATGCATAGTGCTTGATACATATATGTGAAGTAAGCGATGTATTCTTTCGTGTAACGAATTACAGCATAATTTATTTTTTAATTATAATAAGACTATTTTGATACAAATTTAACTATTTTTTAGGTTGAGCCTCTAAAGAGTACTGTTTTATTCTTTCCTTTTCTTTTCTTTTCTTTTGAATGAGAAGGGTTTTTGTATTGTGTATATCAAATTTTTATTTCGGATTTTTGTTGGAATTTGGTTTGAAAACTATTTTATATGAAGAGATGTATCTAAGAAATGGAATCAGAGTAGGTCCGATGGGCATCGGACCTACCTTGGTTTGATGGGTGTGATGACCATTTGATCTGCATCAAGATGCGTGTGCTCTGCATCAAAATCCGTACAAGTATGTATCAATTTCTGTGCATATAAATCTTGATGCTAATTGTACGGTCCTAGAGCTAATTGAACCTAAATGTAGGTCCGATGCCCATCGGACCTACTCCTATCTCCTAAGAAATGTGTTCTTTTGTGAAAGGAAGTATTCTTTCGAAAGAGTGTCTTTGTATTCTACAAATATAGTGGCATACTTCACATTCAAAACACACTGAAAACATAGCAAAATTTTCAACAAAGAGAGAATCCTGAGACAAAGTACTTTGGTTCAGCGGGACACATTCGGTATATTGTTGTGGCGTATCTCCAATTAGTGTTTCGGAAGTTTGACACGAAGAATACAGATTGGACAAATAACGAGAGGGCTGGGAAATACTAGACTTAAAAGGAACCCCCAAAATCAAATTGCTTTCCGCTGTGATAATTCTGATCTTGTATTTTTTGCGATTCATTATTTCTAACAATTTAGAATTTGAAATTGATTTTAATTCCTAGATAAATTTACTTTACAAAAGAAGAAAAAAGATTGCATTAGGTGGACATGTGGACTCTAGATGTGTGATAAAGTTTAGGAAATAAGCAGGGAGATTTTACATTGTGCCTTTTTTTTTTAAAACATTGAACAAAATGTCCTTGTAAACTCCACTTTTCTTCTCTCTCCCCTCCCTCTCACCCCTCCCTATTTACTTTATTTGTTTAAATAGAAAAATACAACTATATTCTCATTCATGTTCACGTTTTGAATTTTTTTTTAAAAATTTGTGCATAACTGATTAGAACTAAAAATTATAGCGTAAAATTTTATTTGCGTAAATAAAAAAAGCATAATATTAGCTTATACATGGAATCTTTTCAACATATAGATCATTTTAAAAATTATTAAAATTATTAAAATTCATAGTATTAACTTATTTTATCAAATATTTTTAATTTACATATTTTTTAACATAGACGTTCTATCTAGTTTATTCGTTTTAAAATTTCATATTTCTATTTTTAACAATTATAAGAATTTTATCACATCACATGTTAAGAACAATTTAAACAGGATTGGTCAATTGAAATAATAATGTGATAAATTAGATTCTTTAATGAAATAATAATGTGGTGAATTGAAAATTAATGTAATTATATTTCTGTACTTGTCATTCTTTACTGTATTTTTTTATTTTTCTAGACCATTTAATTTAATTTCTGCTTAACTATTTAATTTCTAGACTACTTACTCAACTAAGTTAAACTGGGGAAAATTGAATTTAGCTATTTCACCTTGTTATCAATAAAAAGTAATGTACCTTTAACCTATTACTTGTTTATGAATTTAGGTTTTTCTCTTCCGACTTTCCAGTCTGCCCATAAACAATTAATTTCATATCAGCATAAATTAAATTAAATAGTCTAGAAAAAAATACATTAAAGAATGAAAAGTACGGAAATATAATTACATTAATTTGCAATTGACCACATTATCATTTCATTAAATAATCTAATTTATCATATTATCATTTCAATTGACCAATCCTAATTTAAATTGTTCTTAACATGTGACGTGATAAAATTTGTATAATTGTTAAAAGTAGGAATCTAAAATTTTAAACCGAATAAACTTGATAGAATGTATATGTAAAAAAAAAATTATATGTAACTTAATTTTTTTTTATAAAATAAGTTAATACATTGTATTATAATTATTTTTAAAAGGGCCCATATGCTGAAAGATTCTTATATATAAGTTAATATTATGCTTTCTAATCTAAGCAAATAAAATTTTACACTACAATTTTTAATTCTAATAAGAATAATGGGGAGTAAATAGGGAGGGGTGGGAGGGAGAGAAAGAGAGGAGAAAAGTGGGATCCACAAGAGCATTTTGTTAAGAATTTTTTAAGGAGAATATTTTATTCTATGTTTTGAAAAAAAAGAGCATTATGTAAAATGTCTCAAATAAGCAACTCTCATCATCTTTTTTGTTAAAAGTGGAAATAACTTGTATTCCTATACCCAAAGAGGAAAAGAAAAGAAAAGAAAAAATAATAATTTATATCGTGTATCCACTCTACAGGTCAAGCCAAACAAACCGGGTGAGCGGGTAGAGCTACATTTTAAGTATTGCATCTCATCTAGGTTCGATCTTATATGGGCTGTTACAGTGTCAGGCTGAGCGGGTAGAGCTTCAAACCGGATGAAGATGGTTGGACCGACATGCTAAAGAACTAAACTGTCATTTCTAGTTATATGTCTCAGCTGACATTTTAATCAATTATATTGTATTTACGATTCTAAAATTACTCAACCAACCAACAAGTGACGGTTAGTTTTATGCCTTAATATGTGCTCACGAATTTATTCATCACAAATCATAATAAATCAAATAGATACATCAGTTATTTGCATAAATTCTTCGAAAATGTATTTAGTATTTACAGTACATTTCATGTGTGTTTGATGTCGATTTTAATCAATTTGAGCTGCATTTACGATCCTAAAATGACCAAAATTGACTAATCACCTCTAATTAACTCAAGTCATTTGCATGTTCATGAACTTATTCATGCAAATCAAACAAGTACATCAAATATTATGGATAAAATAAAATAAAAATACATTTACGATACGTTTGGTGTGTTTGTTGATGTTTTTAATTAATTTAGCTCGCATTTATGATTTATGTCATCAAAATTGACAAATTGCTTCTAACATCTATCCTTTTCATTTTTAGAATTTAATCGTGCTAAATCAAATAGACACATCAAGTATTATGCATGAAATTATAAAAGGTTATATTTTCAGTGCTTGCGTGTGTCTATTTATCATTTTAATCAATTTGTCTGCATTTACAATTCTAAAATCATCAAAACTGACATATCATTTTGAACTTATCTCCTTTACATGCATGTTCAGGAATTTGTTCATCCTAAATTAAACACATAAATCAAATGTTGTGCTTAAAATTCTTACAAAAATCTATGTACAATCCGTTTTGCGTGTCCGTTGAATTTAGAAGATATATCAAATATTGCAAAAAGCTTCTCAAATACTCTTATATTACATCGTGAGTGCAGGGACGGATTCAAAATTTTCATAGGGGAGCAAAAAATATCGAATTGGGTTTAAACCCATTACCTAATTAGGTACTCGATAAACAATAATGGGTTTAATCCGATTATGATTGGTACTAGAATTAGAATTATAAGCTAGAGCAAAAAATATCTAATTGGGTTTAAACCCATTTTCTAATTAGGTACTATAATTATAAGCTAGAGCATCAGAATTATGATTGGTAATTAGGTACTCGATAAAAAATATCGAATCGGGTTTAAACCCATTACCTAATTAGAATTGTAATTTCTTATGCTCTAGCTTATAATTCTAATTACCAATCATAATTCAAAAAATTTACTTTAACATTAACTCTAAATTTAATCCGAATTACAAATTAAACATTCAGATGGGGCAAACAATATTTCAGGAGGAGACAAAATCGTTGGAGATTGATAAATCTTCACTAAAACTCAAAATCCTACTCCCCTGATACAAAAGTAATTCTCCTTTATTAACAACGAAGGCATGCATAAGATTTTTTTTTTTCTTAAAGATTACAAAATTTTAGTGAAATGAAATCAGCTCAAGGTGTTGTAAAAAATAAAAAATAAATAAGACTCGCCAAAAATAGTAAACGTAAATTACATTTCTAATAGGTGAGGGTCTTTCGGAAAAAAAATATGACCCCGTTCAATTCCGTAAACCGCAATTTGTATATAATTGAAAATTTTGTAAGGACCGATGAGCACTTTTGAACAGGAAAAATAAAAAACTCATTAAAAAACACCGTCACCAGTTGTCAACTTGTCGTTTGAAATTCCAAACTGCGCAAAGGGTAAAGTCGTCAAATGACACGCTCCTCTCCCGTGTCGCTTATCTGTTGAGGAACGTGGTCCGCACCCGCCAGTGAAACGCCAAATCCGCATCCATGCTATAATACCTACACCATGCCATGCCATGCCATAAGCCACATGATGATTCCATCAAGCACTGAACGGTGGGACCCACGGATTACCGTGTCCGATTTGCATCGCTACTCTTTCTGGGGCGGGGCAAGGAGAAGATATATTCCTCGCACGCCAGTGCGCCACGTTACTCTCTTGCAAATATCTATTACCGGCTTGTAATAGGCTCTCCCCTGTGCCACGTGGCACCAAAAAATCTCCACCCACTGCCCGGATATTTTTCAAGGATCGTTTATTTTTATAATTGTATAACTATCCGTGCGTGCGTCTGAATGGAGCATAAACGCAAGGAAGGGATAAACCACTCGCTACACAGATTATAAATTATGGTTTATACCAAAATAAATTCGTTCCTTTCGCTCTACGACGAAATAGTCGGAAACATGGCCGAGAGACTTTCGGCTGTCCATGGTGGATTGTCGAATCATGTTCTTCTCATGTCAAAATTGGTCTTTTGGTAACGTATGAACCAAGTCTGTTTAATCTTTTTTCATAGAGTGACAATCTCTGTGGTCCCTGTTTTCTGGACAGCTGGACATCACTCCAAAAGTTGTGCCTAATTTTCATTAAAGAAACCTCACTTGTTTGAATGTGCTATTACTTTTATTAACCAATTAGTAATTGATATATTAATGATTTAACTTTAAACCGTCAAATGAAGATGCCTTGATACTAATTTTTTAATTCTAGAGTAGAAATGTTTGAAATGCTCAACATTTATATATTTCATGCTCCTTTAAGATTATTAATTCTTAAACTATTTCAAAAAATTAAGATTTTAATTTCGGATTTGGCTCGAAAAAATATTCATTGTAATAAGTCAGTTTTGAAATCAAATAGATTCTACTAACCAGAAATTATATGTCACAACTGTCACACCTCCTGACCTCTAATCAACTGTGTAAATTTATCATATAAAATGAATTGATTCTCGAAAGTTCTCACTATGTGGCGAGGAAAACAGCAATTTTATAAGCGAAAATTAAATAGGTAGCAAATCAAGACCAGGCTTCTCATGACTCATGGTCGGTAGTTTGATTTCACTGCGGCGCTATTGATGTGATTATTCTTGTAGCGGATCATTGATTGCTTCATCTTTAGTATCTTAACCCATGGATTGCTTCATCTGTTTTAAGCACAACCCACAACACAATAATAATTATCGATAATATCAAATAAACGGTTGTTACAAATTTTACCGAAAAAAAGTTGCAATGAAACAATTGACAGAGACATTTTAACATTTTCTAAGGAAGAGGGGTCAATAAGTGCTTAACCGGGCCCGCCAATTTGCAAAATAATATTCGTTGAGACAACAAGGTCAAGGTGGTGCATCTCACCGCCGTCCAATTGCGTTCGCCCGTCCATCTTCCACCGTCCGACTGTGCGTCAACTTGTCTGTGTGGGAATGAGAGTAGGTCCGATGGGCTACCTTGGTTCGATGGGTGTTATGACCATCCGATCTTCATCAAAATTCGTGTGCTCTGCATCAAAATCCGTGCAAGTCTGTTTCAATTCCGTGCGCAAAGATCTTGATGCTAATCGTACGGTTGTAGAGCTAATTGAACCTAACTGTAGGTCCGATGCCCATCGGACCTACTCCTATCTCGTCTGGGTGACGCTGTCCACCTAACTTCCTACACGTGTCCTCGCCTCAATTTTTTTTTCTTGAATCCCTCGCCCCTGTACAGTCTGTGAAACCAGGGGCATTTTCGTCATTCTATCCTCACGTATGTATTGTTCGATGGTTCGGTTTTATGGGTATGGTCATGGACTCATGGATGATGATGATTCCATCATGCCATGCGGAAAGCATCAAAAAGTAGAAAGTTTACTGCTTCCGGAGCACAAGTCACAAAAACACCTGAAACAAATTCGCAATGGACGGTTCTGTGGACCGCGATCAGGGTATGAGATACTGATGCCAAAAATATCGAGGCCACATCAGCAAGAGGGAGATCAGGAGCAAGAAGCATAGCCTCCAAACGAGCACCCCGGATCGAGCAAAGTATCTCTCTCGCTCTCCACACATAAAATTTAATAAAAATCCTCTCTCTCTTTCTCTCTCCCAAAAAATCTCCTTCTCTCTCTACTACTACCCGTTCCCCTTTGTCTTTCTCACTCTAGAATTAGGGTAGCTTAGAAAATCTACCTGCTTGTCGACGGACTGATCTAGGTAATGCCTGATTTATGAATCTAATCTAAAATTATGGACGTTAAAATTTTACTGCTGGTTTTGATGATGTTTTTGTCAATTCGCGGTTTTTTTAAAATAAATTTCCTTTGTTTTTGCGGGATATTTTTGGAGCGTTCTGTTTTCTGCTTGAATTGAAAGAAAAGTATATAATTTTTAATTTATAGTATGACAATTCATATTTTTTTTTTGTTTAGAGTATTGCTAGCTGAATTCTTCATCTGCCTATATTAGGAAATAAATATTTGACTGTTCAAATACTCTGTCTCCCTGTATTTTCCCTGTAAAAATTTGGTGACAACTTTTCCAATTTTGGATGAGTGTTATTTTAGGATTTACCTTCAAGTATGGTGCTTACGTCAATTCTTCTGGAATCTGGTGAAGTCTCTTACAGTTGGAAGCAAAATTTGAATCTAAATCTTCACTGGTTCTGTTTACTTGTGACTTGTCATTGCAGTGTTGCATAATTTAGAAAGCTCAGACCAAATGGGATAATTATCATCTGCATCCGATGGGTTAAAACGGAAGCGTCAACTTTTCCAACTTTTACCAATATTAGCGGTTTAGAGCAAATAATTGATGAGGCGGATGAAACCAAGTTTCTTTTATCTAGATAATAGATTGCAATTTCTAAATTGGGCTGTCTCTTGAGGTAAAACAGGTGGAAACTTAGAATATTATGTCGGAATCGAATGAGAAATGGATAGATGGGCTCCAGTATTCTTCCCTTTTATGGCCCCCGCCACAAGATGAAACTCAGAGACAGGTATAATTAATTTCGTATTTTGTTTTCACTAGTGTCTTTATTTGTTTGCTACTTTACTGTGCTTGATTTAGTACCAGTTGAGTCTAGTACTGGCATGAACCAAACTGTAGTTAACAGCACTTGTCTGAATGGTAGCCCTTGATTGAACCTGATGTGCCCTGATGGTATCATGCCTTTTTTGTTTAACTATATTATATCTCAAGTGATTTAGTGTAATTTTATATTCATATTTTGAAATAGAAGCTTTATATGAGTTCAGTATTTTGGTAATTTAATTTCAATTTTGGTAATTTATTGAAGGCACAAATTTTGGCTTATGTGGAGTATTTTGGCCAGTTCACCTCGGACCAATTTCCAGATGATATAGCTCAGGTAGATAACCTTGTCAGACTTTTTCTGGATTTTTTTCTATATAAGCTGTTGGTTAAGTTTGTTATTTTTTTTTCTTTTTTTCTTTTCTTTCTTTATTTATTTTTCAGCCTGATCCATCTCATAAGAAGATGTTGTATATTTATTGTCATTTATCATTACTCTATTTGGAATAGAAAAACCAAGTAGGAAAATTCTGACATTTTCGGGTTTTTTTTTACACAGCTAATTCAGAGCTACTATCCATCTAAAGAGAGACGCCTGATAGATGAAGTTCTAGGTAAATTGAATTTTGTATGATTTCTAAATAAAAAGCCTCTTGCAAAAGATCTCCAGAGGATTAATTTTTTTTTTTATTTGTGAACAAAACAGCTACATTTGTTGTTCACCATCCAGAGCATGGCCATGCTATCACACATCCCATTCTTTCAAGAATAATTGATGGAACATTAACTTATGACCGTAATGGCGCTCCATTTAACTCTTTCATTGCTCTTTTCAGCCAAACAACTGAGGTAACTATTGGTAATGGGATAATTCTAAATCATTTATTCTCATTTTCTTAAAACTTGACAATTTTTCCCTCAGGATTCTCTTTTACTTAAGTGTATAGTGAGCTGAAACCAAGCTTAACTGAAATTATATGTCAGCTTCTTAGCTTGCATAGTGGTCTGACATCAGAGATTTCAATGGACTTTTTACCAGTTTTTGCATTTTTAATTTTGCCCTAGCCTGTAATGGTCATCTTTACCAAAGCCTAACTGCATTTCAGTGTCAGGTTCTTACCTTGCATAGTGGTTTGATTACATTCCTATTGAAGATGTAAGGGTAGTTCTGTCAGTTTCTGCTACCCTCCACAAACTTCTTAAAAGAAATGCAGTGTCATATGTGAGGACTTAGTTTTAACCCAAAGATGTGAATTTAATTTAAAAGATTTTGCATTTCTGGGGCATTAATGTGATATTGCAATTTGGGTGGAGCAAATGACTGTTGGAGATGTATACTATGAAATTGATCCAAATTTTTTGATAATTTAGTGTAGCGTCGAAATTATACAAATGTTAGGGGATGTATTTGCATCACGGTAAAGCATTGGGAAAACTTGCAAAAAAACCTATAATTATTAATGACAAAACCTTCCTTTAATTTCAGAAAGAGTACTCAGAGCAGTGGGCTCTGGCATGTGGAGAGATCTTGCGGGTTTTGACCCACTACAATAGGCCGATTGACAAAACCGAACATCAAAACAGCGATGAAGGGGAGAGCAGCACCAGCAGTTCTAACCATGCCTCTACAAGCGGTTCAAAAGGAAAAGAAACCGACCAATCTTCTCCCAGTGAAAATGAAAGAAAGCCCTTCCGGCCTTTATCTCCTTGGATCACAGATATACTGCTAGCTGCACCTCTTGGCATCAGAAGCGACTATTTCCGATGGTTCGTCAGCGTAAACATACAAAAAAGGGATAAATATATAAATTACCTGTTGGTGATGAAATGTTGGGTCATCAAACTTTGTATTGATTTTGTAAAAGTTTTATGTTATATTGCACTGTTTTGAAAGAAGCTTCTTTGTGGGACCAGGTGTGGTGGGGTCATGGGGAAATATGCTGCTGGAGGGGAATTAAAGCCTCCAACGACAGGTTAGTTTTTTTTTTTTTTTCTTTCTTTCTGTTTTTTACAGCAAGGGACAAGATTGTCTAAGCAGTAGTTTTGGTATTGGTATTTGTTTGATTCGTAACAGTTTGCCTTTTTGTATGTTGCACTGCAACATTTATAATGAGTTTTTCAGTACTGTATCTGTACCAGTGTAATAGTATTTGCTACCTCAATCAATCGAGAAAGCCCAGTAGAATCACAGATACCTGAATGGCCCCAACTTAACACCAAGCTACAACCCAAACTGACCTGAACCTAATTCTGCATGACTCAACAACATTAACCAATGACTATGAGACCTGAAAACTCAGCAGTTTCTCCTAGTCGTTTTTTCTTGTACTACCTGAATTGATTTCAGATTTAAATTAGCCCAAACCTGGATGTCACATTAATGTAGTGATCTTGGCCCGGAATAAATCCATCTTAAGTCTGGATTTAACCTGACCTAAAGCTGTCCAAACCCCCAAATTAACTGTTACAGAACAGTATCTGTTCAAATCTTTATGTTACTGGAACCCCAAAATTCCGGACTAAATACTATTTTTGCAATATCAGCTTGTAGCCGTGGGTCAGGGAAGCATCCCCAGTTGATGCCATCAACTCCAAGATGGGCAGTGGCAAATGGCGCTGGAGTAATTTTAAGTGTGTGTGATGAGGAGGTGGCTCGATACGAAACTGCAAATCTGACAGCAGCTGCTGTTCCAGCACTTCTACTTCCACCCCCTACAACTCCTTTGGACGAGCATCTTGTGGCAGGGTTGCCTCCTCTTGAGCCATATGCTCGCTTATTTCATAGGTCACTATACCTACACATTCAGCTTTCTAGGATATAGATGTTTGACGGCCTTTATAGTTGTTTTGTTTTACTAGAATTCTTTAGTTATGTTTTCATGTAAATTTTCTTATACTATGTCTCCAATCTGACAGATACTATGCGATTGCTACTCCAAGCGCAACACAGAGGCTACTGCTTGGGCTCCTTGAGGCACCCCCTTCATGGGCCCCAGATGCTCTTGATGCAGCTGTGCAACTTGTTGAACTCCTCAGAGCAGCTGAAGATTACTCAAAAGGCATGAGGGTATGGAATGATTCTCAAAACTTTTTTTAGTTCTTCTATTGCACTTGTAAAATGTGTTGTTCTGGTCTGGGTATTTTATGACTGTTCAATTTACATTATGTGTATGAACCATCTTTCTAGGATTTAGAAGAAAAATTCTGAAAATCTCTCCATGAGTGCCCCATGGCAATAATTTCCTGTTCTTTTTCCTAAAATCTAATTACCCATGTTACCTTACTGGAACCAGATTTTTGTCTTGGCCAAGCTAGCACTCTCAAAGGTCATCATCCCCTGACTAAAGTTTATATTATTATATTTTTCTCCAGTTGCCAAGAAACTGGATGCATTTGCATTTTCTACGCGCGATTGGGACTGCAATGTCAATGAGAGCTGGCATTGCCGCAGATGCTGCTGCCGCTCTCCTTTTCCGTATTCTTTCTCAGCCGACCTTGCTATTCCCTCCCCTGAGGCTTGCCGAAGGCATTGAGGTGCAGCATGAACCACTAGGTGGTTATATTTCATCTTACAGAAAGCAGGTAAGAAGGATGCTGACAACTAATTTCAAATTGTAATTTTTCATTTATTCTTCTGTCCAATTGCTGGTTACTTCGGAGGGCTTGTCAGATTTATCTAATAATTGCAATTTACAGTTTAACACCCAGCCTCGTAGTATTGCTTTGTACCTGCTGGATTTATTTTTTTTGAAAAAAGAGCTTAGTTGAGTAGGAGAGAACTTAGTGATTCTACCTTAACTCTGATGTCAATAACCACTTCCGATAAATTAGTAACTTGCAATCTAAAATCAGCTCATCTCTTTGTTTATTTTTCTTCAATTCAAACTCAGAGGTTAAATACTGTTAAATGCAAGGGCCACATTGTTGACAATTAGTGGACCTACATCCCAACATGTATCAAGTATGAGAAATGTCGATTTAGGTTAACAAAAAGGAAACATACGGGACTAGATACTATTTGATAAATAAGCCTATACTTAACTAGTACCTCTTGATGTCAATTTAATCTGAACAGCTAGAAGTTCCCGCATCAGAAGCCACAATTGACTCCACGGCACAAGGTATAGCCTCCTTGCTATGTGCACATGGCCCTGAAGTTGAATGGCGAATTTGCACGATATGGGAAGCTGCTTATGGCCTTCTCCCTCTAAGTTCCTCTGCAATCGACTTACCAGAAATTGTAGTGGCAACTCCACTTCAACCTCCCACTCTTTCCTGGAGCCTTTATTTACCACTTTTAAAAGTGTTGGAGTACCTTCCGCGCGGTAGCCCGTCAGAAGCGTGTCTCATAAGAATCTTTGTGGCAACGGTTGAAGCCATACTCAGACGTACCTTCCCAATAGAAACCTGCAGAGAACACTCTACAAAGTCAAAGAGGAGCATGTGGTCGACCACCAAGAATCTAGCTGCATCTGAGCTTCGTACCATGATCCATTCTCTGTTTCTAGAGTCGTGTGCTTCTATGGATCTCGCTTCTAGATTATTATTTGTTGTGTTGACCGTCTCTGTCAGTCATGAGACGTTGCCTGGGGGGAGCAAAAAACCAACTGGAGTTGATTTCAATTCCTCTGATGAATCTGCCAATGGGTTGAATTTAAATAATGGGACCTCATTGGCTAGAAGCAGAAACAAGAAGAGGCATGGTCCTGTTGCCACTTTTGATTCCTATGTTCTTGCAGCAGTTTTTGCACTCTCTTGTGAACTTCAGCTCTTTCCTCTGATTTCCAAAAATGGAAACCATTTAAATTCTATAACTTCTGTAAATGTTACAAAATCTGGAAATGGGAAAATTGGAATTACTGGAAATGGGAAGAATGGAATTACTGGAAATGGGAAGAATGGAATTATTGGAAATGGGAAGAATGGAATTACTGCAGAGCTACAAACCAGCATTGGCTGTGCAATAATGCATACACATCGAATGCTAGGGATTCTAGAGGCCCTTTTCTCATTGAAACCCTCATCAGTCGGTACCTCATGGAGCTATAGTTCTGATGAGATAGTAGCTGCAGCCATGGTTGCGGCCCATGTGTCAGAACTCTTTCGCAGGTCGAAAGCATGCATGAATGCCTTGTCAAGCTTAATGCAGTGCAAATGGGATCCTGAGATTTCTACCAGATCATCTTCTCTCTACCATTTAATCGACCTACATGGAAAAACAGTTTCCTCCATTGTAAATAAGGTCGAGCCACTGGAAGCAACCTTAGTTCTGGCACCGCTGAAAAGATCATGCACCGAATCTAGGCATAGAAGTGATAGATTGCTAGGAAAAGAGGACACAGCCACCTCGTCAGAGCGCAAGGGGAATTGCCCAGAGGCATTCTTGCAATGCAATGATGCGGCAAGCACATCAGGAAAGGCGATATCAAGCCTACCAATGGAGGCATCAGATCTGGCTAACTTCCTGACAATGGATAGAAACGGGGGTTACAATTGTCGGTCCCTGGCTTTCTTGAGATCTATTCTAGCTGAGAAACAGGAGCTATGCTTTTCTGTGGTTTCCCTGTTGTGGCACAAATTGATTGCAGCTCCTGAAACAAAAATGTGTGCTGAGAGTACATCAGCGCACCAGGGTTGGAGGAAGGTAGCATTTTACTTTTTGTCCTTTTCTAATTGGGAAATACTCTTCTTTGCACCAACCAATGGTAGTTTTGTTAGGATACCTGCCAATTGTGGATATACTTTACTACTGTTTGTCTAGTCAACTGTATATGGTGTACCTATGCATAAAGTACAGTATTGATCTCGGTTTATAATATGGTAGCTTTAGTTACTATTATAAAGTTGTATTAGTTTCGTATCTCCTGTACAAGTAATAATACGAGTTGTATTAACTTACAGTTAAAATGATGAATTGGTTAGGTGGTAGATGCAATATGTGACGTGGTTTCAGCTTCACCAGCAAAAGCATCAACAGCTATTGTTTTACAGGTCAAGATTTTGTCTTTAACTTTCTATTTAGATGTTTACATTTGAATGGTCTGGTACAGTACCTAGGAATTAAGTCTATCATTGCCTGTCATTTTTATATGAACCCACACCATACCTTCTAAACTGATCCTGGGAGGTTGAGAATTTATGGTCAGGCCACACTTGTAGCAGACCTTTCATGATATAACAAACTGGCGGTATGTACCATTTCTTCAAATTGCACTTTTTTGTTTGATAAAAGTGATTTTTATTAATCACGGGTTTGCAATTTTTTAGGGAAATCATAAAGCACATAACAAAATACAAAGTGTTTTGAGGAAAAAGAAAAAAAGGCAACCTAGAAGCCCCATAAACCACTAGCTAGACCCATGACCATAATAACCATAAACACTAATTGCGCATTTCTATATGAAATTCTGTTATTTTATTAATTATATGCCTATTAACAGTTATACATTTTCCGTAGAATCTCTTCTAAGCTGTTATCTTTTTATAAACTGAAACCAACCAAAAATGTAAAATATCGACCATAATCTCTCTTCTCACTCTTCTTGATTGCATGTGTGCCATAGGCAGAGAAAGACCTACAGCCATGGATAGCGAGGGATGATGAGCAGGGTCAGAGCATGTGGCGGGTCAACCAACGGATAGTTAAATTAATTGTTGAGCTGATGAGAATTCACGACAGTCCAGAGGCGTTGATCATTCTGGCAAGTGCTTCAGATCTCCTACTTCGGGCCACTGACGGGATGCTGGTAGATGGTGAAGCATGTACTCTCCCTCAATTAGAGGTAAAGTGAAGTTCCAGGGGATGTTGGTGAAAGAAAACCATAAAAATTTAAGTGCAATGCAAAAATGAATTACATGAATGGAGAAGGCTCACGAGTCTAACGTCCATTTTTTTGCTTGTGGGGCTTGAACCCATGGATTTTTGGAGGGCATTCTTGTAATTCACTACTTGAGTTACACGTTCATTTGCAAAATATATAATATTTGTAGAGGTCCCTTCGTCGTTGATGAAACATAGTGAGTGTTATTGTGTAAGGTATATGAAGATACATTGTGCTTGTGCAGGGTTGAAATATATTTGATACCTTTTCTTCCTTTTAAATGAGTACAGATGCAATTTTCTAATTTATATAGTATTACATTTGTGTACTAATTAAGTGCCTTGTGAGCAGTTATTAGAAGTAACGGCTCGAGCAGTGCATCTTGTGGTAGAATGGGGGGAAGCTGGTATAGCTGTTGCTGATGGCCTCTCCAATCTGTTAAAGGTAAGTCGTTAGCCTTTACATAATGGTGCCAGACCTCAATGATGTGCTAAGGTTCCGTTTTTATTTTTATTTTTATGTAATGTTTCTTTGGTACACCTTGGCGTTTAAGCCTCCACTTGCCTTTTAGGTAGCAGGGATTAAGCAATTAAGCTGGGGATGGGCAAAATTAGCCAATTAGATATAAAGAACAGTTCTGACTTTGATTTCTTTTATATGATGATGCAGTGTCGTCTGTCAGCCACGATACGGTGCCTTTCACACCCTAGTGCACATGTTCGTGCTCTTAGTATGTCACTTATCCGTGACATTATGCATAAAGTTCCCGTGAAAACCGGGAAATTACGTAATGGAAATGGCATAAATGGGTCGTCTTCATACAAATGCCTTGTCATCAATTGGCAAAAGGATATTGAGAGGTGCATTGATTGGGAGGCGCGTAGCAGGCGAGCCACTGGCTTGACACTCTCTTTCCTTGATGAAGCTGCCAAACAATTAGGGTTTTTTCTAGGTTAAATTATTTGCTGTCATTGCATGCAAAGTCGTGTAGTAAACTTCCATCAGCTAATCTTGGCGAAACATCAAGTATTTGTTGTAAGAGTTTATTTTAAATTGTTGATGTTGTGAGAGTGAAACTCTCTGTAGTGTTGGTAAGAATTAAGGTAGGTGGAAAGGCCTGGTCCAGGTGTTTCCTTTTGTAGATACGACTTATGAGCGACATCTTATTCTTATTGAATAAAAACTTAGCGGTACCTCGTTTTTGTTGGGTGACTTCATCAGCGCTCATCGCTATTATCTTATTATAGAGGAATGATAATGATAAATTGATAATAATGATAGTGACGATTATAACAACAACAATAATACTGTAACAAGAGGAAAGAAAATTTGGTGAAGCAAGAGGAAAGCAAATTTGGTGAAGCAAGAGGAAAGCAAATTTTGTTCTCTACTGAACCAAGGTCTATATATCAGTATTTGTATTTGGATTTAGAAATAGGAGAATGTTTCGGATTTTTCAGGCCTGATTTGCTTGTTTGCTGCTTGCATGTTAAGTATTAAACCCTACAACGCACACTTCATACGGTTGCGGTTGAAAAGGATTATAATGAAAATAATGACAGCAGCGTCCCTGATAGTGATACCCAAAAGAAAAATGGTGTTGAGAAGGAAAATGAACTATTCATTCGGCAGCACAAAAGCTGTTGGTGCATCGAAAAGAAAAGACGATGCAAAAGAAGAACATAACAATGAGAAAAAATAGCCGGGCTACCGCAGTGAATGAACTTGATTCTTCATCAGCATCTCCTGTAATCCAATCTGGAGGTTTGGAGGGAACCATTCCTGGATCGTCTCCTGGACAATTAGACTAATATTGTTAAAACAAAGATTGGGAATGGCAGAACTATATCTTTCTGGTTTGATTCATGGGGGGGCGCTCGTTAAGAGGATGCTTTGGAGATAGAGAGATACCAGCATTTCCTAAACTGTCTTTTAAAGGTAGATGAGTTGAATGTGGATGACGGGTGCATGGATCGGGTAATTCACTACAAGAATGAAACAGCATCCGCGAGAGTATACCGACAGAATGGTGCCTTTTCTATTATTAACAGATCAGGAGGACAGTTTTCACTGAAGTTTTACTGCTTCTGGTAAGTACACTACCAAATCTGCATACATGACGCTGCTAGAGGGAGGAAAAATTACTTGGGAGCACTCAAATATACGGTAAACTTTTTTGGTTATTTGCTTTTGGAAAAGAGGATACTGACGAAGGAGAACCTCACTCAATTCAAGAGGCATGAGTTGTGATACAAAATGCATGAATGATGTGTAACAATTGTCCGGTGGAATCAGCAGCTCACCTCCTCTTCTTATAATCCTATGCCCTTACGCAACTTCAGTGTGGTTCTACATAGGCATACGGGGAGATAGCATCCTCACACACAACCAGATGTCGGCAAGTGCGATCTAAGGCAAAAGACATAAATACAAATCAGCACATGGTCAAACTTTCATGTGCAGTTTGGGAGCTTTGGAAACAAAGAAATGAAGTACTCCAAATTCAATCGCAGCACTTGGCAGCCAGAATCGAACAAGGATTTAAACTGTGGGAAATTTTTTGCTGATAACTTTTAAGGAGGCTGTCCAGTGCGGCCCCCTCTCTGTATTTACGAATGATAGTTACTGCTATTTTTTTTTTTTTGAATGTGGTTTTTTAATGCATTTTAATTTCAGTTTATATTATGTTCTGTAGTTAATGTAGTTTGAGGGATATAGCCATATAAGTGTACTTAAATTATCGTTGTAAGACTATTTAACTCTCTCTCTCTCTCTCGATCTCTCGGAGATGTTGAAAATAAAGAAGCAACATAGAAGAATTGATCTCAGCCATCCATCATTGATCAATTAGAATAAGGGAAATTAATTAGTAACAGTACCATAGACTGTACAGTACCAACGGTACAAAATATTACCGTTAGAATTTTTCATTGTATAAATAGAGCATAGGTTAGCTTGTAAAAACATACTCTGATAATAAAATTTTTACTCTCCTCAGAATTTATAAAATCAACATAGTATCAGAGCCACTCTGATAAATACCCGATAACCCGATAACCAATATTTACCAGTAAAACTGGTAAACTCATAAACAGAAACAGAACCGAAAAAACCACAGCAGGAATTCACCAATCAAGCAAAAAACAAACATGAATCAGTGGGGGCAGCAATTAACCGAGGCTACCAACCCATCCAAATTATCTCCAACTCTGCTCAATGGTATGAATTACCTATCATGGGCTAAATCAGTCACGATTTCTCTGAGTGGCAGAGACAAAATAGAATTCATCACAGGAGAGAAAGAAAAACCGAAACCTGAAAATCCAGAACAACCAACAGAGTCCGAAAAAATTCAAATCCGAAAATGGCAAAAAGAGGACCATACTGTCATGTCTCTATTATATGGGTCTATGGAGCAACAAATCCTTGACCTATTTCTCCAAAGCTGTAATTCATCGAAAGAATTATGGGACGAACTTCAATCTTTCTATGGGCAACAAAAAAAACCATTCTCATGTCTACCGTCTCCAACTTGAAATCCAGCAAGAGAAAAAGGGAACCATAACTCATCTAGAGTATCTTGCTTCTCTCAAGAAAAAACACGATGAACTCGATGTTTATCGGCCATTCACAACCGAAACAAAAGAACTCAAGAAACAAAAAGAGGAGGATCGAATTTTCTCGTACCTTGCAGGCCTTGGTGCAAATTATGAGGTTATTCGGTCACAAATTATTCGAGCACCCGACCTCCCCTCATTCTCCGAAGTAGTAAATCAGATCCAGCGAGAAGACTCCTTACGGGAGGCTATGGGGGGTCCACAAGCTAGCCATGGCGAGGGACACGAGCCCCATGGCCACGCCGTTCGATTTCCCCAAAATCACCAAAACCCTAATTCTCAAAGGAATGCAAATCGGCCAAATGTAAGAGGTGAAACTTGCTCTCATTGCAAAAAGGAAGGTCACAAGGCCGACCGGTGCTACTTTCTTCATCCAAACCTCCGGCCAAAATGGTGGGTTGAGGCGGATTCAAAGAAGGGAGGCGGAGACAGGGGGTGGAACGAAGGAAAAAAGAAAGAAGGATTTCGCGACTCCAGGGGTTTCTCTGCCCAAACCGAGAATAAAAATTATAACACAACCGGGTCCGCTGAACCGGGTTCAAATGCTGGCGGGTCAAATGGGTTAGGCGCTGGCAGTTCAAGTGGGTCAGGCGCTAGCGGGTCGAGCGGGTCAGGGGATCAAATGCAGCAGATTCTTCAACAGCTCACTGCGTTGCTTGCTCAGAATTCTGCTAGCTCATGTGGTATTGCATCTCAATCAAATAATTTCAACTTGTTTAATCAAATAATCATTGATAGCGGTGCAACTGACCACATGTTTGGGAATGAAAGGTTCCTTAAAAATTTTGAATTATCCAAAATTGACCAATATGTAACCGTAGCCAACGGTATGAGAGAAAAAATAAATTGCATAGGTGAAATTATGTTGAACAACAAAAAAATTAGTAATGTATTATTTTTAAAAACCTTTCCTATAAATTTACTTTCGGTTAAAAAATTGACTCAAGAATTTAATTGTGATATAATATTCTCATATAATAATGTAACATTTCAGGACCGGGTAACCGGGGACAAGATTGGTGAAGGTTTTCTTAAAAAGGGACATTATCTTTTGGATCTAGAAAAATTAAGTTTTTGCGCGTTGACAAGCTCAATTAATTATGATAGATGGCACAAGAGACTTGGGCATCCTTCCGACAAGATTTTAAATAATGTTTTAAATTTTCCAAATTCTAGTTGTATTAATTGTGATATATGCAAATTGGCGAAACAAACGAGACTTCCCTTCTCACTTTTCACTAGTAGAAGTGAATCCTCGTTTGATTTAGTCCATTCCGATGTATGGGGTCCGGCCCCAATTAATTCATATAATGGATTTAAATATTTTGTAATATTTGTTGATGACTTTTCAAAAGCTATATGGCTATATTTACTTAAATCAAAAGATGAGGTTTTCTTGCGTTTTAAAGAATTTCTATGTCTTGTGGAAACTCAATTTAACGCTAAACTTAAAATTTTTAGGTCGGATAATGGAACGAAATTTGTAAATAAAAATTTTAATAATCTTTTTAAAGAAAAAGGAATTATACATCAAACCACTTGTATAAATACTCCCGAACAAAATGGGGTGTCGGAAAGAAAAAATAGACATTTATTAGAAATGACAAGGGCATTATTATTTCAAAACAATGTTCCAAAAATATATTGGTCGGATGTCATCATTTGTGCTACCCATCTAATTAATAGACTACCTAGTGTTAGTTTAAAAAATAAAAGTCCAACCGAAATTCTCTATCAACAAAAAAAGAACCTTGATCACTTACGAGTTTTCGGTTGCGTATGTTTTGTTCATATTAAAAGAAAAGACAAATTTGATTTTATGTCAACAAAAGCTATTTTTTTAGGATATTCACCATATAAAAAAGGCTACAAATGTTATGACCCGATTAATAAAAAAATATTTATATCTAGAGATGTGATATTTTGTGAAGATGAACCATATTTTAAAAAATGTAAGATTAATGATAAATCCCTTGAAAATCACCAAAATGAGAAGGCATCACCTCTCTTTAATGATTTAGATTTTATACAAAATAATGAGGATGAAGTTGAAACCAATAACTATGAAGAAGAAATAAATAATGATGATAATAATAACTATAATGAGAATGATCATGATAATAATAATGAAGAAGAAGGAAATACCATGATACGAAGGTCCGTAAGAGTGCGTCAATCATCCACTAGATTTAGAGATTTTATAACATACACGGTACAATATCCTATACATGACTTTGTATCATACAAAAATATTTCATCCGAATACAATGCATTTCTTACATCTATTGAAACCGAAATTGAGCCAAACAATTATCAAGAGGCAATAACAAATCCGGTATGGTGCAAGGCTATGGAAGAAGAATTAAAAGCACTTGAGAAAAACAAAACTTGGGTAATTGTTCCATTACCAAAAAATAAAAAACCCGTTGGTTGTAAATGGGTATATAAAACCAAGTTCAATAATGATGGTTCCATAGAACGGTATAAAGCTAGATTAGTGGCCAAAGGATATACTCAAACCTACGGTATAGATTATAATGAAACCTTTGCACCGGTGGCAAAAATGAATACCGTTAGAATTTTATTTTCTATTGCGGTAAATAATGATTGGAACCTATATCAAATGGATGTGAAAAATACTTTTCTTCAAGGAACACTTGAAGAGGAGGTGTATATGACTCTACCACTGGGCCATAAAATGGAAAAACTTTCTAACATAGTTTGTAGGTTAAATAAGTCAATCTACGGATTGAAGCAATCTCCTCAGACATGGTATGGCAAGCTTAGCTCATATTTAAATTTGTGTAATTTTAAAACTAGTAGTGCCGACCACTCCTTGTTCACCAAAGGTGAAGGAAAAAACATAACTCTTATATTGGTGTATGTAGATGACTTAATAATTACCGGAAACAATTTAGAAGAAATTAAAAAAATTAAATCTCAATTAAAGGAAAAATTTGATATCAAAGATTTAGGTTATTTAAAATATTTTTTAGGAATAGAAGTAGCTTCTTCAAAAAAGGGTCTATTTATTTCACAACGCAAATATACTTTAGATTTACTAAAAGAAACCGGTAAATTAGGTTGTAAGCCGGCCTCTACACCAATTGATACCAAATATAAATTAAATACTGAGGATGATGAACCGTTAGAAGACATAAATCAATTCCAAAGACTTGTAGGAAAACTAATTTACCTTACGGTAACACGTCCGGATATTTCCTTTTCTATAAGTCAAATTAGTAAATTCATGCATTCACCTAGAACACCTCATTTGGAAGCAATAAATAGAATACTAAGATACTTAAAGAAAAATCCCGGAAAAGGCATAAAAATGATGAACAATAATTCTAATGAAATATGTGGCTATTCCGATGCAGATTGGGCCGGTAGCTTTGATAGAAAATCCACCACCGGTTTTTGCACATTTGTAGGCGGGAATCTAGTCACATGGAAAAGCAAGAAACAAAATGTCGTGGCTCGATCAAGCGCGAAAGCGGAGTATCGAGCCATGGCATCCACTGCAAGTGAGTTGATATGGATCAGACAACTACTTAGAGACATGGGCATAGAATCTAATCAACCTATGAAGATGTATTGTGATAATAACTCCGCTCGACATATCGCATCAAATCCGGTGTTTCACGAAAGAACAAAGCACATAGAAGTGGATTGTCACTTTATTAGAGAGAAGGTCCAAGCGAAAGAAATAGAAACACCGTTTGTGAAAAGCAAAGAACAATTAGCGGATGTTTTTACCAAAGGGTTGGATCCGACGCATTTCGAGACTATCACCGGCAAACTAGGATTGTACGACATATACACTCCTAGCTTGAGGAGGAGTGTTGAAAATAAAGAAGCAACATAGAAGAATTGATCTCAGCCATCCATCATTGATCAATTAGAATAAGGGAAATTAATTAGTAACAGTACCATAGACTGTACAGTACCAACGGTACAAAATATTACCGTTAGAATTTTTCATTGTATAAATAGAGCATAGGTTAGCTTGTAAAAACATACTCTGATAATAAAATTTTTACTCTCCTCAGAATTTATAAAATCAACATGAGAGAACGTAGAATTGATAATTGTTTTTATAATAAATTAAAAAAAAGAAAACAATAGCACGGACCGATATATTGATGGAACTGACAAGAAGCCTAAGGATAGATGATTGATTGTAAACTTGGAATGAACTTAAATTAGTCCAAATTTAAATCAGCCTAGTTAAATTCTTGGTCAGATTGTGCCAAATCGATTATTAAATTTTACGTAAAACATGGTTAAATTCGACGAGTGGATTGGTCAAAGTAGTAACAGTAACAGTATTGCAGTAATGGGCTAATGGCATTGATATGTCAGCCCAAGTTACAAAATTACCCGGCCCAAGAGATTTCAAAGTTATCCGTGGTTAATACGGACTCTACAACTGTGATAAAAAAAAAGCCTTTATGGTGGGACCGGACCTTTTGGACGGCTTCTTGTACAGTTAGTTTTCAGATCCAGTGCAATACCTGATCGTGTAAAATGAGATCTAAACCGTCCAAATAATGTTGCAAAATTAACTAGTAAATAATATTCTAAAAATTGTCAAATTTTTTTGATAAAAGATATTTAAACCCGTTTCATTAAGAAACATAGTTTTTACAAACAGCCACAAAAGAAAAATCTGAATATACTACAGAAACATAGTATAATAGTGCAAAAAGGAATATGGACTACTAGAGTTTGTCCTCAAAACATGCTAGAACTGACAAAATATAACAGTACGTGATCACGTGATGCGTTTTATAACGTGACGTGACGTGACGTGATCACGTGACGTGACGTGACGTGACGTGACGTGACGTATAATTTTTGTTAAATACAGTCACGTCACGCGAATAGTCACGTCACGCAACACGTGAGTCACGTCACGTAATCGACACACGTGACGTGACGTAACGTGACGTGAACGTGACGTTACGTGACGTGACTGATCACGCCGTGACAAATTTCCTTCTCTAGTTTTAAATCCAAATAGGCTCCGAATTATGTTTGCTCGTTTTTTTATAGATAGGACCATAGGAATAGTAGGATAGGAACCCTGTCAGAAGCAAGCAACACTTGGCCATGTATCGTGGCCGCAAATTACAAAAAGCCGCACCCTTTAGAGGATGTATATCCAATTACAGAAGTCGCAAGGGCACTTGTGCAAAAAGCAAGAAATCAAGAATTACTCAAGGCGGCAATTCAAGAAACCACTGAAAAATTGAACACGACACTTCCATTGGCGCCTCTTTCCCCCCTCTCACTCGCTCAAATCGCATCTCGTATTCTACTCGGAGATCGATCCCAGAAAGTACCTCAATTCCTCTCTTGTTTCTGTCTTTGGATTCTCCTCTGCGTTTCTTGATCTACAGCTCGGCTTCTCCGTGGCTCCAGCTGGCTCCTTCAGTGCGTCTGTTCGAATCTAGGGTTTCGATCTGAGAGAAGGTATAGCTATTTTTTTTTAATTTATAATCAAATATATCTAGCTAGTTTATGTTAAACTGTACGAATTGTTTTGTGGTCTGCTCCCAAGTTTGTAAAACAGTGGGAGGAAGTTTAAGGAGAAGGGGAGAAAGAGTTTTGTTACCCTTGCTCCTAAGTTGTAATTTCAGTAGATGAATTGATTTTAATGGAGGGAAATGGGAAGAATCAATTTACATGTTTCTGCAATTTGGTGTGACCAAATTCACTCCTCCCATTTTCTTCCCTTCCCTTCCCTTCTCTTCCCTTTTCCTTCTCAAATTGCGGTGATTGAAGTGTTTTCATGGTTTCATTATACCTGTTGCGTTAATTCATTCACAATTTCAGTTCTTATTGTGATTCTACTTCATGCTGATTAGTATTGCAGGAGATGGATTATTCTGCAATTGAAAATTTTCCTTTTATTTGGGTGGAGTTTCATTTAAAAAAAAAAAAGTTTTGACAAAAAATAAAAAAAAAACCTCAAGGGAATCAGTTTGTAAACTTAAATTTTATTTTGCCCAAAACTAATGTACTCTCAGTACATACCAGTACCAGGTGCCAGTGTTGTCATTTTCAGTGCAATATTCTCAAAAGTTCATAAAAAGAAAAGATGCCGTATCCTTGTAATAATTCTTCAGATTTTGATATATTTTGGTTTTTGTTTATTTTATTTCCCTTTTGTTGTAGGAATTTGAATTGCCCGGAAGTCGTCTATCTTTAAGAAAGTCAGATGAAAGAAAAGAACATGGAAGCTGCACTGAATGGATGTAAAACTGCAACTGATGTGATTGAAAAAACCAAGCATTCTAAGGCGGATATACCAAAACCTAGCAAGCCTAAATTTAAAGCCTCAGGTAGATTTCCTTGGTACATATTGCTTAGACCTGCCTGTTGCATTATGCTTAGAAAACTTAACAAAATTTTAAATTCCAGGAAAAGCCACTAACGGATCCAACAAGAAGTTAATTTCATTGCCAGCTGAACCTAGCTGTATGCCGATCCCATCTTCTACAGGTTCCAGAAAATTCAAGCTCCAACTTTTTCCTATCGACTGTGAAACTAAAAACATACTAGAGCAGGTTGATATACTAATTTACCTACTGTAAGAGCTTTAAAGTATTGTGCATTATTGCTTATAAAGCTAAACTGTATGACTTTCAGAGCTTCATGAACTTTTCCTTTTGTGTTAATTACTATTTACAGAATGACCATAACCCATTCCTGGAATTGACTCTCGCAACCAATAAGAAAATTTCTTCAGTTGTGAAGCACCTGGCAGAGAAATGGAGAGACAGCTTCGGTGCTACAGCTGGGGGTATTATGCTCTTTCCTTATAATGTGAGGTCTGACAATTTGGTTGGAGTTCATAGATGGACTTCAAATGATATCCATATAACAGCAGCTGATGTATATAATGTGATCGGTACCCCCTCTGTTTTTCGCCTAAGGTTAGAAAAGACTTTCTCATTTGGTACCTTTTCTTTTTAAAACCTCAAAATATTCTTTATATTTAGAATTTGGATTAAAATGCATTATTCCCTGTAATTTTGGAAGTGGCCTAATTATTCATCCTCCATATGATAAGGAGCTAGATGGTGAAGTTTGGTAAATTTATAGACTTACTAGAAAGGGCTTTGAAGGGTTGCATGTTTTATAGGGTGTATATTTCCTGCAAATAGACACAGGTGCAGGTTCTGTATTTTGTTGTTCTGTGAAGGATGTTTCTTGTCATGTATTGGTTATATTACAGTTCTACGTAGTGCTCAAAAATATTTTCCTTTCTTCACATCCTTTACAACTTCCATAACTTTGGTGGTTTCTATTGACAGATATGGTTTTTTATCAAACCCCGAATCTGTTTCCAATAAGAGGCCGCTACCTCAGCTTGAAGAGAACTTCCATTTTAAAAGGAGAGTGACTGAGACAAACCTCTCTTCACTTCCTGATTCGAAAAGAGAAAAGGGATCTATTATTCTGAATGAGCTATCATTTGACAACACTGCTGGTTCACAACAGGTGCATATACTAATTATCTGTTATTAAATATTGGTAGAGGAAAGTATCAGCTACTTTCGGGAAAAACTTGATGTTATGCCGAAACGGATAACATACTTATATTCCCTTATAACACATATTAACATATATCTTCTAGCCTTTCCAATTGTTCATTTAAGTACTGAAATTAATCCTCCTCTGTCCATAATTTGTTGCCTTATTGGGGGTAGACAATGAGGAGTAGGAGTATTTTTGGACTCATTTGACACAAGTAATATGTAAGCAGTGCAAGAATTATTTCTTCATTTTCTGGGAAATCATATATTTTCTAGGGGTATTTTATGCGCATGATATATCTCATTTTGCTTTGTTATATGAGATGTGATACTGTGAGATTTTACAATCTTACACAAGATTCACCTTTTGCCCATGACTTCTTGTTTAATAATCAATTTAATAATTGTTACAGAAGTTACGCCTCTTAAATGTCTTTGACATGTTTTGCACGGCCTTTTTTGGCAACATATTTCTAAAGTGCTGACTGATCTTTGTGCCACTTGTGACATCTGTGGAGCAGAATAATACTTCAAGTAAACCAGCACCACTTCCTTCATGGCTTGATTCTATTTCCAACGTGAGCTTTGGTACCTTGTTGTCCGAGGCATCTCCATATCTAGAGGGAGGAAATCCTTCACAAAACAAGAACTTGCAAGTGCTCCAGGCTTCCATCACTTGTGACTCATTCGATGCTGCCATTGGTGCCCTGATTGCACACCAGCAGCCATTAGATAATCAGGCGGGAGCACCAAAGGCTACAAATCACCCTTCCATATGGGATGGCGAAGAAACATGCCATGCATTTTCCGTTCAGAAGTCAGCTCCTTTAGCTGGGATTGAACATCTTTGCCGCAAGGTATTAATATATTTTCTTCCAAATAAATTTTGTTGTCTAAAGCAATATTTTAATCGAGTTTATTTTTGTAATTTCCATATTTTATTTGTCTTTGTTTGGTACTCAAAAATTGAATTTGAATTTAGTTGTGATTTCAATTTTTGGCCTTGTTTTCTTCATCAACCAACTTTAATGAGGGTTTCTCCCAAATCCTTGTGTGAAATTATAGTTTATTAAAATTAAGATCATTTTTAAGGGATTTGTTGAGGAACTGCAAATGGTCCCTTGAATTTGGGTCACATAAATCGCTTAGACCTGGACTATTTGAACACATTGAACCTTTTTTTAAGTAAGATGTAAACTCTATCCGAAATTGCAAACTTTGAAAGTAACTACACTGTGAACCTTTTCTTGGTTCCTTGTTGTCAAATGTTATCCTGTGTAAGAAAAGGAGGTAGTAAATAAAACATGAAGTGTGCACACCAAAAGAAAGGTTTGCAGACAATGGTCGCAAACTTTCCAGTTTACAAAATTTGCTGTTTGGATTTCTGCTTCTCCTAATTGTTGTTTTCATATTACTAAACCAGAAAAATGTGGGCTGCATGTGGTAGTTTTTTTGCTAGAGGGCTGATTTGAAACATTAAATGCAGGAGGTGGCTGATTTGCAAACTGTTGAGACTGACAATGCAGAAAGGAAGAATGAGATGATGCCTCCAAAAGAAGAGAGCAACCTTCTGACCAATTTGGACCTCTCTTTGGTATTTGAATCAGTCTCAGATACTTACTTCTATTTTAGACCCTCTGACAAGCTTATTTACATTCTTATCATATGCAAGTTGCTAGTTAACATGTGCATACTCTTTGAGCCCAGTAGTGCCATGTAATCCAATGGCGCTGTTGTGGTGTTCAATCTAGTGTACATGATGTTACCTGACCTCACCTGAAATGTAGTTGTAGTATTTGGTATCTTTCCATTTTCAATTGTTTGCCAAAATTTGATGATTAAGCAACAATGGAGCTGTTGGCTAGACTTAATATTTATTTCAGAATGGAGGAATTGGGTTGAATCTGTGTGAGAAGTGAAATTAATTTCATGGTATGCTTGCACCGGAATGAAGTAAAACAGCATTGAATCCCCTGATTAAAATCTTGCACCCCCCCAAGTTGCTAGTTCATGAAAGACCAGAGAATTACCTAAAGTACCTGCAGAATACTATTTCAGTTATTTTGAAATAGTAACATGGTTGTTTTATTTAATTCTTTTTTTTTTTCTGCATATATCAGCCAGAGCCTGTGGGCCCCTTTGAGAATGTGGTCCCTTGTTCTAGACCATCAGGTGGTGGCACTGACAGCATAGGCTTTAGTGGATTGCTTTCCACCAGTTTGGATGCTTTCCAAAACTTCTCGGTTTTCTAAAAAAAAAAAAAAAATACTTAGATTTTTTTTTTTTGTGTACTAGCAACAAATTGGAGAAGCCTAATTTACTCTAAAGTATAACTAAGTTGTTTTGTATTCTTCTGTTGTAATTGCAAATTATAGCTGGCTATTAAAGCACCATTTAGGATCCTGAGGGAAGAATGCTTTGTTTGCCTCAGGATTAATGTTTGTTTGCTTTTGTATTGTATAGAGCTTTACTGGCTTTTGATATGAAATGACAACTCTTGATATCATTTAGAATTGTGATTTTCTTTTAGTTAATCTTACTAGAGCTTCGACAGAAATTAAAAAAGCTAGACATGTCCTTGCTTTAAAGTAAATTGGTTAGTTTACTTCCAACTGACTATACTGTATCATGTATCAATTCAGAGGAAAGAATATGGCTTTTGTATTAAAATGATAAAATTAGTTGTTTTTTGATTAATTATCGGAATAATTGGTTAAAGAGCCTTTGTTTATTAACTTATCCCCTAGAAGGCTAGCAGTCCTTTATGGCTTTGTGTCTTACTTGAGCAAGTACTCCTGTGAAATATGAAGTCGCGTATTATAAAAACAGAGTGGTAGAGCCATATTTCTTGTTCCCCCTAGAAAGCATATTCCTGGTACAGTGGTACCATTCAAGCTGTAATTAATGTCAGACGTGTAGATCCATCCATCACTTTGCATATCTTATTGAATAGCAACAGATAATTGTCAGTACTGATGCCACTCTGGCAAATTAGATCATGTTTCCCACTTCACTCTGTGACTTCCTTTGGTATATCTAAAGTAACTAGTAGGGAAACAAGAAATATGGAAGTCTTAATCAGATCCAACGCATATTTGGTTATATCCTACTCCTAGTAGAGCTAAAAGGAAGAATGGTGTCCAATAGTATTTGGATATCTATAGTTTGCATATAACAAATGAAAGGACACATTCGAAATCCTTTAGCTGCCTAATATATTTCAGAGTCTTGAACCCCTCTTTAGCAAATAGGCCTCCCACCTAGAAATCTAAACAATATTAATTGCTTGGCGTCTAGTCTTCGTAAAACAAGCCATCATTATTTCTTTAAAGGAGCCTATTTTATTTTCATTTAATCCTTTTGGTTGGTTGTTTAATTGGAGGAGGTTAAAATTAACCACTGGACATGTAGATCTGGGAAATGGGCCCTTTTTTGACAATAATAGAAAATGGGCCTTAATAAAAAAAAAAAAGTAGTGAAATCTTTTCCATGGACTACACTACACTACACCACACATCATTAAAGGTATTTATCACTTTAGGACCATTAACGGACCCCCTACGCCGCCCCCATTAAACTATTCACCAAGTACCGGCCGCGTTACCACATAATTAGATTTTCTGTTGCCTTGAGTATATAGCATTATGTGGCCAGCCAGTAGATCAAATTAATAATGACGACAAAATCATTTATTATAAATAGAATTTGTGTTGTAATTTTTGGGTCTGAGAGACTCAGCACAGCAATGATACCATACCACTACCAGGGTTTTAAGATCGAGGAGATTTGGAATGCCAACCGTGTCACCTCGTCTCCCTCCAACCAAATCACTTCATTAATATAATAAATTTTGTCCATTTCAAGAAAATGTCTACTGTCACCAGAAGACGCACCACCCAAACTGTTTTTGTTTTGTTTGCTCCATATATATTACGATTAATTGATTCTCATTTTATTTGTGCGGTGTTATATTTATTTATGGACATTTTTGCCGAAAAAAACAGCGTATTTTGAAAGTAAAGATGTTAACGTTATTGTTTTGATTTCATATATATACAGCGCATAAGTAATATGTATAGTTTTATTTTAACTCTAGTACTCTACAATATATGAAACTAAAATAACAATGTCAATATCTTTGAATGAAACTTTCTACGGGAACTCAATTGTGAAGTAACCAATCTCAGGTCCCGTTCGGATGAAAAACTATTCATGGGAAAGAATGGGAATTTTGCCTAATTCAGATAATTTTTCCACAGTGCATTCGGATGGATGACAAATATGTATGAAATGAGATTGTGTTTAGTTTCCTATTTTTCATCCCAACCAAACCATATCAACTACGTTAACAATTATTTTATAACATTTCTTAATAATTGTTTAATTATATATCATTTTTTAGTAATTATTTATAATATAAAAGTAATTTATATATATTTATCAATTTTATTTAATTGCATTATTATAATTTTATTAATAAAAATAATTGTATAATTTTAAAAAATTATGCAAAATGAAATTTGTATTAATTACCACAATGATCAATTTGTTAATTTAATTTTAAATATTTTTTTGATGATTTAATTAAGCAAAATGGAAATATTGTTATGTTATTGTTTAATTGATTTACAATATAGGTAGGTATATCTATCCGAATTCCGAAACGAAAGAAGAATTTGGAAACGCGGGGTGAATCTTTTCTTTTTAAGATACCACCAATATTTAACGCAATACGCTACGCACTTTTTTAAGATACCATCAATATGACCATATTTGATGCAATACGCTCTGCATTTTTCCAAATCTACTTATATATTGAGAGAACCATTTTGCCTCAAAGTGACTGATTTTATAACAATTTAATTACTAGATTGTTGAAAATCTCCTCTTATAATAATTCAGCTATTTATTTCTCTCCAATCTAGGAGTGAAAACGGAGCGGATAGTGGTAAAATCAATCTATATCTCTTTCTAATTTTTCGGATACGGATTGAATCAAACATTTACAAAAAATATTATTAAAAATACTAAAGTTCATATTATTTATGGAGAATAACATAATTTGTTCCTAATATATATTAAACTATATGATATATATTTACTATTCAAATACGGATAATTGAAACGTAAAACTATATATGTATCCATATCCATACGAATTTTCAAATATCAGATATACACATCTAATTTTTCAAATACAGATAGGATATTATCCACACCGTTTTCACCCCTACTCCAATCTCATATAAATTAAATTAAATACCATGGAACTATGGAAGCCGATACCTCCATTGTCATACAATTGGAATTTGGAGGTAGCCCAACCAGTATCAATTGCAAATAGTGCAGTATATGGGCAAGCGAATTAATTAAATTTTTTTTTTTTTTGAAATCCTTGGTAGAAACTACCCACATAACAAAAATGAAATACAATATGGTACTATTCCGTTGCGTTCCAAACAGTTCACACATTTTTTTTATAGAAAAAAGTAGCCGAAAAGGCATTTTCACACTCAGCTTGCTTTGACCTGTATGGATAAACTCACTTTCTTATCCTAATATACATTTTTTAATGTGTTAAATTTAGCACCATACCAAAACCATCTTTCACACCTCTTCTATATAATGCCTCTCCATTCCAATAGCATACCTCCCCCTGTTCAAGCCCTCCAAAGAGAGAGCATCTAATTTTAAACCTCAACCTTAATCAACCTCCAAACAATTCTCCAATGGATTACAGCCCTCGGATTCAACGGCAGGGTTCATGCCGGTGCAGCAACTTTGGGATCCGAAACGGCTACGAAGAGCTGGATCAATTTGGTGATGTCTCGACCCGACCGGCTAGAAGCAGCAAGTTTTGTGGCCTTTGGAGAATAATAGTGAGAGAGAAGAGAAGAACACAAAGGAAACCCGGCAGTGCCGTGCTAGTGCCGTATGATCAGTACAGTTATGCGCAAAATTTTGACGACGGGTCAACATGGGAGGAGCCGGATAACTTGGCGAGGTCGTTCTCAGCTAGATTCGCTGTTCCGGCGAGAGTTCTTGAAGAGATTGAAGTGAATTGATCTTTTTGGGGATTTTTGCAAATTCTTTTTGGGTATTTTGGGGATGGATTTTAGGTCATGGTTAAGGGGATAAAATGTATGAAGCGTTTGAGTTGATTGTTTGTAAATACCATTTTGATACTTGATTAATGCTGCATGGCATGTCTCCTTCATTTTGGTTTCTTTTTTTTCTTTCTTTTTTAAATCATTAGATACCAGCAATTATTTTACTGCCATAGCCTACTGTCACAGCAACTTTTTGTAATTTAAAAAAAACACCCAATTACTGAATTAATTGAAATTTAAATGTGATAAGAATCTCTTGGTCATCTATGTTAATCAATTTGGGAAATCTAGTAGAAAAAAATTACATTTTCACTATGTCTATCAAAAGATAAATTATGATTTCTGTGCACAACCTGAGATCCTTTTTTTCTAAATGAATCTTATAATTGCACAACCAATTCCTATAATTGCATTTATTGTGATCACTGCTGTCAAACTCAAATCCTAGGTAGACAGTCCTTGATTGGATAAATGGTGGTTAGTCCTTGCAACCCCATTTCTCTTCATGTTCCTCAAAAAAATAAATTATCAGATTCTCCATGTTACAATAATTAATGTTTCAATTTGGTTAGCCATGTGATTGTGAGAGCAGATATATTTGACTAATATATAAGTTGCATAGTTAATTAGAGAGAGTCAGAGAGAGATCTATACTACAGCCTTTGAATTTTTTTCTGTTTCTCACCGTTCCATTTGGGAGCTGTTGCTCTCCATTAATACTGCATCTTTGGTGACTGCGCATCTGATAACGATTGACCACAACCAATCATTACTCTAAAAATATAATGAGAGTATGAAAAATTATTTTATACTTTATTCTCATAATTTTATCTTCTAACGCAATAACTAACTACAATATGGTTTGTTAGTTGCAGCAAAAAAAAAAAAAAAAGTAAAGTTTCCATTATGACATAAAATGGAGAGGACCTCAACATTGATTCTTTTTTTAAAATCTGGGGAGCATAGTTGATACTTGTATTTTATGACAAGGTAGGTACAATTTATTAATTGTTGGTCCTGGTTGGAGGAATCTCATACCCCTTTTTAACCGTTGCTTTTTATTTTTTTTGGAGTTGCATCCCTTATCCCTAGTTAATAAAAGTCATAGATGTTTACTTAAATTAATTTTTTAATCTCTTTGGTAAACCAAAGTGGCATTTGAGTCATCACTGATTTGGCAAAACACCAAAATTTCACATGCTGACCTCTTTACCCTTTTTAAAAGGAACATTAGTTAATTAATTTAGTGTTGTCTTTTCAATAATTTTATGAAGTGGTTTTTCCAACTAAATTGTTGCATAATAACTTAAGTTTAGGTGCAATAGTAGATTAGTAGGCAGTTGCCTTGCAATTCAGCATTTTATTTTATTTCTTATTCTCTACTTTGAAAGTTGATGTTAATGCTTGAACTTTATTATTCAATATTCTTTTTTTTTTAATATTATTCCTTTTTCTTTTTCTCTTTTAGTTAATTCTGTATATTATTTTTTCTTTTGTGTTATTCTTATTGGTTGGTGGTTCGTCCGAAATTTTTATTAATAACCTCAAACAAATGAAAAATATCAAATCTAACCCATGTTTGAAATTTTTTTCAAAAATGCTCAAACCGCCCAGTGATGAGGCGGTCCGCACCCCCCCTAACCGCCCAAGCATGGGGCGGTCCACCCCCCCCCCCCTAACCGCCCCCCCATGGGGCGGTTTAGTGAATTCTTTTTTTTTTTTTTTAATAAAACCCCCTAACCCCCCCCACCCCACTGACCTAACCGCCTACCCCAGCCCCAGCCCCGCCCCCGCCCCCTGCCGCCCCGCACCTGCCCGCCCAGCCCAGCCCCGGCCGTCCCCGCCCCTCCCCTCCCCTCCCCTTGGCCGGCCACCATCTCCTCCCTCTACCCGGCCGGCCACCACCACCTCCTCTCTCTCTCTCTCTCTCTCTCTCTCGGCCACCCTCTCTCTCTCTCTCTCGGCCACCTCCTCTTCCTCTCGATCGATCGTCTTCGGGTAAGTTATCGTAACTCATTATTTTATTTTTGGTAGGAATTGAGGTGTTAACCGTGTGCGGGTTGTTGATTTTCCCGACGCGATTAAATTGTGCGGTTTAGGTTAGAAATTAAATTACGGTTTAATTAGGGTTTAAATTGTGCGGGTTGTTGATTTTCCCGACGAGATAGAATTGAACAAAATTAGGAGTTAGGGTTTATAAATTAGGGTACAAAATTAAATTAGGGTTTAGCGAAATAAATTAGGATTTAGGGTACCAAATTAAATTAGGGTTTATGTTTTAGCGAATTAAATTAGGATTTAGGGTACAAAATTAAATTAGGGTTTATGTTTTATAAATTAAATTAGGGTTTAGGTTTTATAAATTAAATTAGAGTTTATAAAGTAGGGTTTATAAATTAAATTAGGGTTTAGGTTTTATAAATTAAATTGGGGTTTATAAATTAAATTGGGGTTTATAAATTAGTGTTAGGGTTTATAAATTAGGGTACAAAATTAAATTAGGGTTTAGGTTTTAGCGAATTAAATTAGAATTTAGGGTACAAAATTAGTGTTTCGATTTAAAATCCCTACATTATACATTTTTAAATCTAAAATTGTGAAATTTAAGTTATTTGCAAATTGTGCACTGCAGATACTATGGAGAGGGGCGGTAGTTCGTCCAGTACAGAGGCTCCCAGTGCATCCGGTGCAGAGCCTCTCGGTGCAGACCACGCTACACATGCAGCTGATACATTCAGCCCTCTTCTGTGGATTCCACACGTTCAGCACAGGGTCGCGCTCGCATCTACGGAGGTACGTTGTTTTTTAAGCAATTCAATTCAAATTACAGATTTTTAAAATGGCATATAGTAAGTCGCTCAGACTGAAATTATTGTTAAATACAGGACGAGACGATGTTGACCGTGAGACATCGCACCTCCGGGATACCATACGTCGGTCATCCTCTGATGGAGCAGTGCATTATGAATCTCGGATTGTACCAGCTTGCTACCATGCCACAGGGTCAGATCGACCAGGCTCTGATGAGCGGGCTCGCGGAGAGATGGCGACCGGAGACTCATTCGTTCCACTTACCCTTTGGGGAGATGACCGTGACCTTAGCAGATGGATGAATCAGGTTGGGGCTTCCACGAATGGGTGTTGAATAATAAAGCGTGGAGCGCTTACTACAATGAGTATGGAGTTCCGGTGCAGGTTGGGCAGGTAGCAAAAATTTATTATTTATTCAACTTACTACTTATTTGTATGTAGCAAAACTAACATTGTTTCCATTAAGGGTGGAGCTCCCCCACGACATTCCACTCCGGAGTTCACTATGGATGACTTTATCGGAGATTATGCCGGGGATGAGAGACGGAGCCTCCACATACCACGATATCCGGAGGCCAGACAGCACGATGACGAGGCTAGTGGGAGTGGAGCACAGCATGCAGATGCCTATGCATCTGCTATATTTGGCACACCGCCTCCTCCGCCTACGTATCCATCTACCTGGGAGCCATGGGAGGTGCCTACTATGCCGCCCATCCCCCCACTGGTGGAGGATCCATGGGCCGAGGCGGATACAGCCGCACAGGAGGAGGAGGTTCACGTGAGGCGTGTACAGCCGCATAGGGACCGCCATCCACCCCGTAGGTTGGATCTCTCCGGTCGTCGCCCTCGTCCTCGTCGTTAGGTTTTTTGTTCTTGTAGTCTGATAGCTTTTCTACTATTGTATATTCAGTTTGGAGTGTTTTATCTTATGTTGCGGACATTTAGATTACGTAGTTTGGATTTTTTTTTGGTGGACTTACCATTTATATTACATATTTTCCACTGTTTATCACGTTATCCAAATCGACAATTATTATAAAAGAATCGACAGTTCTAACGTCAAACGACTCATCCACATTCAACCAATTTTTATTTAAAATTACAATAAAAAAAATAAAGCATTTTCATATAAAAATTACAATAGAAAAAATATATCTTCATATATGTTGTAAATATATCTTAATAAAAATATATCTACAAAACAAATATATATTTAATATGAGGAGGGATCCGATTACACCTTTTTTGGTGACACATCATGACACCGTTTTTTATATAGGTCAATTTTGCGATTTCAAAATCCAAACAGTCGATCCGAACCGTTCAACATGATCACCATATTAAAATGTACTTGGAGATCAAATTTTACATTTTTTTGAATTTTTTTACTATTTATTAAGATGGTTACAAAATCGCTGTTTTTCAATGGTCTGAAAACAACGATTTTTGTAACCATCTTAATAAATAGCAAAAAAATTCAAAAAAATGTAAAATTTGATCTCCAAGCACATTTTAATATATCCATCATGTTGAACGGTTTGAATCGACTATTTGGACTTTGAAAATGGTAGGTGTCAAAGTGTGTCACCAAAAAAGATGTAATCGGATCCCTCCTCATTTAATATATCTATAAAAAATATATATATCTTATAAATATATCTTAATGAAAATATATTTACAAAAACAAACATGTCTTAATATATCTTATAAATATATCTTACTAAAATAAATATCCTAACATATCTGTAAAAAAATAAAAAAAAATGCCTAACCGCCCGATTGGGGGGCGGTTTTCTTGGCCTTGTAGACCGCCCAATCACTGGGCGGTTTGGTGGGTAGGGTGAACCGCCCAGTGATAGGGCGGTTAGGTTACTTTTGAAATTTTTTTCAGATGGAGGTTAGATTTGACATTTTTCATTTGTTTGAGGTTATTAATAAAAATTTCGGGTGGTTCGTACATACCCTGCATTCAATACCAACCAATTTTTGCAAAAAAAAAAAATACTTTTTATAAAACAAAAAAAAAATAATACTGTGCTATTAAATGTCACAGTGCTCCCTACAAGAAAATTTATGAGTTATTAATACTGTGCTATTAAATTCCATAAAGCAAATTTTTTTTTTGTCAAGATGCTCTTCTTAGATGTACACTGTACACTTTCGCTTAGTAAATTGTATACTAGTGTCATAATATCTTAAAATAATTGTTTCTTTAACAATAATAACATTAAAAAAAACAATAATATTATGAATAAATTATTAATGTGGATGCCCATGACTCTCAATATTCATTTCTCCACTACCCTACTACTACTGGAATTCATATCCCATAATTCATTTTCCCATTTATTATTGTAATTAATTTAGATAGCTTTTCATTCACAATTTGTGGCCTATAAATAGAGCCTTTGTAATCTTGTATTGTACACATGAGAAATATACGAATAAAGAGATCTCGATAAATTATATCATGAATGGAATAAGATGGAACCGAGATGAAATTGATAATATTGCGCTAAATATAATGAATAATGAGGATCATGACCCGAAGTCTATAAAAGAATGTCGACAAGAAAATGATTGACCAAAATAGAAAGACGCAATTGAGACAGAATTAAAATCTCTTAAAAAATAATATAAAAAAAAAGTTTTTGGGCCTGTAGCCTCAATACATGAAGGCATAAAGTCTGAATAATAGAAATTGATATTTACGTGAAAACAAAATGAGAAAGGTGAAATTTTGAGATATACTCACCTGTGGTGGATGCAATAATTTTTCGGTAATTAATTAATCTGGTAATACATGAAGGACTTGATTTGTGTCTAATGGATGTTGTTATAGATATATATATATGGCTTGCTTGATAATAATATTTATATGAAAATCTCTGAAGGATTTAAGATTTCTGAAACATATAATTTAGATTATCTAAAATATTATTTAATTAAATTGAATAAATCTTTATATCGATTAAAGCAATCTGGACGCATATAATATAATCATCTAAGTGAATATTTACTGAAACATGAATATAATAATGATACGATCTAAGTATCATTGGAACTCCTGAAGAAAATTGTCTTGGATTGCAAATTGAATATTTAAAAAATGACATTTTATGCATCAAGAAAATTATATGGCAAGAGTGCTGAAATAATTTTATATGGATAAAATCACATCCATTGAGCACTTTGATAGTTGTAATATCATTAGATGTGAATAAAGATCTTTTTAGACTTTGAGAAAGTGATGAAGAGCTACTTTGTCCTGAAGTACCATATCTTAGTGCAATAGTAGCATTTATGTATCTTGCTGGACATACAATATTTGATATATCATTTGCTGTAAATTTATTAGCAAGATATAGTTCTTCTTCCACGCGAAGACATTCGAATGAAATTAAACATATACTTCTCTAACTCTGAGAAATTTTAGCAATACACGAATAAAGCTGAGAATGTGTTTGGTTAAGATAGGTGATTCAACACATTCGTCAGACATGTGACTTGTCTTATGGAGAAATGATCCTGACGATCATGTATGAAGATAATATTGCAAGTATTACTCAATTAAATGAATGATACATTAAAGGAGATAGAACAAAATATATTTCACCAAAGTTTTTTTTCACACATGATCTCCAGAAGGATAATGTTATTATTGTTCAGCAAATCCGTTCAAGTGAAAAATCTAGCAGATTAATTCACTAAGGCACTCCCTACTGCAATATTCGAAAATCTAGTTCGTAATATTAGAGTTCGTCGAATTAAAGATCTTGATTGATGTTTTCATGAGAGGGAGTTAATATGCACAATAATTTCCTTAACTATGGTTTTTTCCTACTGGATTTTCCTGGTAAGATTGTAGTTGTGTATTAAAAGAATAATATATCTTTTTCCTTCACTAGATTTTTATCCTATATGATTTTTCCTGATAAAGTTTTAATAAGACATATTCTTATGTAATGGATATTCAAGGGAGAGTGTTTTGAATAAATTATTAATGTAGATGTTCATGACTCTCAATATTCATTTCTTCACTACTCTACTATTGGAATTCATTTTTCCATTTACTATTATAATTAATTTAGATGGCTATTCATTCACAATTTGTGACCTATAAATAGAGCCTTTGTAATATTGTATTTTACATATGAGAAATATATGAATAAATAGATTGTCATCTTTTATGTATTATCTCTATCTTATTTATTGTTTGTTTGTTTTTATTGTATAACAAATAACTAAAAATTAAGGAGCTACTAGCCTACTACCATGATTTTCAAAAATAAAAATAAAAATTAAGGAGATCATTGATACCAGCACTGTTCAAAACAGTATCAAAAGGACTAACCAGAAGAATCCGAGGATACAACATCACTGTGCATGCTATAATCCACATGGTTTCTTGTTTTGTTTAATTGATAACAGAGAAAAAAAAATATATACAAGTACTGGTCCCCTAGTTTACTGTAGTGCAGTAAGAGTTGGTTTAATTGACCAAAAGGTAAAATTTTCACATGGTTCTTGAAAGAATATATAAATTATTTTATTTTTGGGGCCCTCTAGTTTTGAATTTCTCATTTGAGTCTATTATTTTTTCCAATATGGGTTGCCTATTTAATTTCTCTTGCCAACATTTTTAGTAAGAACACTGTTTTATCATGAATTGAACTTTGCATGTTTCAAAAATGTAATTTGGAATTGGTTACAAATTTTTTAAAATTGACCTTTTGAATTAATCAATGTGAATGGTCAAATCCCATTCAAAAGGATACGTTGAATCAGCTATAGACCCCTCCATGTGAATCATCTTAAAAAAGCTGAAAAATCAAAAGAAGATTCATGAATTGATGAAATTAAATTGTTTACCACTTCAGTATAAAAAATGTTTTGGAACAGAGTACTTAATTTCTTTTTCTTTTTTTGTGAAGGGTGCAGCAGGGACCACTATCCACATGCACTTCTTGAAAATTCAATTTAGATTATCAAGTTTAACTGCCTTTTCTTTTTCTGAGGCTTCATAATTTTTTTGTCTACTTTCAATGTAGACAAGTTATAAATCTACCTCCTCTTGTATAGAGGATAATATCTTAGGAGTGTAAACTGAGCGAATTCGAAGCGGATAATGTTAATACTGAATTTGTATCTGTTTTTCAATGAGCTGATACGAATATAAATACGAATAATAAATATATATATCAAAACTAAAACCAAATTCATCTTAAACGGATACGGATACGAAGAATTGTTCACATGAACTATAAAATATAAATACTGATTAAAAAAAACAAATCAAAAAATAAAATAAGAGTTTAATTAAGGTGTCAATAAAAACAGGAATGGAGAAGAAAAGAGACAAGATAAAGAAAGAAAAAAGAAAGACAACGTCACCAAATGAGAAAGCGAAACTCAAGTGCTTAACACATTAGTCCCACAAGTAATACTTGGATGACTTTGGAATGATTATATATGCATCTCGGTCCGGAGAGTTAAAGAACTTTGGGTTTTGGATAGAGTTTTATATCCGCGTCGTTTACGCATTAGAAAATTTATCCATTTTTGAATTCGTATCTATTCTTCATATTTAATAAATATTCGAATTCGTATCCGTAAAATTTGTTTATCCGTATTGAGATTATAAGCAAATCGGAGCGGATTGAAAGTGATATTACCCGCTCCGTTTAAAACACCCCTATATCTTAGCCATCACAATTGTTATAATTGGATGACTCCCTCCACATAAATCTAACGGTGCGTGAGGTAGACACAAGTTGCTAACATTCCGATACGAACATTTATACATTCTGTTGACAAGGTTGTGAATTTATATGCGACTAATTCATATGCAAGTTAGCAAATACATTTCAAGCAATATCTATCAATGCATGAAGCATGCATGTGCCGATGGAGCAAACTTTAAATGCAGTCCAAGAGGTGACCCTTTAAATCACATGGCTTTGGGTTTTCAAGCAGTCCAAGAGGTAACCCGATAATTAAATCACATGGGCTTTGTGTTTTCAAGCAGTCCAAGAGGTATTAAATCACATGGGCTTTGTGTTTTCAAGCAGTCCAAGAGGCAACCCTTTAAATGCGGCTTACTAATTAACAGGCTTCATTTGCCCGTTAAATGAGCCTATACCCAAATCCGATATAGCCCAGTTCAAAATCCAAACCCATTACAGACTGAGTAGGAGTAGGAGATAACCAGATAGTGATAAAGAATTCAACAGAGAAGCAAGCAACAATGGCGACCGAGTTACCCGTTCCAGAGGCATTACAAACCCTAATCGCCAACCTAGAAACCCATAGAAACCTCATCACTACTCTCTCCACCATCACCAAAACCCTAACTGAGCACTTCAACTCAGTCGAGAAAACCCTCTCCACGCGCGCCAAGTCGCTCGATGTATCCTTACAAACCCTCGAGTCAGATACTCATCAAGCGCTCCAATCCCTTGACGAAAGGGAGGCGTCCATACCCAACACCGAGGCGGCAGCGGCCATTGATCTCCAGTCCCGCCGAGACGCCATCGTAGCTGAGATAGAGTCGCAGACCGCTCCTGCTCCTGCTCCTGCTCCGACATGTACTGATGTTCGTACGGACCTGAGCTGGATCTGTCGGCGAATGGACGCCTCTACTCTGTGGAGGTACTGCTCGGAGAATAGAAGGGAGATATATGCGATCAGACAAGATATAACGGGTGCACTGGAGGAGGCGCTGGACCCGGCAAGGCTTGTTGTCGATTCAATTGATGATTTTGTGTCAAAGAGTGAAGTCGAGAGAGATACAGAAAACTGTTGGATCTTTGCCATGATGCTGAGGCAATTGTACGACAAAGAGGTGGCAACTAGTGTCAGAGAGAAAGCTGCTGAGGTGGCATTCAGATGGAGGACGCGGTTCGGTGAGAGAATGACGAGGGAGATTGAAGGTGACGGGGAAGGAGAACCGGGCCGGCCGGAAGGACAACTGTTTCTGACAATGGTCGGTGTATTTCAGGCTCAGACGAGGTTTGAAAAGGAATATTTGGAGAAGGTTTTCTTGATTCATGGGAAAAGGAGAGAGGTTGCAAAGTATGCTCATGTGCTTGGTGTGACAGATAAAGTTGGAGGTAATTGTAGGATAATTAGTAAAGAATTTCGATTTTAGGAATTTTATAATTATTGTGCTGTACACTTGATAAACTTGTTTCTTGATATTGTGCTGTAATTAGGAATTTGACAATGCATGATTGTCAGTTAAACTTGAATGACTATAATAACAAAATACAAGAGCTCTTCTATTGATCTGTTTTTTTCTGTATGCTTCATTTTTCGGTAGGACAACTAATTATACCCTGCATTGTCCCAAACTGAAAATAAGGAAAATCGGAGCTGCAGCAGATAATCCTTTTAAAATATGGAATCATCAATTAAGGAAGAAAATACCAGTGTGGTAGTTTTTGCATTACAACCCAGTTTTTTTTTTTTGGAGGACCTGTGAGGAGGGGTAGAGCTGTCAGGGGTATGTGTTCATGGTATTCTTTTCATGCTTTTGACAGGTATACGTATATATGTGAGTTCCTGTGCTTATTAGGGCTTTATTAAATAGTTGCCTTAAGGTACCGTTTTCTTTTTCTTTTTTCTTTGAATGCAGAAGTAGTTGCCAAGATGGCAAATGCAGGAAAAGAGATCGAGGCAATATATGTTGCACATGAGGCCGGCATGTTAGAACAGATTTCACCAGCTGATCTGCTCAAGTCATATCTCCAAAAAGCAAAAGAAAAGGCTAATGCCTTTCTGAAAGCAGGAAAAGGTTCCGCTGCTTCTGTTGTAAGTTTTTTTCTTTATTAAATTTTTAGTATCTGAATTCTTTAACTTGTTTGGAATAGGATGTACCTTTACTACCACGATGAGTACTGGTTGTATAGTATTGTTTCATACTAAATCAGTCATTTGCACACAAAAATTACATTTCTTCATGAATGTTGCATGTTGCCAAGTAAAGAAAGATAATATGAAAGGGAATAGCCTTTCTCTATGCTATTGAACTTCACTTTTGTATTTTAATTTGAAATAACAGAAGCAAATTTAACATGTTAATCGAAAGCAATTTCATGTTTGAAGTTATTTTCTTGCACACATCTTGTTCAAAGAAGATTTTTGATATATATATATTTTTTTCAGGAATCTGCAAATAACCTAGAAAACAACTGCTTCAAGGCCGTGATTAAATGTGTAGAAACATGTAAGCTAGAGTCAAAATTCAATATTGTGAACATTAAAAGAAAGGTGGCCATAAATGAAAGAGAGAGGGAAGAGAAAAAGAAATTTGCGGCATTAAATCCGTATGGCAAGGGTTTTGTACCACCAAATGGCCCCCCCAAGGGCAAGAGGTCTGGGCCCACAGCTGTTTATCCACCCGCGCCATATCCTAATGGGTCGGGTGCACGGCGGTTCGGGGATTATGGGTCTTACAAGGGATCTGGATCTAATTACGGGGCACAGTCATCTTATTATGGGCGTGGCTCATACCCCTACTAGGACAAATTAGTTAGGTAATTTCTCCTTTCTTTGCTCCTTTTCCCCACTTTTTGGTGGGGTTTTTGATATAACTCATGGTATGCTACTAATAGTATAACTCAGTTGCTTCTCTATGTGATTTATTTGTTGTATAACTTAATTACTGGTCAAGGAAATGAGATATCATGACGGATGTACCATGTAATGTGATCAATAGTGCTATTACTGACCAAAGATGATTGCACAAGATGTACCATCTCAAAGATAAGAGCTTTAATATGCTAAGAAAATGTGTAGTACATCATAAAATAAGGTTGATATAGAACCACCTTAAATATGAGTTTGTTATATTCATTCTCGTAATCTTAGTGTTAAATTTCAGTAATTATTACTATACCTTCTTTGACCAGGTTTACTTCCATGGTCAAATGTCTACTAATTTCATTAGCTGTTGTGGCTAGAGTAAAGTAGAAATCACAGTAGAATTTTTTTTTTTTAAAGAAGTGGCCATGCCAACGATTTCTATTAAAATGAAAACTAAAGTGTTACACAGTAGTATCCTACAAACATCATAATTTAAGCAAATACCAACACATAACCTGCAACAAAAAAAAATAAAGAACATCGACAGTTACCAAGTGTATCCTACAAACATCAAAATAGCAATACAGTTCAGTTCAACACACAAAACAAACAACAACCTACAAAGCTCAAATCATAACAGCTAATTAGAAAAGTAAAAGTAGCACTTAAGTCCCTTCAACTTCCATATTCTCCCAAGGCACCAGCTGCAAATCTTCTTCACCCTCCGCTCATACGGATTGAATCCTCTATGGAAATTGCCAACATGGTACCTGACAGAGCCTTCACATCACATGGCATAATTAGCTTAAGTTGATCAGTTAAATCACACTTTTGTTGAGATGCCAAAAATAAGCAAGAGATATAATTTTTGAATCTAAATGAAAAAATAGAAACATGATGAATGCAAAAAAAATAGATACATTTGTACTTCTCAAATAAATTTGCATTTTACTTCAGGTTATTTTAGTGAACCAGTTTCCAATGGAGTAATTTTCATTGTGTATCTCTGTAGGCCCAGAGTTTCATAACAACCACCGAGATGCCACAAATGTTATTACAAAACATAAACATGTACCTTTAGAATCAAATTTATTATGAATATACCACCAGTGAAATATCATAAAGGAACTTGGCCATCTTTGGTGTTTATAATTTGTATTTGGGTTGAGATTATTTTTATAATCATATCTTTTTTTTTAAGGTTTATTTTAATAATGATATTATAACAATGTTGTCAATATTTTATTCAAATTAAGTTAAAATTTTGTAACTAATTAAATAAAATCAACTTAATTTATAGTCATATTGTTTCTTTATGGATTGATTATCTATCAACTTTTATGCAATTCAAGTGTTACTTGATATTCTATCAAAAAATAGTAAGTATAGATTGTTGTAAGATTCAAGTCATTTAATAAAGTAAAACTTGCATTATGTTTCATCATTTTGTATGTACACGATATAAACATAGTTATATCACATTTTCAAGGATTCAAATCTGTTGAAATCTGATATCCATGAACAGTACCCTGAAATTTCTGAAATTCTGAATCCAGCCGTTCAACTTTTTCTCTGCACGTATCTCGAAACAGCTGGTTTTTCTATGCATGCATCTTGAAACAGTTCAATAGCTGGATTCAGAATTTCAGGGATTTCAGAATTACTGTTGACGATCTCGGATTTCAGCAGATTTGAATCCCATTTTCAAACATAAGAATTTAAAATTACAAATTATTTTTTATGATTCTTGAAATTATTAAATTAATCTATTGTCAATTAATTTCAACCCAAATAATAAGTATACAGAAAATGAAAATCTTTTTTAGAAAGAGCAAAAAGTTGAAATAAACCGATCGAAATTTAAATATTCATATAAATATTTAATTTCAAGAACTATAATCATAAGTATTTGCATCTTTTTAATCTACACGCAATAATTATCTATATCATTAACCACACAATTAGAATCCAGATAGTGTACTAATTGTTCGTAATTTTTACTCTATTCATACAGATATTATAGTTGTGTGGATAAAAATGTGATATCACTGAATAAAATTATATTAGTTTACATCCTAGACTTGTTAATATTCTAAGAGAAGTCTACCCATCAAATCTTCACTTTTACATTCACTTCTAGATATGTTGTTTAGAGAATCAGTCTTCAGTTTAATGATAAAGGCAATATTCTCTGTATAAAAAATTACAGATACAAAATCTTGATAAAAAACTTTTAGTGAATATTAAAGAGTTGAATGACTTGACATCCAATCTTTACTCAAAATAAAATATTATTGTTTATTTTAAAATTTAATTAGTCACTTTAACAATAGATGTTAGTTAAAATAATCACGCATTCATTGAAAATGCATGTGTGACTGTGTCATTTTAACATGAAAATTAGTTAACATTAATAGTTTCCTTCAACAATTATATAAAGAAGTGGTTGGATTTTATTTTATCAAGCATATGTAACCGAAATTTTTATTCATATTAAAAAAATATAAAACTTAATATTCTACACTCAAATTCTGGAAAATTCGAAATCTGTCAAACCTAGAGAATTATTCTTTAGATCCAGGCCTTCTTTCCGGAAATTATTCTCCGGATATTTGTTTCCGGAGAATAATTCTCCGAATTTGTGTTTTTTCAATTAAAACAGAAAATGTTATAATTTATTTATTTTTGTATTTAAATATTAGAAATATTTTATATATATTTTTTTAAAATAAATAGAATACTATATTATTTGATTTATTAGAAAAACTACGATAAATAATCATAATTAACATTTTTCAGGCCGAATTTTTTGCCGCCGTAAAAATAAAATAAAATATATTTAGTCACTCAAGACCTGGAACTTTCCAAGTTGAATTCATAATCATTGATTGCGAGTTGGCAACAATCAAAATCCCCCAAAAAAAAAAGAAAAAAGAAAAAGAAAAGAGATTTCGGATCTCTGTGGTAGGTGCCGTCCTTGTGGCAAACACGCACGTATTTTTATTCTCCGAAATTTTATTTCGAATTTTTATGCTTTAAAATCCGTGCGTGTTTGCTACAATTCTCTGAAATTTTTATTCATATTAAAAAAAAATATAAAATTTAATATTCTACACCCAAATTATGGAAAATTTGAAATATGTCCAATTCGGAGAATTATTCTCCAGATCCATGCTTTCTTTCTGGAAAATTATTCTCCGGATTAAAAAAAAATTAAAATTATTTTCCGGAGAATAATTCTCTGGATTTGTATTTTTTAAAATTAAAATAGAAAATATTATGATTTATTTATTTTTGGTATTTAAATATTAGAAATATTTTATATATTTCTTTGAAAATAAATAAAAATCTATATTATTTGATTTATTAGAAAAACTACAATAAATAATATAATCACTATTTTTCAGACCGAATTTTTTTGCGGCTGTCAAAAAAATTAAAATATATTAAGTCACTCAAGACTTGGAACTTTCCAAGTTGAAATCATAATCATTGATTGCGAGTTAGCAACAATCAAAATCCCCCAAAAAAAGAAAAGGAAAAAAGAAAAGAGATTTCGGATCTCTGTGGTAGGTGCCGTCCTTGTGGTGGTGCAGCGAATCATCAAACCTGAACTTCTTCTCCTTTCAATTTCGAAATTTTTCTCACTCAAATTATAAAAAAAGTTAACAATATCGTCCCCTTTTTTAATAAAATCATAAAATTATGTCCGAAATTTGCACTATATGTTTAAAAATATTCCCAACACATTTATTCATAACGAAAAATGTTCATCATTTATAAATTCTCGAGGTTTATGTAGGTCACGGATCCAGTTTTATCTGTCTGAATATGCTTCTGAGCTAAATACAGATAAATGGAGCGGATAATTTTGCAAATTTGGATCCAAATATTTATTAACTAAGAAGGAATTATCTGAATTTGAATCCGGATAATTTTATTTATACCAAAAATGATCGGATATACGTTATTATCCGGAACTCAAATCCTAATACGCTACCCTCGTTTCTCTCTCTGCTCTTTCCTGAAGCAAAATGCATATATATTAATAGACTTTTGTTATAATATTAATTGTAGGACTTAAGCTAAGAACATATTCGGACCGGAATTTATTTTTCTTTTTACAAATTATTATTATTGGTCTTTTTTTTCTGAAATTAAGGCTAAAGTCGTGATCAATCATTAATGCTTTTATTATTCTTGATTATTAGAGTAAAAATATTAACAATATTAATGGTAAAGTTGTGATCCATACTAAAACCTCATTATCTATTCTAAAAATATTTGATTAAAATCAAACGGTTCATATTACTCTATTTCTTAGGAAAAACTTTTTTTAGTATGTAATTTTATATGTTATTATTCTTAGAGTTAATATATGTTGTCATATTAACTTAATTATTTGTTTTGTATCCGTATTCGTGGATTATCCGCTTCGTGTTTAAGACGGATTTGGATTTAAATTTTGACATATGTTTATAATTTGTATTTGTATTTTGTATATACTCATTAAAAGGCGGATATAAATTTGATATTAGCATTATTCGCCCTGAACGCTCTGTTTTTACCGCTAGATATATGATATATGTGCATCTACGGAACAATTCTGGACGGAAGCTTTCACTCAGTTGTTATAATTTTACTTTCAAAAGTACATTTATATTGCTATTATGTTAAAATATGTACTGAACAATGGAAAAGAGTGGATTTTAAATTATTATTGGTTACATGACTCGTGATGTTGCGGTGTAGATATGAATTGCCACAGGGAATCCAAATTCTAAATTTGGCAACCTTAGGCTTAGAACGATACCACGGTCCACGGAGAAGAGAAGGAAAAGCAGAATTGATGTATGCGATTGCGTGGTGACAATGAGAATGAGAATTGCTGTCGATGCTTCGCCTCGCCATCTGCCCAGCTTCCTGCGTCTCACTCTCTGACTCTAGCATCAAAGCATTTGTTTTGATTTTTCTTTCTTCTTTCCAGAAGCAAACCAAAATCACATAAAATAATAGTATATGTACCTTGGACTTCGCTTGAGTAGGTAAATATTTTAACAGAGTAGTTTTGACTTCATGCAGCGCACGAACAATATGCAGTGCTGTTTTGATTTTATAGTTCATGCGCTGCATGAAGCCAAAACTAATCTGTTAAATCCTTACCGGCTTTAGTGGGCTCCACGTTTTCTACGTCAAACTACGGAAGCTAAATTCTCGCTTCGCTTGGACCCTCACCCTCTGACCATTCCAATGTACTTTTCCTCTGCAATTATAATTGTAGGCTCAATTCTGTTCATCCAATTTTGTTATTGAGCGCCGGCCTATAAGAAATAAAAAGTGTTCTTAATTTAACTTCAGAGTATAAATTATATTTTATAGCTTGGAATTATTTATGCTAGTACCAAGTATCATACATTTGGGAACACCCAGCTTGGATTCTACAAGATCCAATTGTTAGAATTGTAGAGGTTTGACTGGTACCAATATATTCTTTTTTTTCTTTCTTTTTTTTTTTTTTTTTTTTTGATTGATTCATGCCCTTGGGCCCCCTAGTACAAAGCAGGAAAACACTGCTCCAACTACGATTACAATTCATCAGTAGAAAACCATTCAAAACCAAAAATAGAATAAACTATCCTTTGTCAGCTACCAGTATCTATACCAACTCAGTACTAAACTAGATTCTGTGAAAAAGAAACAGGGAACATTGGATAAGTAAAACCCCAATAGGAATCCCCCATTTGTCTGCCCCTCTTAGCCAGAGAGTCAGCTATCCCATTTTGCTCTCTGCTTATATGCCGGCAGGTGAAACCCTGATTACATCGTAGCTTCTTCCAAATATCTAGGATCTCCTTGTGAGCTCTCCAATCAACTTCGGTAGGAGGATGCAACCCCGTACAGGTCTCCGCAAGGGTGAGACAATCTGTGAAGAATGAGCATTCTGACAAGTTCATGGAGATTGCGTAATTGATTCCCTGTAATAAGGCGCAAGCTTCTGCCTGTAATGGGCAACAGACCATGACTCTTGCCGAGTGATACCCCAGTAAGGTGCCTTCATTAGACATAATCAGGCCGACCCCACCCACCCAACCAAAAACCCACGAGCCATCCACATAACAGGTGAGAGGAGAGGTACTAGAAGAAGAATCAGGGACATAGACCCTCTGGGGAGTACCTGGAATAGTGGCCTGCAAGAAGGTTCTCCATTCTGATTTGAGAGGTATACTTGCTAAAACTTTTGAAGGAGGGTTGTTTTGCTTGGAACACGTGGTCATTCCTGCATCGCCAAATTGCCCAGAGAGTCAGAACCACTTCCTGCCACTGCTCCTTTGGGACATGCTCAATTAGTTCAGACATCACCGAGACAATCGAGGTGGTATATCCGTCCGATTTTAGTGCCAGAGTACTCATCAGCCAACAGGCTCTTGCAAAAGGGCATAGGAAGGCCATGTGTAGTTCATCCTCGTCTGCTTGCCCACACACCAGGCAAGTAGGATCCCCTCTCATGAGACGCGAAGCCACTGTCTTGCCCAGAGGTAATGCGCCATGTAACAGTTTCCAGGTGAAGACCCGGAGACGTGGGGGAAGATCTCCCGCATGCCATATGTGCTTCCAAATCTTTTGCTGCGCGGGCAGCATATTGCCCGTATTACCCCTATTTCTTCCGTTACATACATTTTGTGCAAGTAACTTCGCATAAGTTTTCTTCACTGAGTAGGCTCCATTGGTACAAGGAGAGAAAACTAGCCTGTCAACCCCCCTTCCAGTCATTGGCGGTTTGACATTGGAGACAATAGACATAGCAGCAGCATATCCGAACCTTCCCACTACTTTTTTTTCTTTCCAAGTAGAAGTAATGAAAGGCAGGCGGTCTTGTAGTTGTAGGCTTCTAACAATAATACAAAACTCCACATAAATCATCCATAGACAAAGTTACTCAAAAGCTTATTCCTATAAATACCACATCCCCTTTCAAATTCTTCCTTCAAGTCACATAACAACACATTTCTCTCCTTTCAAGTTGAAAACTACAAATACTAAAGCTTGCTTCTAGATCTCTAAGTCGTAGATTGAAGATGAGTTGTGTTACTGTAAGAGCATCAACCATGCTTTTGTTTACCTTCTTCCTTTCCGGTCTCGCATGGCTAGCGCAAGGCCACACGAGTACTATGCCGAGCCGCCGCATCGATGGAAGCGCAATTGATCAAGGAATAGCTTATGTTCTCATGCTTGTAGCACTCTTGGTTACCTACTTCGTTCATTAGTATTTCTTGTTTATCATTCTATTCTAATCTTAAAACTCTTTTGAGTTATTGATTTATTCATGTGTAAGTTGTGATACTAAAAAATCACTGCATTAATTTTAGTATTTATTCATGTGTAATCAAGTTGTGAGTACTAAAAAATCATTCTTTAAGACCTTATCAGCGCTTTTCTCTTAGTATCTGGCATGATGAAATGGCGTTGTAGTTTACAACTGATTTTGCGGTGCTTAATAGAAATAGTGATAATTTAAGGCGGTAACCTTAGGGGTGTCAATAATGTCAATTATGTTATTTTAATTGTTTATCGGATCCATACCGTATTTGTATTTGATAAAGTGAGTGTAAGAAAGATTTTTTTGTGTCAACATATCGAGTAACATATTGAGTATGAGTATGAATAAGATTTTTTTTATTAACTTCTTAAATAAATATATGAGCAAGAGCTATTTAGTATTGTTACTCTATAGAGTAATTATATATGTGAATTTTTCTATTAATACATATAACTATATAATTAAGTTATAATAATTAGATTGATTTGTGTTACATTTTGAATAATATATATTTAGTAATTGACAAAAAAAAAATTATCCAACATTTTATATAGCTTTTTAGTTAGTAATTTATGACAAAATTGATTTATACAATATTTCATCATTATATTTAGTTAATAATTTATATACTTTTTAAAATAATGGGATAAAAAATGTAAATGAGATAATTTTTTGTATATTTTGTGATATTAAGTGCATAATGTATTTAATGTATATATTTATTTGTTATATTTTTGGATTAAATTATATATGCTATTATTTTATTTGCTAATTACTGTTATTTGTTTCGTTACATATTATTTTAATGGATAAGAGTAGAATATATGTAATTAAACGGAAAAATGTACAATTTGTCTTTCTTTTTCAAATCAACAAACAAAATACTTCTTTTCATAAATTATTAACAAAATGCCCTTGTGGGCTCCACTTTCCCCTCCTTTTTCCCTTCCTCTCACTTCTCCTAGTTTACTCCTGCATCCTTTATTTGAAATGAATAGTTTACTCCTGCATCTTTTATTTGAAATGAATGATAAAGCTTGTTACTCTAATAAAAAATTTATGAACTTAGAAATGCATTATTTTATTATATAAAATTCTTTTTAATATAGATATTGTAAATTAAAACTGACAATATAATATTAGCTAATCTATTAAATATCTTTAACATGTGATTTCTTTAACCATCATTATAAAATTAAAGAAAATTGTGAAAATATACTTGACCACAAGCGCGGTTTGCCCCTTCTTAAAAGGTGATTTCTGTCAAAATGAAAGGGACAATGCGGTTTGCGTAAATCAGGACCGTTCAATTTTATCAAGCAATAGTAATAATCAGTTGTATATACGTTCGTCTTAATTAGATAGAGCAGTTTTTTTTTTTTGTAATCAAAGTTTAATTATAATTTATCTTTTTAGGAAATATAATGATAATTTTTTTTTAAATGTCATGACAGAAGCTGTCAAGATAAAAAGTTAAATAATAAGAAGTACGGGAGTGCCGCCCAAATTTTTATTAATATCCAAAAAAGTTTCAAAATTTACAAATCTATACCCATTTTCAACTTATTTTCATATCAGTCCGATCCGACAAATTATTCTCCGGATCTAGCGTTTCTTTCTAAAAAATAATTCTCCGGATACAAAGCGGTCTCGGTTAACGCGGATCCCGAGAATTATTTTCCGGATTTGGGGTTCTGGAGAATAATTCTCCGATTTTGTTTTTTTAATTAAATAGAAAATATTATGATTTCGTTCATTTATTTTCAAATAAATATAAAAATATTTATAATATTGTAATATAAAAAATAAATAAATCATAACATTTTTTATTTAATACAAATTCGGAGAATAATTCTTTGAAAAGAGACCTTTGAATCTGGAGAATTATTTTCTGAAAAGAGACACTGGATCCGAAAAATAATTCTCCGGGTCAAACAAATTTGAAAATAAGTTGAAAATGAGCGTAGATTTGTAAAAAAAAATTTAGATATTAATAAAAATTTCGGGGAGTGCCGACTCCGTGTCCAGATTGATTTTTGTGGAGCCAGTCGTGAAAGAAACAAAACAAAAAATAAACATGGTGATGCTATCCGATCCCAAAACTGAGCACAAGGATATCATGTAGAGTTCGGATCTCCTAAATTAATTCAAATTTTGAGTTTTATTCAAACTGTTCGATATATATATATGATTTGACATACCCTTGTAGTAATTACTTTTATTCTCACATACAAAAATTACACAAATTATTGTAGTATTTTTTTAAAAAGAAATTGATTTTGTTTGTTGCTTTGTTGACTGGATTACGTCTCTGATTTGCATTCAATTCTTAACTAAAATAATACATTGAACTCAAGTCACTAAATTGGGGCATTAATTGAAATAAATAAGACAACCATATAAAAGAGTATAAAGAGCTATCTATATATAATATATAGCAATCACAATTGACAACTTACACATGAATAAATAATTTTTTGAAGAAAATGAAATGAAATGATAAGAAAGAAATAAAAAGTAATTAATGAAGGAAATAGGTGACGAAGAGTGCTAGAAGCATGAGAGCATAAGCTATTCCTTGATCGATTGCACTTCCTTGGATGCGGCGGCTCAGTGTAGTACTTGTCTGGCCTTGCGCTACCCATGCGAAACCCAAAAGGAACAAGGTAAACAAAACCATGGCTGATGGCGATGCTCTTACACAACTCATCTTCAATCTAAGTAAGATTTGAGAGAAGAAACGAAAGGAGAGAAATGTGTTGTGTGACTTGAAGGAAGAATTTGAAAGGGGATGTGGTATTTATTGGATTTCTATGGGTGATTCATGTGCATAATTAATTGCTACAAAGTCTAGAAGACCGCCTGCCTTTGACTACTAGCGAAAGAAGAATATATTGGTACGACTCTAACCTCTGCAATTAGAACAATTGGATCTGGTGGAATCCACAGTCGGCTACTCGGCTCTTCCAAATCCCAACTGTATCACACTAGTCGGTAACTAGGTACAACAGTGGTTTAAAAGAATGAAGTAGTGTATTGAGAGTAAAGTTAAAATTGCAGAGGAAATGAAAATGGGAATGGTGAATGGTCAGAGGTTAGAAAACGCGGAGCCCACTAAAGCGACGTCTGGATATTTTGATTTGCTTCTGGAAGAGGAAAGAAGAAAGAAGGCCAGATGGGAGGGATCAGAGATGGCGAGGCGAACGATGAAAAGTCGGGTCTCGTACTGGTTGATCATTTGATAGCTACACCGACACCTACATCGCTTCACCTTGGAAAGTTCCAAGTCTTTTGAGTAACTTGTCCGCGTTTTTTTTAAATCATAAATTCATCACGTGTTTCCCAAATTACAAGTGTATAGATCATGTTAAGTGTTCACTAAATTGATGGTTTTTCATGTTAAGTTGTTGGTATAACAGTACTTGAGTTTCAATTAATACATATAATTTTAAGTTTATATTGTAATTATTTGAATAATCTAACATTCACAATGAAAGTCAAGTTGACATAAATAAATATGTTATTTTTTCTAGCACAATTAAGCTGATTTCTGTGTTATATTATTTATTACAAATAATATAATTCAATTTGAAAAATATGACATGGGTGATGGGTCACTTTTCCATTGTCTATTAATCAACATAAGTTTGATGGAATAAATTCAATCATAAATACGTTCAATTGAGAGACGGGGAAGAGACAGGTTTAATTGTTGGATCTGTTGGGGTAAAATTCTTAAATTCGGAATAATGCTATCTTAAGTTTAATCGAATTCTTAAACACGTTCAATTGGTGACGCATCTTAATACCATATATTTATAAGTCATTTTTGCGATTTCAAAGTCTAAACATTCGATCCGAACCGTTCAACATGGTCTCCATATTAAAATGTACTTAGAGACCAAATTTTACATTTTTTTTAGAACTTTTTTGTATTTATTAAGATGTGTACAAAATTGTTGTTTTCAGACAATTCTGGACCATTGAAAAACAGCGATTTTGAAAAATTCTAAATAAATAGTAAACAATTCTAAAAAAATGTAAAATGTGGTCTCCAAGCATAGTTTAATATGGAGATCATGTTAAACGGTTCAGATCGACTAGTTGGATTTTGAAATCGCAAAAATAACTTATAAACATGTAATATGTCAAGATGTGTCACAATAAAATAGTGTAATTGAATCTCTCCTTATTTATTACTTTATGTCCACCCAAGAGGCAAGAGAACTAGGGTCGATTCACGTCAATACCTGCGGTAAGGACAGTTTTTGAATATGTTTTTTGCAAATTCAGGGCAGGTTTGGAATTTTCCATTTTTTGTTAGGATATGAACAAAAATTTCGAATAGAATGTTGATCTAGAACGGATTTATAAAACAACGGTTCAGATCCTTTTCAGAGAAGGTTGCTTCTACGGCTACCGTATAGAATGTAGGATCTGTACTGTCTGTTTCAACTTGACACGAATCTTAAAGACCTCTGAGCATTTAAAATTGTGTAGAGTATATGTGGTAGTGGTACCCAATATGATACTCTTTCGAATCTTCACCCCTTTAAGGGATAAATTATTAGAAAAATGTTGTCAAAAGCTGGACATTTTTGGTTTGGAAATTAAAGGAAGGTATTGGAAAACAATATTTTTCTGGTAATTCAACTACCATGCCAGAAAATAAACTATCGTTAGTGAGGATTAATAGACACGGTCTTGATGCATCAACAAATAATAATAAAATATATATATTGATTGTCACACACACACACATGACCAATAAATAACACACTTATAATTTACTTTTTTTTTTTTAAATTTTATTTGATTTTTTAATTATTAATTGTCAAAATAACTATTGTCAAACAATCTGTCGTCTACACTGTATATTGCATCATATAGTAGTGGTTGTTTAAATATTTTAATGATGTTTAACGAACCCATTAATATGTTATCGTCAATTTGTTTCTATATTCAAAAGTATAGGCTTGGTACCAATCATGATCAAATTTAATTGCAAGGGTTGGTTAATTATGCTACTTGGAAAGAAAGGGAAAAAACCTTTCTCTTATTAAAACCTAATAAAATTTAAGATGATATCACAACTCTGTTTGGTTGCATGTTGTTATATTATTTTATTGCATGTTGCTAATTTAATACAAATGTGCTATTTTTTTATTGCACTTCTCTATCGGTTTCTATGTCATAATACAAACCAGTGGTTTAAGTTCACCTTCTACATAAAAAAACATTTGTTGATGTTACCATATGAGGTGCTACTTGGATGGACAAATATGCTTTATTACCAAAAATACCATTTATGCCCTCTTAAAATTTTAATTTATCTGTGACCAATCTTTTAAAATACCATTTTACATCATTATAACCTAAAAAAAAATTATCACGCCTAATTAATACGCATTGAAAATACACATCACAAATCCAAGATACAGATTTGAAATATATTTAATTGCCATCATATATGAAGTACCAACTGGCAACTGCTATATAAGCTAATCATAGCAGATGAAACCTCACAATAGAATCTATTTTTAGCTCTCTCTCTCTCTCTCTCACACACACACACACACACCCCTTCACTTTGAGGATCTCAATTCACAACTTCACAAGGAATTAGAATGAGTTCTCTGAGAGATACTTCAAAGCCATCTTTGGCACGACACGTGAGAGGCGCCTCGGCTGTGACATCTTTGGTTGATCAGGGGAAGGTAATTGATCAAGTAGTAGCCTACATTCTCATGATTTTGGCACTTGTTCTTACCTATCTTCTCCACTAAAGAAAAAAAAAAAAAATCTTCTTTTTTTTTTTTTTTTCTAGATGACCTTATGTGTGATCTATTTCTCTGTGGCAATATAATTTGTGATTCCAAAGTGGAAATATAATATCTCAGATTGTTGACAGATTATTGCAGTCAATTATTTGTGATGCTTAAGCTTCTGAGTGATACAACTATATAATTACTGCAGTTTTGCATTTCTTTCTTTTAAGCAAACTGTAATCAGATATATAATATCATGAACTAATAGACTACCAGATGATGCACCTTAGATGTAACATTCCAAAATTTTCTAGACTGATACTGATCTAACATGGCCTCAGTAGATCATTTCTGGCATGAGTTGGCATTAACTTGATGCTTATGAAAAATCCTGTGCAATTTTTACTTAAAATGGTAAATTAATCCCTAGCATTCACTGCCATAACTATGAGAGTGATTTTATTGTTTTGAATTGATATATTAAAGATGCAAATTACAAAAAAATCTCAGAAATCAAATTATCGATATCATAGCTTCTATGCACATCAAAACCTTTCTAATTAGTGTGATTGCTCAAGAATAATAAGCCAATTTAAATCGAAACAAATTGACTTTGTGTGGTGACACTGGTGTTAAATTGGAACTCTCTTCAACTGTAAGAAAGAAAGAAAAAAATCTTTAAATTAGGGACCCCAGCTGCTGGAATAAGAAATGTTATTGGGCGTATATTTAGAAAAATGTTGAGTTAGGCCAATTTACATAGGCGGACACAAAGTAAAAGAAGAAATCTTAAAATGGTTTACATTAAGCCAACGTGCATGGTAAGAAATTATTGTACATGATCAAACCTCTATACCTCCCAAACATTTTCAATAAATTACGCGATTAAAATATTCTAACACATTCAAAGTAGCCAGAAAATAATTATTACGTATTCTGAAAAACAAAACACAATTATTTCCCAGATTCTCTGAAAGAAATGTATTAATTATGCAATCCTAGAGAACCGCTACATGATACAGAGATTAAAACCAAACCCAAATCATAAATTTCCTAGATTCATACATAAAATGTTAATTATGCACCAGCTGGTAAGAGCATTTATGGATTGATCAGATCTATATTTCAATTTTCAATCCACCGATCATAATTCAATGTCTTTTCAAAAAAGAAAAGAAAGTACAAGCTCTCGCAACCATCTAAATTTCATAAAGTGTGCAATGCCTATAAACGGGTCCATTTTTTTGCAAAATTTTGTCCTTCCCATGTATCGTCCGTTAGCTATTCAATCTACCTAGGCTAGGAACCAGTAGTATTAATTGTATGTGTACCATTTAAAGTGAATTTCACGCATATATATACAAACTCACAGCAAATCAAAACTTGCCTCTAAGAAAATGCCTAAGAAAAAGAAAAGTCAGAAGAAATCCAAATTACCTTCTCAGGAAAACTCTCCCCGGCCCCGGGCAGAATTCTTCCGAAAATACCCCTCCGAGTCCGATTCACACCTCATCGACACCGTCGGAGACGCAATCTCAGCCTTCAATTGCGACCCGTTGGATCTTTCTCCCAGTCTGACGGACTCCCCTTGTGGTTCCATCGGTCCGTCGGACCGGTTCTTCATCCCGGTTGCTGACGTGGCAAGCGGTTCTCTTATCGAAGAGGCGCGGCTCTCGAGCTCCGCGTCTAGGGAGCGAAGCGCGAAGATTTACGGTTCGCCCGTGGTGGTGAATTCTAGCGCTCCGATCGAGGATTTCAGACGGTCGATGGAGGAGATGCTGGGAGCATCCCACGTGGAGAGAGAAGAGGCGTTGGATTGGAAGCAATTGGATGAGTTATTGGATGCATATTTGGAGGTGAATGAGAGAAGTGTGTATAGGTACATATTCGCCGCCTTCTTTGATCTCACAGTGGACTTGTTGTTGTTGGGTCACCGCCCGTAAGCCTAAGCGGAGTAAATCACGTTAGTGTGATTATCACCGAGTTGTTGGGCCATCCAAATTTTTGGTTGTTGGTCCAGGATGGCCTGCCCACGGGAGTTCAGAATTTCAGATACAGGATGATAATTTTATTTTAGTTCGGCTGTAACTTATTTTATATAGTAGCCTAGTAGGCTACCGCAACAATATTCACCCCTGCCTAAACTATTTTTTGGAATACATCATGATAGAGTTTGGAGTTTGGAGTTTGGACAGATGAATTGATTGTAAAAAAAAATATTAAATAATAATATTATATAACATATTAATAGTGTTTGCACTAAATTTTTATTAATGCAATATGTAAGAAACTTTTGCAATATTATATATATTAAAAAAACTATCAAGTTTATAATAACTTATTAGTTTTTTTCATTAAAATTCTGAATTCTGAAATGATAACTTACAAAATAAAAAATAAAAAAGGTATGTTAGTTAACAAGCTCATTATATTGTTTTAATGAGCTTTTATATTATTATATGCCTCTGGGAAGATATACATATAACAAATAGAGAAAATAGTATCTAAAAATTATAAAAATCAAATAATTAAAAATATATGGCAGTTGAAAAGATACCGTGCTAATAGAAAAAAAAAATAGTGTTAATAAGTCCCCATGTGACGATATTCAAAGGATACGATTCCTTCTACATATATAAGAAACAATGATATAAATGAATATCATTTGTGCATAACTAATTTCTTTTTGGAAAGATAAATGCAATTTTCTTTGTAAAGATGAGTGTACAAGTTGTTATCTTTAAGCATAAAAGGATCTACCACTTCCTAAGGTATGAAAATATATTGATTGTTTTATTGATAATATGCTTGTACAATTATTTGAAAAGTAATAAGTAATAAAAGATAATTGCTAATAATTAGTTTAGAAATGCAAATTTAATAAAATTTAGAGGAGGAATATGTAAAATGTGGTCACGTAGAACATGGAAGGAAGCAGATAGAGAGGAACGAGTGCTAAGCACCTCCTACAAATAAAAAAAAAATCAATTTTGTCCTTCAAAAAATATTATATTGTCAGCTTCTCCTCATAATATGAATTTTTTTAAGGTCTCACAAATGAAATTACATAACGCTTTTATTCTCCCAACGTAGAAACCGGACTAATTAAATGCGAACACTTAGTTTCATATTTATCTTTCTATAGTTGAATACCATAAATAATAATGTCGATGATCATAAATATTAAATTAATTTGTAAAATAGTAAAAAGTACGTAAACCTAAGGGTGCGTTTGGATGCGGAGAGAATAGCGTTATTCTTTTCGCTAATCTCCGTTTGGATGACACAAAGAATAGCGCTATTCTCTGGGTTATTAGCTAGTGTTGACACAATTTAAATTTTGGTGTTGATATATTGAGGACTTTGAGAATACACAAGTATGTTGTCAAAAATAATTTGCGCGGTTTCGCTCGTGTATATTAAACATAAATATAGGCATGTTGCATGCATGAAGGTTGACGTGAAATTTACCATTTAGAAGAGATAGTGCAGTACTTCTTTCCGCCAAATTTTTTATTAATATTCAAAAAATCAATTAAATTTCGGATTATACGCATGATTTTTGAAAAATTCGGAAACTAACCAATCTACCAAATAATTTAGTGGAAATTTTCTGTTTTCCCACCAAACTATTTGACGGATTTGGAATTTCGCTTTCCGTCAAATAATTTGGTGAAAAAAAAATATCCACTAAATAATTTGGCGGAAAACTTAGAGGTCTGATGAAGCAAAACTTATAGTGAAAATTCATATATTTTCTTTCAGAAAATGGCGAAAAGCGAATGCAAAGTAGCCATTTCCTGATTCATGTACCGCAAATGTGTTTTTAGGTCTTTTTGGCAGGTTTTTGAGAAAGTTGCGTATTTAGGCCAAAAACAGAGCAAAAGTGTCGAATTTAGGCGATTTCTGAAGATAGCACCAAAACAGGGCATCACATGGAGCATGCAACACCTCACACGAAGTGCACAACATGTGAAATGGTGAAATTACAGCAAAATCTGCTAAGTCAGAGAGTCGTGCAGGGTACCCTATGCCACACGATCCTTGGACTCAATCCGTGGACTATTTTGATTCTAATCAAATCTCCACCCTTAATGCTAATTTTGGCAAAATTCTCCCAGATGGACGCAATTGCTTCAGCGGTAAGCTTTCATAGCTATTTTTGGCTTCATCTAAGCAAACTTGAAGTGCACTCTAAGTTTGCTCTACCTCCACTACTTCCGGAATTTTTTTATTGGTAGAAATTAATGAAAAAATAAGAGAGGGAAATAGAAAGAGTACATGAGTTGTAATATTGATAGAAAGACCGGTAAAATTCTTACCGATCTAAAAAATCAAAAAGTTTGGACCGGTATGAATTATACCGGTCCAAACTTAGTTTTTTTTTTTTAAATCTGATGTATAGATGGAGGGAATTCTTATATTAGATTTTTAGTAAAATATGAAAAGTTTTTAAAAAAATAGATATAATGTTTCTATTATATCTAAATTTTATAAAACAAATTATATTTTACTAGAAAAAATGAAAAGAAAAAAACTTTTAGACAGGTAATAATTTTACCAGTTTTTTTACCAATATTACAACTCATGTACTCTTTCTATTTCCCTCTCTTCTTTTTCATTAATTTCTACCAATAAAAAAATTCCACTACTTCCCCTGCTCCATCTCTCATTTAGAAAAGCTAATACCCCTCTTGTAATTGATTTTAGTGTGTGTTTAATTGTGTTAAGTCCATAGAATAGAGATTAGCAATCATCATTGCTAGGTTAGGTTAGAGAGTTACTTAGAGAGAGAAGGGTAGCCATCGGAAGCCAAGCAGGAGAAGAATGCGTCATCTAAGGAGACAGAGGTTCATCCATCTTCAATTGGGTTGTAATTTATATTCTCTTTATTTTATTCCTTTTATTTTGCCATGGCCATGAGAAGCTAAACTTCTCATCTATAGGGTGAGGGTTGTACTCGAATTCTTAATTATGTTTTAATATATATTTATGTTTTGTTTATGTTGATTTGAGTTTACTTTATTATTTAAATTTCTTTTTATTAAATCCTTGCATACATAGTTCTGTCTATTATATGCCAGTGACCCTCCACATACCAATAGGTGTATGATTTCGTTGCATCCCGGTGTGAGGGGGATAATGCATGTAAGTTTATGTAACACTTTGGCTAACGAGGCCTGGCAGCGATTCAAAGAATAGGGTTAAAACTCAGTGGGCTCCCTTGGCAGGATAGCGTAAATTGTCTATTTAGATTATATTAGGAAACACCTAGATTAGGTAGGGTCTTTGGGATATTTAATTGTGGGGTAGAATAGGATATGATCTGTGAAAAAGATACGGATTATATAAGGAAATTGTATTTGTGCATAGGTATAAATACTTTCGTTCATAGGTATTAATACTTTAGAAATTGTGCGGAGACGATACGGATTATATAAGAAAATTGTGTGGGGACGGTCTCCCAGGTTAGTTATGGAAGTTATGTGCAGGGACAAAGTACGGGGACAGTTATCAGCGTCCTAAATTTTATGCTTAAAATTTTATATTGTTTCAATTTTAATTGTTTGAACATTTATTATTAGTGGTTTAATTTATGTCTTGCTTTTATGTTGTTCCAATTTTTATTATAGTTTCCGATCTCAATCTTGTACATCTTAAATCTTATTTTTCAAACATAATGAAATATTCAAGCAATTAACAAATAAAACTTCACAAAACATACAAACAATTAAAACATCAACAAAAAGCAAATACACAGAAAAACAAAACTTTTTCCACCAAATTATTTGGATTTTCGCAGAAATCGTGTGTATAATTTGTTTGATTGATTTTTTGGATATTAATAAAATTTCGGCTCTTTCCAGAGTATTAGAAAATGTTCCATTTGGTTTGAAATTAACTTGTACTAGTTTGCCACCGTGCAACTGAAGAGGAGACTTGTCGCCAACTTATTTATTTGTTTTGCAATTCTTATTTGATTTGATTTTCAGAATTTTATCTTAAAATTATTTTAATTTAATGCCCTTATTAAGAAAATATTCCGATAATTTCCAACAGAGTTGGGTTTACATTTTTTAAGCCTTGGATAAATAGAAATAAGTTTAAACAAAAAAAAACAAATCAAACGGTGATCCAAGGAACTTTGATCCATCGTGCTTTTCATATGAAATAACAATGATAACTATATTTCAAATGGATAGTAAAACTACCGACTCAAAGCTCAACTTCATTTTGAAGGTAAAGTGTTTTAAATAAACACTTCTGAACGAATGTATACATAATTCATATCCAGACATAATATTGATATTCTCATCTTTTAAAAGATATGCATCAAAATAATTCTTTAATATAAGAATAATTTAAGTTTAGACAGAAAATTTTTCCTTCGCATTGAGTAATAGAAAAAAAAAAAAAAAGCTTTCCTTTGCATTGAGTAATAGATAAAAAAAAATTAAAACGACTAATCCAAATCGTTGATTTAGATTTTTCAGCATGAGAGATGCATACACATCAAAATATAAATATCACAAGTGATGTGATTTTTTGGACTAATGTTGAAGTGTACTATTGCAAAAGAGATGACTTCACTGCTAATAGTGCATAGATAACCACAGATTAGCCAGTATGTGCTGAGAGACCATCTTTAGCACATAAAACAAAACTTCGCACATGGACACATACCCTAATCTACATGCAAAAAAAAAAAAGCTTAACTACTAACCCGACTCACTATCTGAAACCCTAGCTGCCTCCTGATAATTGCACATATCTGCTTCAGAATCTGAAATGCACTGAGTGTTAACTACTGGCCTCTGCCTCAGTCTTTTTTTAGCCTCAGGTGTACCATTTCCTTGGTAACCCATTTGATCACTGGTAGGTGCATTTCTTTTACTCCGACGAAGCACCACCGGTAAATTAGGGTTTTGACCGCGCTTTCTTTTGGTAATACGCCCTTTTCCACAATCACTATCAGAATTGGTAAGACTGAAGTCACTATGTGAGTCTGCCTTGGAAGAGGTAGCACTGTCGGACTGGAGGGCTCCATTTCGGGATCTCTCTTGAGAATTATCTTTGTGATCATCATTCCTGAGATTCCTAATCCCAATAATGAAATTAGAACATTAATTAGTACTTCATTACAAAAATCATTGAAAACCAAAATGTGGCTCTTAATTTAGAACTTTGTGATCGAAAGGACTCAATTTAGGAACTTACTCTGCTAGATTTATGGCTTCATTGATGCGCTGATCATAATCATCTATTTACAAAAACAAAATAACAGAAGTTAATATTTCATGGCTAGAATAGCAAAGAGCTCTGTAAAATAAATTTGAAAACTATGAGTCGATTGTTACATGGGCTTATTTGGTGTTTAATTGCATATGGATAATAAAGCGAGAGCTAAATTATAACTTGATTGAGCCTCATATCATAAGTCAAAAAATAGGTTAGGTGAGACAACATTGGCCTCAACAAAGTCTCTATGGAACAGTGAAGCTTAATCCATGGTTAATCAAGGCTTAATTTGCTAAATAGGAGAGACCTCCACCTTATTATAATAAATCATTAATGGACTGATACAGAAATCCATCAGAGATGCAATACAGACTTGAACAGAGATAAATACAAAAGAAGAAAAAGGAAAAGGTATACTGACAACCAATTCAACAACTGTGACAAATGATGTCAAAATTCATCAATATACAAGAATAAGTAATAGATTGTTAATTAAAAAAATTTCTAATATATTGAATCTCAGAATAACAAATTAGGAAGGCATTTAATAAGCCATTTTCTATAACGCTTTTAATCCCACTATTTTGTGTCAGCTTCTTAAACTACTGCACTCCTGTGTCCTTTTTCGTCAAAAATAAGCGAAATTTGACCAAAAAACTTGGATTTAAAATCAGGAAATCATCTAAAAACTAGGAAAAAAAAAACAATCGACTAATCTCAGATTGCAGATCCTTATCTCTGATATACCTACGGCAGCTTTGATTTCCTTAATCCCATCACAGAACCAAATTTTTTTTTCTTACCATCTTCCCAAAAAACACCCAAAAGGCACTTTTTTGGAAAAATTCCAGAATTACCAGGTCCGCAGATATTATCTGCGCAACCAAATTGGTATGAAATCCAGTGAAATCAATATCTACGCAGACTAATTTGGTTTCACAGATAATATGTGCGGACCTGGTAATTCTGGAATTTTCCCAAAAAAGTGGCTTTTGGTATATTTTTTTTGGGAAGATGGTAAGAAAAAAAAATTTGGATCACGGAAACCTCATATTTTCTCTCGAAACGCCATAAGAGAGATCGGATCTGACTACAAGGAAATTTCCAGAAAAAGAAAGAAAGGCGGATGTGGTAAAATTCGTGCCTGATACTGGAAATCAGGACGAAACAAATGGCATTTTCTTTTTAGTGTTTCGTAACTGAATCAAAATGTGTCGGCCTGTCAGAGTGTGTGTGTGTGTGGCGGGGGAGGGGGGGTGGCGAACTTAGATGGAGAGGAAGAGATAGTTAATTGTCAATTAGATAGGACCTTGTGCCGAACTTGGTGCAATTTGAAACTGGTTGGCTGCCGATCAAAAGCATAGAACAGGTCTGTTTGTCTTTTTTCTCACTAGATGGATGCTAAACCTGTTTTCATATCGCACCAAATTTGATAGACGATATATGAAGATGATGAAGAAAATATCTAAAATTCTAATTTTTTTTTTTTGATAAGCATATTTTTGGTTGTCACGGTTGTCAAATAAGACTATTGTCAATATAACATATCCCATTAAAATAACATGACATAATAACTAACCATAGGTGTAACTGACAGGCTGAAGCCCACGGCGGGTACGTGAAATCCTCATAGAATTGCGAAAAACATCTAGCATCATCGCCTCCCTTTGCTGCCGCTTAAGCTTCCGTTCTCTCTTCTGTTGTGGATCACACAAAGATGAAGAGTAAAAAACACTAAGCAGTCAGCAATACAATACTTGCCCCCGTAAGTTACAAACTTCTACAATGAATTATAATAACTTCCAAATATATCAGAAAGGTGAAATCATGTTGGCACCACACCCATTATTTTATGTTGGTATAGCATGAGTGCAAGCTCCTCTATGTACTTTCTCATGTGATCTTAGTGGCTTGTAGGATTAGACCAACCATAAAAGCAGCATTTAGTAGAAAGAAAGATAAAATAGATAATGCATGGTAAATGATTTACATCTATTACCTTGTAAAGTGCCTCAACTTTAGGTAAGATGTCTACTTTTATTCTCTCCCCAATAGAAGCTTCCTGAATATCTTCACTAGATATCATTTTTTCCTAAATTCCAAAAAGAAATAATCAACGCACTAATTAACATATTATTAAGCGAACCCTCCCAAAATTCTTTTCCACTCTTTTTCATACACATCATTTGATATGGGGTGCAAACGGATCAGATACGGATCAGAAATGGATGGATAATATCCAATCCGTTTGCACCCCTATTTGATATTCCATTCATGGACTCATCCAAAATAAATCAAGGTCTCAGTCATTTCTATGAAACCTAAGCAGCATTGCCAATCTGCCCCCATGGTCATGTAGCATATATCCTAAGAAAAGCCAGTGGTAAATGGTCATATAAAATTCATGATTTCCTTACTGCGTTTAACATTTGTGATCCAACCTCAAAAGAATAAATATTTGGAAACCGAAGCAGGTTTTTTAATATCATGGCACCAAACTGTCCTGATTGTCTGATACAACTAACTGGTATGGAAACCTTGCTAAAACTAAAAAAAAATAGTTAATATAATAACAACAAAGAGTTAAACAAGCCATACTGCTATCTCTTGGAATTCATCAAGATTTGTTGCAATGGTTTCCCACTGAAACTCCATTTTTGGCTCAGTTAATCGGCCTTTTTTGTTCCAATTCGGCTTATGTTCAACTTTAACCTCTTCTCTGTACAGCCTATAGCCTAAATCAGAGTTCCCATCATACCTAACAAAAAATATATATATATTGAGAAGGGTTTGTTCAGGTTTCACCACTATGGTCAGATTATACCAGTACTGGTCATTCAGTTTCGTACTTCATAAACAAGTTGAGGTGCAATAGGATTTCGGAAACAGGCAAAGGGGAAATGTGATACATATGATAAATGCAATAACACATAAAAATGTAACAGAAAAGGACATTAAGACATCACAGGAATTGACACTCAAATGAATTAATGAGATAATCAATAAAAATAAAGTCCATGCTTACCAGTATGTAAAACCTCTGTTGTTTCCTATGCTCTCTTTACGAAAATTAATAATTGGCCTTCCCATTTTGAGCTCATCATTGATATACCTCAACACATCCTCTTGCTACCAAATGCAAACAAATAAAGTAAAAAAATAATACAACATAAAAAAGTGCCCCGAATAAGCCATGTGAGAAGAAAACATTACCTCGCCTCGAAGCTCACAAACTGCCTTCAAAATCAGCAAACGAGTCACGGGATTGAGCTCTGCATATGTAGTTATTTCCTCCCTACATATGCAACAAGAATATGAGCTGTTTTGCATGTGTGTGCTCTTCCAAATCTCAATTTTCAGGAAAAACATAAGAACAGTAGTCTTTTGATATATAGATTAAACGGAGAGCTGGATACCGAGCTCAAGCTAATATAAATGTTAAGTATCCAAGGCTGAAATACAGAAAACATTGACAAAATTTAAGGATTGTACCAATTACATACCCATGATCAGGTCTGAGTGGGTTTTCTCCCTCAGCAACCTGCTCTCAGAAAAAAGGAAATAATTAATCCAACATTGAACCACGAGAAAGTTGTAACAAATGAATTAGAACCTAACAATTCTATCAATCCTGCATTTTTCATAATTTGAACTTAGTTACATACCCATTGCCACCATGGGTCTAGCTTTTTGCTGGTTGCTGTTATCCATGCATTTGGTTCCTTCATATTTTTTGATACCGGAGGAATTCCCTAAATATTTTTTTTTTTAAAAGTTAGCAAGTATCATATTGACTCTTCTTTTCTTTTTTCTTATAGCATCTTTCATGCTCACTTTAACAGAAAATTAATAGCAGAAGGACAAATAATATATGTTATATTGACAACCATGGCAAGTTGGCATCTGAAAAATAACTTATCAGAATAAAAATTAAAAAATTAAAAAAAAAAAAGATTGTAGATACGTTCTCCGTATTTTACAAAGGCTGTGTATCGAAATTGGTGCAACTAGAAAACTGACTGGTCATTTCTCCAGCAATTTGAGAAATCGACTATGTTTGAATATATATCGTGGCTGATAAAGTGCTGACTTTTTCTATTCTCTGACACCACATGATGTTGGACTTAGGTTACTGAGAATACCATCAATTTTATTACTTCCTTAAGTGGTGAATGATGAGATAAAGAGCAGAGGAGAACCTTCAAAAGAGCAATGTGAACCAGTGCCAGATCATTATTTGGCGAAATCAAAGCCGCCTCTATGTCTTCAGCTGATAAACCTAACTCAGCCTTTATCAGCGGCTCAAAAACCTAATATGCACAAAAAAGTTTGCACGGGTTAACTAAATGAAATTACCAGCAACTCAAAACTATTGGAGCTGAACTTACGTCAAAGAAATTGAGAACCGATGCGAGCTCCCATCGCCGTCGCAATAGTTTGAACGGCTCGAGGTTTGGTTCTGACATGTGTTTGATTTTGGGAGAAGAGCAGAAGAGGCGAAAGTCGCATGTAAAGGCACGGACCAGTGATGGAGAGAAGGAGAGAAGCTTGGAGCCTTGGACCGACCAGTGATGGAGAGAACGAGAGAACGAGGGTGGAGAGGGAAAGAGAGAGAAGAGTTTGGTTGGATCTTTCGGTTTCGGGGGGTGGAGAGGGAAAGAGAGAGAAGAGAAGGGTTCGAAGCGCCTTTTCTTTTCTTTTCTTTTCTTTTCTTTTCGTCTCCCGCCTGTGACTGTGGAGCTCTTTTTGTGTTACTTTGTATTTTTAGCTCCGGGTGAAAAAATAAATAAATAATATTTGGAGTATTTTCTTGTGGCCCCCTTAAAATGTCAAAATATCATATTTCCTAGTCAGAGATATTTCTGATGCCTCTTCAATTTCATAAAAAATCTTTCTGGCGGTGCGCCCCGTTTAGTCGAGAATAACAATTCCTTTTGAACCACCTAAATTTAATTTTACTGGGCGTTATTTTGAGAGCAACAATTGTATTATCGAGCTCGGAAAGGAAATTTTTTAATTTTATGTCAAATTTATCCTTTTTCTGATTGATTATGGTCAGATATGTAAAAGGAAATTATTAAATGCTCATACAAATTTTTCTTATGTTTTTATATCAAATTTATCTTTAATTAATACACATTGGTTAAAAAAAATACAAAGTATGGTATGCTATAGACTATAGAGTACTTTCTTACATTAACAAAAAAAAAATTGTGTAAAAACTTTTTTCTATTTTAGTATCACAGGCAACTACTAAAGTTTAAAGAGGAAAATGACTTGTATGAATCATACAAGTTGAAAACATAAACTATTATTGTTATAAGATATAAATAAAATGTTGTTCCTAATAGCATCTAGAGGAGGTGAATATAGGACGGTTTAAAATTAAATCTTATCAATTAGATGTTCAAGTATCACTTGTATCTATCGGTTGAATAGACAATTCTAAAAACTATTTATGTGTACAAGTATATCTATCTACGTATAATTCTTGACGGAATCAAGAACTTGTGAATTTAACTAAATAAAATTAGTAAAGTAAATAGATAGAGTTAGATAAAGTGACACATGAGTTGATAACGGAGTTCGGCCAACTGCATGACTTACGTCTCCGGGACAACACAACCAAAACTAGGCGGACCTTTCTATTACCCAATGCAAAAAGGAATACAAGTTGGAACCGGCGAGACAACACTCATACAGCCCAAAGAACAGAGAAGTGAGCACTAAAGGCTCAAGCAAAGAAAGGAGCACACACAGCTCAAAAGCAAGCACAACGGCTTGGAGTAGGCGAACAACAAAAGACTCTAAGTCCAGACACTCACTGACTTTCACTCTAATCTCACAGTGATCAATTTAAGTGAAGTATATTTGTGGTTGTTGGAAAGATAATTGAAGTTTAGGCACAAGCAATAATGGACTATGCTAAATCTCTTAAAGGATTCCAAATGGTTGTATTTGTGAGAGAATTCTCTATCTCTTTAGATAGATGACAGAGACCACTATTTATAATGGGATTCAAAGGATAACCAACGGCTCAATCCAGATCTCAAGATTCACATAATTTAGGAATTAGCCTAATTTGCTTGTGCATAGTTTCCAGTATTGACTTGCCCGGTTAATTTGAATTTTGAAATTGACTTCCAGCCTTGCAAGGTAGACTCAACTAGTTACAACCTCAGATCTACTTTATACTTTTGGACATAAATATATATAATAAAACAAAATGGTAAAGTATGATCTTCATAATCTTCATGATTCAGCATCCAATTAATATATGACATTCCAAATAGCTCGTGTGAATCATCTATCAAATCATTTCTTATGGCTCGCGTAGATCATGTGTCAGATTATCTTGTACAATTTGTCACGTTAACTTATGATATATATCTTTGACTTGCTTTGACCTTCAGACATAACAATTAAACCTGCATATATCTCAAACAAAAAAAAGTGTAAAATTCAATATTTATAGGTTTTGCAAATTAGTCAAACAACACAGAAGATTGCTTACAACAACATAAAATTCATTGTGTGCAGCTAGATTTTTATGTCTAAGTTTCATACATTAATCATATCTTTAATATCGACAATTGTTCACTATTTGCAACAAAATCTATTCAATTTATTTTTTCTTTAAAGTTACATGTTAATTTCTTTTCAATTCATATATGGATTTTCATTTGCAAAATTTTAATTTATTTCCTCAGTCTTTTGTTTTGAGCACATGAATCGATTATATAATAAACAAATATAATGTGTTTTTTATTGAATGAATTATAAAGTTGTGCAAACGAAAAATCAGAAGTAAATTGAACAGGAATTAACATGTAACTTTAAGAAAGAAAAAATTGAATAAATTTTGTTACAAATAGTAAAAAAAATGTCTATGTGAAAAATATGATTTTATCTATGAAACTCTAATATCAAATTCTATCCTCATATAATGAATTTTATTGAAACCTTAAAGCATAAATAGAATAAATTGAATAAATTTAGATGTTTATGTATTGAGTATTCAACTTTTAAAATTACATTGATACCGTTTAAAAAGGACAACAAGCCAAGTCATCCTTTCACGATATCATTTAATAATTTCCTTTTATATATTTTTTTTAAAAAGGCAACAAGCCAATCTTAATTAAGTTCCTTTCATAATAGAGGAGGGCTAAAATACCCCATTGATTTTGTGCTCCAACAACACCCCATATCCTTATCTTAATTTTCAAAGTCTAAACAGACGATCCAAACCGTTTAAATAATCTACATATTAAAATGTGCTTAGAGACAAAATTTTATATTTTTTGAAATTCTTTTACTATTTTTTTAGATAGATACAAAATCGCTGTTTTTGTCAGAAAATTCTGGACCATCCAAAAACAGTGATTTTGTAGGTGTCTACAAAAATAGTAAAAAATTCCCAAAAATTATAAAGTTCGGTCTCCAAGCACATTTTAATATAGATGTCATGTTGAGCAGTTTGGAACGTCTTTTTGGACTTTGCAACCGGATATAAGGATGTGGGATATGATTGGGGCACGAAAGCAATGGTGCATTTGAGTTCTCTTCATAATATCATTTAATAATTTCATTGTATATATCTAAAGCAGTGTTGTAAAAAATAGCCATTTAGGCTGATTAGTCATTGGCAACGACCAAATCATTATGGATTTTCTTGATTAATTGGCTGATTATTCCCGATTAATCGCTTGACGATATCCTATCCGTCCGACGAGCACATACTGTTATTTACAACACTGATCTAAAAAAAGAATAGATCAGGCACGAAGTGAGAAATTTTTCTCTATATGCTCAATAATCTTAAGATAATTATTGCTGATCTCAAAATAACACCGTCTTTTTTTTTTTTTTTGGCAAATTTTAGAAGAAATTGTAGCTTTATGGAATTTCCCATGGTATCGGATTGCGGAGCTTTGAATGGATTCATAGAGGAAATGGTGTGCAGCTATGACTATTCGGATGTTGGAATATAGTTTGGTAAATTAATAAAGGGTGAAATCATATATATCCTTCAAAAATTTCGAAATTATGTATCCCCTCCAAAATTCATAGTATTATATTCACCCTTCTAAATTTCAAAAACTCAAAATACTCAATTTATTAACTTTTCTCTTAAAATTATTTTAAATTAAATATATAGTACTCATTTTATTATTTATTAAAAATAAAAATATGTAACATATTTAAGAGAGATATTTAGTCTTCTAATTGATCGGTTTTGAGAACAAATAATTCATTTTCTTAATTGGGACACACACCTAAAATGTGTTTAAATACCACTGTGTATGTGTTACAAGTATATATGAATAATTTTTTTTTGAAAATTGATCAGTTAACAAAATGGAACATTTTTCTACATAAAATACATATTTTATAAATTAAAAATGAGTTTAATAGAAAAGTCAATGGATTGAATAAATTTGTGAGTTTTTAAAATTTAGAAGTATAAATATAAGGATCCTGATAACATTCACCGCACTAAAATTTCTGCATTGTCCCCGCACAATAATTGTCTGGGGAGACCATAACTATCTGGGGGACCGCAAAAACTCTAGCACTGGAATTTTTTCTAAAAGTATTAATACTGACATTCTCAACTATTTAATCATATGCACAAAAATATTTATACCCATGAGTAATGTGGTGAACAATTTTTATGTAAATAATTACCACAACCAAATTCTACAAACGTTCCCGCACTATAAATATCGGGGGACCACTTAAACTACATGGGAGACCATACAAGTTCTTAGAGGTGGTTTTTTTTTTCTCCATTCAATGTCTATATTTCTGACGATCAATTAGAAAATTTGTGAATCTAAAACCACGAACGTCTTCTACGCGATTTTCTTTTTCAAATAAGATCTATGAAGTACTTTCGGGTTTGTTGTTACGCAAGTATTCATACCTCGTCGTAGGGGTGAGTAAATTGCTCATAACTCGTAATTCGCTGATAACTCGCTCGCTAAATGCTCATTAACAACTCGCTCATTATCAACTCGCCCATTTACTTAATGAGCCGAGCATGAGCATACCCCAACTCGCTCATAACTCGTTCATTAAGAACTGAGTTACATAAATCCTGCCACATCTAATCCCTTGATTCTTTTTTTTTGGAATGACCCAAGAAGCAAGTTAGAAGCACGCATGCCATAGGATCGCTGGGCTCTACCAATACATGAAAGAAAGCAGGCCCCAGAACCATCCGTCTTAGGTTCCTAACTACTTAGCCTAGCTATCAAGCCTGCCAACACTTGAATTCTCTATTTGCTTCTGCGTAATATCCATTAACTACAGGCCCAGCTACTATAGCTTGAACCTTACTAGACAAGAGTGAATATTATTTGGTTTTGTAGCTGAAAATTTTGGAAATATTTGGACGTGACTGCAAAATCTAAAGTCACAAGCTCACGGACCAAAACTTCAACTTAGCGGCTAGCCAAACCTAAAGCCCTGAGCCTCTCCGCCAAACCTAAAGCCCTCAGCGGCCAGCCAGCCACCCTTCGCGTGCCTCTCCGCCTCTCCGAATGTCTTCACCTACAGATGTAGCGATCGAGCTTGTAGATGTAGATGCAGATGATAACGAGAGTGAACACTTAAATGATGAATTAAGAGATACGGTGGATGAAGCTGTTGTAAAGGAGCCTAGCTCTGGAGGCCCTTGCAAGCGCCAACGGAGAACGAATTATGAAGTTTGGCAATACTTTGTGCAAATAGAAGTAAATGAAAGAGGAAAGATGGTGCATAAGTTAGAATGTGTCTATTGCAAACAGAGGTACGTAAGCATGAAGGGAGGCCCCACAACATCTCTTGGACGACACGTTAAAATTTGTGCTAAAATAAAAAAGGCACAAGGTACAAATCAAGGTCTTCTTAAATTCGAATCTGATAGTACTATACCTTATTTGAACCCGAATGGGGGTTATGATCAAATGAAGTGTAGAGAAATAATTGCTAAGTTGATCATAGCTCACGAGTTACCTTTTACATTTGTTGAGTATCAATGGTTCAACATCTTAATGAAGTACATTAATCCGCTTTATCAAAGAGTGAGAGATTTACCATTAAACTTGAGTGCATCAAAGTGATTGAATTAGAGAAAGAGAAGTTAAGAAAGATCTTTAAGAGTGTTGATAGGATTTCACTCACAAGTGATTGTTGGACCTCAAACCAAACTATTGGGTACATGTGCTTGACGGCGCATTATATAGATTCTGATTGGAAATTACAAAAGCGTGTTATCAGTTTCAAACAAAAGCGTATTATTAGTTTTTGAATGACGTATTTTAAACAACTCAGCAACTCGCTCATAACTCGATCATTAACAACTCGCTCTAACTCGCTCATTAAGCTAACGAGCCGAGCATGAGCATACCCTAACTCGCTCATGCTCGCTCATTAATCACCCCTACCTCGTCGTGCAAGTATTTATATCTATATTTACAAGTATTTTTTTTATATATAATACTGGATGACGTCTGAAAAATATTAATATCAAATATTACAAATATTTATACCTATGCACTAAAGTATTTACTCTTACGAGATTAACTATTTTTGTTAGTGACGCAGAACAATTGTGAAAGATTGATGCAGAGATACACTCCTACCATTAAGAACAAACACCAATTTAAGGAGTGCTGGGCATCAAAGAGCTGTTCGATCTCCCAACTAGATACCAACATAAACCAGCATAATAAGCTAGAAACCAGAACAGAACAAAAGGAATTTTACAGTCAGCACCGCCACCTATTACTGGATTAATTAGCATAATGCTCTACCTCAATCCCCTTCTAACCAAAGGTCATAAAAAACGAGATAAACAAACAACAATCTTGCTAGACTAGAATGATATGATATATCCATTTCGATTAACAGTCAAATTCAAACATCGAGTCTCATCTTTGGAAACTGCATCGCAACAAGATGACAAAAAATTTGACCTTACATAAAATCCACAATTGGCCCCTTCATTCAAAACACGAGATAAGACCAAGCAAACAAAAAGAAAGCTCCTTCCAGACTGGTATAGCTAACAAGGATAAAGCAACACAACCACATACAAGGCGGTGTCAAATTCCCCAAAACACACAATAACTAAAACCATAAAAAAGATAATATCCCTAAACTTTAAATCTATTGATTAAACAACGTATCAGGTAACACGGATAATGCATAGACATTGCAACTTAGGCACTGGGAGGAGAGTTCCCATCAGTTTTGTCAGTGTCCATTGGCTCGCCAGACTCCGCTTCTTCTGACGGGTGGGCCTCCTCTTCATGGTGGTTTTGTTGTTCTTGATCTGACGAGGGTGGTGGAGTTTGGGTTTCCTGTTGCGGAGTTGAAGGTGGAGTTGGAGTTTGAGGCTTGGCTGGAGGTGGCTTTGGCTTGGTCATTATTGGCTTGCACAACCTGTCAAAATAGTAGAGAATTAAGTTAACCTGGCTAATTGACTTGAGAACCTCATAAAGAATTTACAAGACCCACCCTGGCTAGTTAATATTTTCTTTTGACTCTCTTGGGTAGAATTTTAGATGTAAAAAAAAAAGAAAAGAAAATTCATAAACAGTTCTTAGAATTTTCAAATTCTGAATAAACTACCTGTCCAGAGCTTCAGCCTTCCTCGTAAGGTCTGCCAAGGAAACGACAGGAGGGGCATGCTTGGGCAAGGCATTTTGCTGCTGTAGCTTATCTGCCAACCATGCTTCTGCTTCGGAGCACTCCTTTAAAACCTAAAGAAGTAACAGCAAAGACATTAACAAAATATTATACAAGATATAATAGAATGCTCCATTACATTCTAATAGACAGAAAGACTATCTCGATTAAGCACGAGAAACAATGTTTCTGCACATCGAGCTTTCCAGAAAATAACTGCCAACCAATCCCTATCGCTGTTTGTTTAGTATTTCTTTCATGGGCATTCAACTAATAGAATGGGTACCTTCTGCTTCTCTTCGACTTCAATGTGATCATACTTGGGATCCTTGGACAAAGCTGCCTCTCTAAAGCTATTGATGCAATACATTAGGGTATCAACAGCTGGTTGCCTTTCTGTCCATTCCTTGTAACGCAGTTCAATCGGGTCGCCTTGCTGCAACAAAAAACACAGAGAAAGAGTGTCAGCTTACCACTACAAGAAAGGAGAGAAGGTAGCTTCACTACAAGAAAAATGGTCACCCTTCAAGGCATTATTGACTATGTAAGAGCACTTCATGCAGAGCACCTTGGAAGAATACTAATGCAATGATATCCACTCCAAAGTCAGTCTTAGAACAATTGACTTACAGTTTTGAGCTCATCCAGTTTCGCTACATAGACTCCCTTGGTTTCATCTTCACCCTCGTCATAGATCCAGTCCTCAGTATCCTGTAATCTTGCTAACAAGGTTTCTTTTTCTGCCCCCACCACAAATTCACTGTACTTGTCATAAAGCTACAAGTAATAAGAAACAATAAACATGTATTAGATCAGCTCATAAAGCTATTTAAATAGCAGCCACTTTAGCAGGGCTATTTTATAGATGCTCTGTTGCTAACTTAAATTGCATAATTTAGCGCTTTAAAAAATAGTAGATATAGCGGACAATAGTGGATACTTTCACCGAAAATGGAAGACAAAAAGAAGGCATTCTAAATGAATAGTGGACTTTTCACTAATTTAACAAAATATGTAAAATCTCTCCAAGTTTTATTTTGTATTACCGATCCCATATTTTATTTTCCCATTTACTGTTTTTCATTGTGACAGCAACTATTTTTTAAATATGCATAGTTAATACTAGTATTTTTATTATTTTAAAACCCTAGTTCTTATCATTTTATGTAATGCAATGCTTAATTTGGCATAGTTACCGAACCCTTTTGTTTTTCCGTTCAGAAAATCGCTCAAGAACCTCCATCTATATTATCACTATAGATCCTGTATGTAAATATTGTGATGAAAGTTACCTTATTACGCATTTCATAAACATAGGCCTCAAGGGCATTCTTCTTGTCCTTGGTTTCTTCCATAACTCTGTCCTGAAGAGCCATCTCAAACTCTTTCTCGCATGCCTTCTGCAGCTCCTCATTTGACAATGCACCATATACTATTTCTTGCACTGGCACATTGGTCTTCTTTACTTTCTTCTTAGACTCCACCTAATGAGAAAAATATTGTCTCACGTCAGGCAGCCAAATTATTACAGCAGAATACGCTTAATTTTTCATTGACAGTGTGCATAAGTCTTCCATTGCAAAAGGATATCTCAGGTTACCGAGACATAAATGTTTGTACAGCATAAAGCAGCACAAAGTTGAGGATCAGCGACAACAAATTGCTTTCTAGAGTAAGCAGTTAGGTCCCAAGATCAATTCCATCATAGAAATTAGCTCAGTAAGACTATGAAAAATGCAGCCTTTGCTGCTTATTAGATTTCCATCTCTGTCTTTTGAGAAATCAAGTTATGTTGCTTCAACAAACGCACAATATAACCAAAAATGTATATGAAAACTTTGAGCAAGGACAACATTACCTTGGTCTCGGTTTCCATCAGCACATGCTTCTCATCAGATTCTGGGGCGCCGTTTTCACTCCCAGGAGCAGCAGCACCAGCATCTGCTTCAGGTTTCGAATCCTGCATGTTGACATCTGCTCCGGCTGTGGCGGCATCATTTGACTCATCAGTTTCCATCTTTGTAGCCTCTTTCGGTAATTCATTTAAGTTTGTGGTAGAAACAGGAACTTCAGTTTCCTCCTCTTCAATCATCTGCAACAATTGAGTGACAATAATATATTAAAGTTGCATGTGGCGTTATTTTATGAACCAAAGAAAATCAACCTGGAGCAGAGGTGCTGGCTGGTCTACAAATTATACCCAGAAGTTTTGGATGAGCGAAGTCCCCAAAAAAGGAAGAAACATGTTCAACAACAAGCTGGAACTAATAGCCTAGACGGCTAAGAGTCCTTGACGATTAACCAAAAAGGACTTGGAGCTTGAAAACATTTTATTAAATTAATTAGTACCATCTCGAATACTTACAGTTGCTGAGTCAACAGAGACAGTCCCGTGGATGTTCAGGCGAACCTTAACTTTCAGTTTGGCCTTCTCCCCGTTGCTGGATTGGAATGGACCAATCTACAAAACATGGTACCAACAAGCATTTTAGATACAAATTAGAAAACTTTAACATCACAATAATAGCCTAGTTGCCTGCCAGAGATGTGCAACCCAACAACTGCCATGTAGTGCAAAAATCCCCACTTGGAAATTAAACAGAAATTTTAACATTTGCAGAAAGATAATAGCTATGCTCTGGAAACACAACCATCTTAAAAGTAATGCATCAGGTCCCTTGCAAATTAATTGGATGTTTAGTTGGGCCAGGGCCAGAAAGCTAAACTGAATAAAGTTCTCAATTTATATGGATCAAAGCCCACAGAAAGCAGATAGTGCATGTTTGACATTTTATATTTCAATTTGATATTTTCTTTAAAGAACTTTCAGCAAAATCCCTGAGAAACAGAATTTATTATGGTGAGTACTGACCGTGTATGTGCTTATCTTCGTTGGATGGTCAATATAGATAGCATCAACTGAGAAGGTGCTAGCCCTGTAGAATGTCAACACCTTCAAACTAGGTAACGGGTTCCCTTTAGGGAAAACAACAGTGTTACTCTCTGCTCCATTTTCGCCCTTCCATGACAAGGCAATTGAGAAAGGAAAGCTTTCATTGACCTGCATTGCATAAGATATTTCGTAAATTAAGAATCATCAAATTTCCGAGTATTGAAACTAAAAACTGCTAGCACCCAAGTCTGCCAGAAGATAGGCTCAATTACATGTCACAATATAAAAGGTCTTGATTAAAGAGTAAAAACCAATCACCAGTATCAGTTACATACCCACAGGGTCACACCACAAAGTAAATAAACCTACTTAACTAGGTAAGCAAATTCATACCTGAAATTCGCGAACTTTGAATGTAGGGCTAAGCATAGCACACTGCAAAGCACAGCCACGTGCCACACACTCACTAGCGTTCATTGTTCTCCTTGGTTCTTTTCCAAAAAACTCCGTCAAAATCTTGATAATTGCGGGCACCCGCGACCCTGAACCAACCACCTCCACAAAGTGCACATTATCTACTGTCAACCCTGCCTCTGCAAGAGCCTTATCCAAAGGTCCCTTGACCCGCTCCAAAATTGGTGCAGACAATTTCTCAAACTCTTCCCTCTTAATGAAACCCCTGACATCCTTCTCGTCCATCAAGCACTCAATGTTCAATGGAGCCTCAGGGTTTGCGCTGAGCATCTTCTTGAGCTTTTCGCATGCTGTGCGAAGCCTGACGCATGCACGTGCATTCTGGTACACATTAATTTTGTACTCCTCCTTGAACTTGTCAGCAAAATACTTGAACAGAACCTCATCAAAATCTCTCCCACCAAGAGAGCTGTCATAAGAGTGGGACAAGATTTTAAGCTGCCCCTTTCTGAAACCTGCAATACAAACTTGCATGCTGGCATGGCCCACATCCACAAAGGCCACATTCAATTGGTCATTCTCTGGCAAGTCAGTTTTGTAAATGCCATAAGCCAAGGCTGTTGCAGTCGTCTCATGGAACAGCCTTAATGGGTGCAGACCTGCAATGGAAGCAGCATGGAGAACTGCACGTCTCTGCGAATCTGTGAAGTAAATGGGAATACCAATGCAACAATCTACCACGGCAGCGTTTAGGTTCTTCTCAGCGATAGTCTTCAGATTGGAGAGAACCATGGCAAGGATTTGGATTGGTGTGAAGACCTTCTCTTCACTGAGGTACCGCACATGAATCAATGGTAAACCATCAGGTCCCTCTGTTACCTTGAACGGCAGAGTCTGGAGGTCCAATTGGACATCTGCGTCGGAAAACTTGCGCCCAATGAGGCGCTTTATTTGGGATACCACGTTTTTAGGATTGCTGGTGATGGATGAAGTTGCTGCTGTGCCAATCGACCTTTGCTTGTCACCAAAGAAAACCAGAGCTGGGGTTTCACGTTTGGATTCATCATTTAATACCACATCAATGCCACGCTGGCGAGCCACAGCCACAATGCAGCTTTCATTACCCAAATCAAAACCCACCACACTCATGTTATAGCTGTTGGAAGAGAGAGATCTGAAATTAAATTAGAAATTGAATTAGATGAAGCTTACGAGAAAGTTCCATTAAAATACTTCATTCAAACAGTTAACACCTGAGATTTATCCAGTAATAAGAGGATTACAGTAGTAACTGCGACATTTTTTAAGGACTATACGGGGAGATCTAACCACCTAAGTACAAGGTCTGTGTGTTCAGAGAAGGAAAACTTCTTTTGAGAACTATTATCTAAATCTATGAAGAGAGAGGAGTTGGAGCGTCCAACCATTGCTCGTAAGGATTGAATCAAAACTAAATAGTGACAAGAAAGACATGCATAAACTATACCTAGCCCTGGATGCTACGAACAGAAAACGCTGAGAGATCTATCTACTAAGTGCAGAATAACAAGCGACTTAAATTAGAAAAACAAAAGAAATGGTAAAGAAGAAAGAAGAAAGAAGAAACCGATAGATTTGGGATTCAAACCTTCAACGTTGAAGAGAGGAAGCGTTCGTTTGTTCCCGAACTCTCTGGATCGGAATTTCCAAGGAAGAGGCGTCGCGATTAGGTTATGAGAGAGAGGTGAAGGGTGGAGAGGTTGATATAAAACGGCGAAGGCCGTGGCTTTTTCTAGAACCCTCTAAAAATCTATCGAACTTGAGAATTGGAAATAGAGAGAGGGGGTTCAATTTAGTCGCTCGCTCGCATCCTGGTGCGATCGCATAAACAGCTAAAGATAATCACAGCCGTCAGTTATGCTACGAAGAAACTATTGGGACCGTCAGTTCTCCCACGTGCAAGGATCGCAAGATCTGGACACAACCAGAGCAACGTTAAAAGAGAACACGTGCGAAAGTAGAGTAGAACTAGGTGTTCCTAAGCTCACCAAGCCTCTCGTGAACTCAACTCTAAAACCTATCGAATTGACTTCAAACGACATTTTCAAACCGTTAGATGTTCAATCTATATTAAAATGTACTTGGAGAACAAATTTTACATTTTTTGAAAATTTTTTACTATTTATTAAGCCGGTTTGAAAACCGTTATTTTCCAATGGTGCAGAATTTTAATAAAAACAGCAGTTTTCAAACAGGCTTAATAAATAATAAAAAAGTTCCAAAAAATGTAAAATTTGGTCTCCAAGCACATTTTAATATAGATTGAACATCTAACGGTTTGGAAATGTCGTTTGAAGTCAATTCGATAGGTTTTAGAGTTGAGTTCACGAGAGGCTTGGTGAGCTTAGGAACACCCTAGTTCTACTCGCGAAAGTAAATAAATAAAATGGATGTGTTTAAATACCACATTCTTTGTCGAGATTTTTAAAAATACCCTAAGTTAATTACAGATTAATAAAAATGCCCACGGATCGCTGGAAATTTTAAATATGCCCAAACCGGCCATTAAATGGTCGGTCCCGATTAAAAAGCCTGACCGGCCATTTAATGGCCGGTCCCGTAATTTTTTTTTTTTATAGAGACAAATAGCTAAAATGCTAAAATCTAACACTAAAAAATCAAATTGTTTTTTTAAATATTTGTTAATTTATGCTGAAATCTAACACTAAAGTACGCTAAATTACTTCAAATTATGTTAATTTATGCTGATTGATACTAGGTTACTTTAAATTATGTTAACTTTTTTTTAAGAGACAAATAGCTAAAATGCTGAAATATAACACTAAAAAATCGAATTTATTTTTAAATATTTACTATATTACATTTTTTATATATAATTAGCATATTTATACTAAAACACGCTAAATTACTTGAAATTATGTTAATTTACGCTGAATTACACTAAATTACGCTAAATTACAATAATTATGTAGAATTATGCTAGAATACACTAAATTACGCTAAATTACGTATGAATAGGGATGATATCTTCATTGAGAAGGTGAAAAACGACGACGAAACTTCAAACGGCCATAAAACGGCGCTCGAGTGTCCGATTTCAGCAAATGACCACTTTTCAGAAAGCTTGTAAAAATACGCATGCGTTTGAACTCACGATGCCAGATTTCAAAATTCAGAATCACCAAAAAATAAAGAGAAGAGCCTCAAAACTTCAACTAAAGTTTCCGATTAAGACTTTCATTTCTATTCTCTAATCTACGAAGCTCAGTAAATTAGTTATATAATGAACTTGTAGAATACCAATTTTTATTATTTTTGGAATTTTTTTACTATTTTTTATGATTTATGAAAGATGGCACAAAATCGGCTCTATTCATACGTAATTTAGCGTAATTTACCGTATTTTAGCATAATTCTACATAATTATTGTAATTTCAACATTTTAGTAAATTTACCGTATTTTAGCATAATTATTGTAATTTACCGTATTTTAGCACAAAATCGGCCCTATTCATAGTGTATTTTAGTATAAATATGCTATCAAAAAAGTAATCTAACAAATATTTTAAAAAAATAATTCGATTTTTTAGTGTTAGATTTCAGCATTTTAGCTATTTGTCTCTAAAAAAAAAATCACGGGACCGGCCATTAAATGGCCGGTTTGGGCATATTTAAAATTTCCAGCGACCCGTGGGCATTTTTATTAATCTGTAATTAACTTAGGGTATTTTTAAAAATCTCGGCATTCTTTGCCTCCGTAATGTTTCTAACAATGTCTTCATTTTTTTTATTTTACAACATCTACATCTCTGATATTATTAGAGTTTCTAATTTAATGTGGCAGTTTCTAATCTAGCTTCAGGAATGTGGAAAGTTTCTTATTTAGAAACCATGCAGTAGAGTTTCTTATTAAGAAACTATTTATAAACTCCATGTTGGTCAAATAATTTGCTCAAATTATTTATCATTTTTAATTTGTTGATGACATGGCTTAATAGAAACTCTAAAATTAATTTCAGAAATGTGAGAGTTAAAAACTTTAGAGATCTTAATTTCTAAAAAGTGGTTAACAGTTATTTAGAAACTCATTTGAGTTGCTAGGTGTAAATGATCTTAGTAACTCAAAAATGTTAGATAGGATTTATGCATTTTCATATTATTTTGATTGATGTCAAAAATATGTCAAAATACAGATTACATTCAATGATTTTATTTTTATTATTAAATTTTTTTAATTTGTATTATTAAAAATTAGTGTTGTGGTTAAAGAATATCGAATAGGTAGTGAATCACATGAGGGAAAATAACGTCGAATGATGTGCGATGACTGGTGAGTGGTGAGTATTGTGAAGATTAATCTCATGCGTTGTAGTGTTTATGCAGATAACTATTGTTATATGTAATAAGTTGAACAACTAATTTGGAAATTCTAAATATGCAATCTATTTTATTTGTTAAGCTCAAGCAATTTAATTATTGTTGCAGGGCATTGATTAATTGCAAAGAGATGAAATTGAGTGTTATTCTTTAGGATGCTTATGAATTTAAATCTGATAACTTAAATATCATTGATTGATACGTAACCAAAGTTATTCAAAGATAAAATGTGAACTGTAGTAAATTTTCAAATAATCTAATTTAAGACAGCAGTGCATGTGCATGTAAATGTAAATGTGATGGATGTTATATGTTAATTTACAGTTAATAACATTATTTCCAATATGTTTTGTTTTTTGAAGTAAAATTTTCCCAATTAGATTTTAAATTCAAAGCAATTTAACAAAATCTATCACAAGGATATTATCTTTTAATAACTATATTATATACATCTTTAGCTTCGGTGTGGGGTAGATAAAAAGAGGGGAACAAAACAATTAAGAGAGACGACAATCAACCTCCTCGTTGGCACTTGGCACTGGCACTTTATCTAAAGTGTAGGCCTGGCCTGATTTAAGCGTTCATCTGTTGAACCGGAAGTCCGGAAGGTGCTACACAGACACTACATTGATTCCCTTTTGTTTGGGAAATATCTTCTGGTGAACGGAACCGCGTCCTAGCAGAGATTAGATGCAATGGACGGTTGAGATGTAGAGACGGTCTCTTGTGCACTTTTTGGTGTTGGACGCCAGAAACTGCCGATGTGGACCTGCACTATGTCAGAATGATATCTGATCTTTTGTGGCATCTGCGAACTATAACCATCGTGCAACAGTCTCTGACACTTGGACCATCTCTCGTCTTCGTCTCCGTCTCGTTCCCGCCTGCCTCGCTCCAGCTCTTAGGACTCACTGACTCAGGGCCAGAGACCCCGCCTCTAGGCTCTAGCTCCGTCGTCCTTTTCTCACTCTTTTCTTCTTCTTTTTTTTTCTAAGTTGATTTGATATTGAACGCCAAATTCGACCCGAGTTTCTCCTAAGTGGTCTAATTCTAAAACAGCATTCTATCTTAAACTTATTAGATGTTATAAATCTATATAAATTACGTTTTTATAGTGATTTATAATCTAATTTATTTTAAGTTATCTCCCTCTCAGAATCTGCCGATTTAAGTATTTAGGAGAGTTTGGTGGTCTTCGTAATCTTTATGATTCATCGGTATCCGACAATTCCAAATAGCTTGAGTGAATCATATATCTGATCATCATATATCAAATCATTCCTCGAAAATCTAACTATTCAACATCCTTTTCTTATTATTAAAAATTAAAATAAAGAATTTCTATTATTTGAATTTTAAACTCATACGTGCATTTAGCATAGATAAAAAATTAATTCTCAATTTTATAAGTTAGTTATACCGATGAATAGTTGGAACGTTGTTTCCCGAATAATTTAATTTGAGATGCCACGATTTTGATTTCTTTTGATCCAACTTCCAAGTATTATGCCATAAATTTGTAATTATTGGAGACGAATAAGAAGTATTTCGAGATTTCTAGACCATTCTCGTTCAGGCTGCAGAATTTGGAGCGATTCGGGAAGGATCTATCATTTATTCATTAAATATTAAATAAATATAAAATGGAGGTCATTGTCATACAATTGGAATCAGAGTAGGTCCGATGCCTATCGGACCTACCTTGGTCTGATGGATGTGATGACCATTCGATCTGCATCAAGATTCGTGTGCTCTGCATCAAAATCCGTATAAGTATGCATCAATTGCCGTGTACATAGATCTTGATACTAATCGTACGGTCCTAGAGCTAATTGAACCTAAATGTAGGTCCGATGCCCATCGGACCTACTCCTATCTCCATACAATTAGGGTTAGGGCTCCTTTGACAAACCATGGAGAAAATAAAAATATAATCCTAATTACAACGTCGGGGCTTGCTTATTGATTTCGCCGGGCATTTTACACTTAGTTTTTTTTTTTCCATCTCATTTTTTGAAGAAAGCATTACTATTAGGGGTGAAAACAGACAAATAGCGAATACGAATACAGATACAGATAGTAAACGGATGTCAAAATGTAAAATCAAATCCACCTTAAATGGATACGGATACGAAGCGGATAATTTACGAATACGGATTCGAATACAGATACAAGACGAATAATTGTCGGATAATTGAGTTATATGAATTTTAAGATATAATTAATAATTAATAAAATTTAAATATGAATGAATAGTTGTAAGTTGATAGAGAAATTGATGTTGGAAAAATGGGAGATATAATATACTCCATTGATATAATATATAAACAAAATAAAGAAATAGCAACAAAAGATAGTGTGGTGTAGTGGTTTGTAGCTTGGTTGTTTAGATCATCTTCTCACATGATGTGGGTTCGAATCCCCTTGAAGGCAAAACAATTTTTTTTTATACTAGTGGATCCGAAAATATTTATTGGGTTTCGGATGGGTCCGGATATCCGCTCCATTTAGGTATTACTATCCGTATCCGTATCCGTTTAAATACGGATTCGGAGCGGATATCCGTATCCGTTTACAGCCCTAATTACCATAGATTAAAGACCGGTTCTCACTAGCCGTGGAATTTGACTCATCTTCCATTCTTATTGAACAACCATCACTGTGCTTGAAGCACCTGTTCAAGAATATGCAAACCGCTAATGATCGTCCGATTTATTTATAATCGATTTCCACTTAGGATACGTTTGGATGAGAGCTATAATAGCTAGAATAGCGAAATTTGAGAAAAGTAAACGAGAATAGTGAAAAAATAGTGATGTTTAGGTTAGTGTGAAAATGATGCTATTCGGATTAGTAAAAATATTGTTTGGATTGTACATTTGGAATAGTGAATAGCTATAACTGATAAATAATAGTGTTAACAAAGTGCTAATTAAGAGGAAATATAGGCAAGTGGGGTCTTAAACGAATTGTCACAACATGAAGATAACATAAAGTGGTGTCAATTTTGTCATTTCGGGACTGTGTTGGCGAAAATCCGAAAAGGAAGTATTTTTCCCCCTCTCTCTTCACACTTTAAAATAGTAGTTATTCCAACATTTACAAGGAATAGAGAATATAAACTATTCTAACTATTTCGATAGCAAAAATATTGTTTGAATGCACATTGCTATGCCGAATAGCCCCTATTGTAAAATAACTCATATTCTTGACACATCCAAACATACCTTTATTTCGTTAAGAGTGAGGCTATGGTACTTCGGCTAGTGTACTATGGCTAGTGTACTACGGCTCAATATGGTACTTTTTAAAATCCTAACGGTCGATCTGAACCGTTCAATGTGATATCCATATGAATATGTACTTGCAAACTAAATTTTATATTTTTTCGAATTTTTTTACTATTTTTTTAGATAGGTAGAATTTTGATGGTCCAGAATTTGTATAAAACACTGAAAATTCTACCTATCTAAAAAAATAGTAAAAAAATTCGAAAAAATATAAAATTTAGTTTGCAAGTACATATTCATATGGATATCACATTGAACGGTTCGGATCGACCGTTAGAATTTTAAAAAGTACCATATTGAGCCGTAGTACACTAGCCATAGTACACTAGCTGAAGTACCATAGCCTCACTCTTTGGTTAATATTGCTAAATTTTAAGAAGATTGGAGCACCTGTTCTAGAGAACCCTAACAACGACAAAAGTAAACTTTTGTTGAAGATGAATGGATTCTGAAGAAACACCACATTACAGAGATATTTAATTCTTGGTTTTGGATGAAGTACAAAAAGAGGCGGATTTAAATGAAATGAATAGGATCAGTTGATTGATCTCATTTTTTTTAATCTTTTTGTATCTATATATAATTTTCTATATTATAATTAAAGTAAAATAGTGGTACTATAAAATTAATTATCATTTTTGACAGAAAATGTTTGTATAATTGATTTTCAATATATCTTCGATCCTCATAGCTCGAAAGGCCCGCCTGTCCTGCAAAAACACCCTACAATGGAGTATTATATGCAAACACCGCATTATTATTATGGCTGCAGTTGTGGAACGTTTGGATGAAGCACAAAAGCTGTACTTGTACACTGTTTACCCAATTTAAAAGAACAAACAAAATATAAATTTAAGAGGTTACAAGAATAACCTTCATTAATCCTATTCTGCTCATTAAATATCTCACTAAACAACAACAGATGAAAATTTCTCTTTCCTTCCTTTCATGAGGTATGTATGCGACCTCATCGGGTGGAAGTCAAAATCAAGCCTAATTTATCTTGACCTATCTAGAATATAAAGATTCCCCTTTAAGCTTGGTGTTGATTTGAATTGAAAGATTTGCAAGAGTCAAAGTACCTTGCATGATCCCAACTCATAAGTGAATAGAGAACTTGGACGTAACAGGCCATTTATTAAGGCACTAATCATATGAAAAAACAACATATATTCACGCACTTGATAAAAACACCACTCTTTCAAGTTAGCACAATCATAATACAAACAAAACACCGCTCCTAATGTAAATAACAGGATAAATTAATATATCTATATTTTAAGTCTTTTGACATGCTTGACTACTATTATAAAAAAAGAATTATCTAGCAAGAGATCAACCATCTCAAGTACTCTGATGCGTTCTCCAATGAGGCAGAGGCAGAGGCAGAGGAATTCTGAACATGAGATGAATCAGGCGACACAGCCACTCTCTTTCTTTGCAACATTTCAATTGTTACATTTTTTCTCTTTCTTCCACCTCGCTCCCTTGACTGGAACTCCTCATCTGCTTCCTCAAAGTCCCCCTATTACCACCAGCCAACAAACAATTAATAAGAGGACCAACCTGTCTGACCCACTAAAGGGCAAGTAGGTCACATTGACCTTTGAACATCCCGGGTAAATAAATATCAGCATAAATTTCCTCTCTTAGTCCTTGTAAAATCCACAAACAACCCAGATGCCTAATGAAGTATGGGGGTAGTTCAAGAATATTTAAATACAGGACAGCAATCCAAGAGGACATTTCTTCACTTTGTACATGTATTATATGATATTTCTTACAATTTTTGTGGATACACAAGAATTGCAGCTACATGAAATGATAATTGCACTTACATAAAACAAAAATCACGATTACCAGAAATGATGAAGCACTTACATGACAATACAGATGTGTAGCGGTCCTCTCATGGTTGTCCCTGACATGGCGGTAAGCAAACCTATCATCACATCCAGAGATGCGGCAGGAAAACGGCCTAGCATCTTCATGGACAGCCACCACATGCTTCTTTAGGTTTGATTTCTACACAACCCATCATGAAAATAAAAAAAAAAGTAACTCAGAATTGGAGTAAAACTTCCAAACTACAGAGAACAATTTAATGGAATGGCACTAGTCTTTTACATTGGAAAATGTGGCCTTGCAATCTTCAAAAGAGCATTTTATTTTTGGCACAGCAGTGCCTTCTTCATGTGTGCGCTGGTGGCGCTTCATGTTCTTCTTCAATTGTTTCTTCCCACACGTCTCACAAGCAATATAGCTGTGACATAATTTCATATGCTCCTTCAGACACTCCGCATTTGAGAAATGTTTCAGACAGCCTTGTTCCATGCAGATAACCTCACAGCAGTCCAGTTTCACTGACACATCATTGACAGCACATCAGTACATCTTTAACTTCATTGATGATTTTGGTTTTTTTTTTCCAAAAGAAATGCGGCTATTTCCAATTCTTTACAGAAGATAGCATAACCTTTTGATATTTACAAAAAAATAAAAAATACTCTCATGGTATTGGTATCTTCAAAAGAGCCACTTTTAAATGTTAAAAAACATTCTCACAGGATGTTCTTTCTATTTGTAAAGATCTTGTATTGGTTTTTTTTGTACATTGCTGCTCGCTCAATACATCATGTTTATTCCCAAGTTCCCAATTTGCTTCTCAATAAATACATGATTAGGAGTTTTGAGTTTTAGATATATAGAACAATAGTATAAATTAGATGAGAAACATTTTCATCAGTTGCAGTTTATGATAAATTATTAGAGATTTACAGTTAGCGCAAAGTGTTCAGATTTTACTTTATTTATAAAACCAGTTTGCTGTTCACATCAGACAACAACCCACAAAGTGTGTACTGTGATTTCTTTACAATAAGCTTCATTATTACAATAAGAGAGTTGAAACAGAGTTGTCAGTTAAGTACCATGTGATTTCTCATGTGTTGCAAGCTTAGAAGGATATCTGAATGTTTTCCCACAACCGACCTCCTGGCATACGAACTTTTGCTGTTTTTGCTTGTGCTCTTTATAAGGTGATATACACTCGTGGAAATCTTTAATATGTCTCTTCATATTAGCTTTGATTACAAACCGACTGTGGCAACTCTCCACAGGGCAACTGAATGTCTTGCCTTGGTGTGACAACAAATGCCTGTTCAGATGGTCCTTTCTTTTATAGCTTGATTTACAGTCTTCCAAAGAGCATGAAAATAGCTTCTGCAGTTATCACATACAGAATTTGTTAAATGCCTATTAAAGCAATCATTAACCTAATCAAACCAACAGAATAAAATAAATTATAAGGTTCTGTAAACTACACCAATATTTCAGATATTTGCAAACAATACATACTTCATAATAAAGGGGAAAGAAAAAAAACATTAAATATTGAAAAATTCTGTACATGTTTCTCATCAATACTAATTAAGATAGATCAAACAAAGGGGAGTGTGTGGTGTGTTGGTAAGTTGCAGAGTTATATGTTCCGGTCAAAAAATGATTTAATTGAGTCGAGATTAAAAAGGTTGGAGAAATGATCAAATGTCTTTTCATTAACTAAACCTTTGTTCTGCAACCAGTGCCATTTACAAAATATGCAAAAAAAACTATCATTGTCTATGTGAATATGTAAAATTTTTGACACTATTTTTCTCTATGCAGTATTGCAGCATTTTGCATTAGTTTACACAGCTGCCCATTTAAAATTCCAAAATTGAAAAGAAAATCAAATCAAACCTGGGAAGAAAGAAGCGTGATACTGAGGCATAAATCTTGGAGGAGCTTCACAGGAGGTCAACCCATCCTGTTACTGGTCCATTCCAGACACGTGCCTCTTTGCATTTTGGAGTTCTTTTATATGAGATCCAATGCTTCACACCCATTGATTACATTTTTTAATAAATGTAAAAAGAACCTGCAAAATCTCTGAATTTAGTTTCACATTTCTCAGTAAGATTTAATTAGTAATCCTGTTTATCAAGGAAATGGAATCTCATTCAAACTGCAGCGCATGTACATAAAGTTGCAAATTTTATAATAAGGCACAATATCATGCAAAACCCTGCAAAGGACAGATATAGCCCTCCAAAAGAACAAAAGATATGCATACAAGACATGAAATTATCTTCAAAACCCCTGGTTCATTTATTTCAAATGATTCTCATATTAGCCCCGTTTTGAGTTATCGGTTCTTTAAGAGAAAGAAAATAGGGGACTTCAAAAACTGAAGGAGATGAGGTCAAGATGTAATTTCTGCAGTACTTTGAGGATTATGTGAAGTGTTTCTCCTCCAGCAGGGATATTCGTGAAATATGAAAACATTTTTCGCTTTTCAAGTACTCGTGCAAATTGTTAGTTACAGGTATACAAGGTATAGATAATTCATGAAAGGAAAAGAGAATTTGACCTCGGACGAATGAGAGAGCATGTGCTGTTTGAGATGAGCTGGTTTTTTGAACCAAACACCACACTCTGTGCATCTCTTCCTTTCTTCCTCTTTCATCCGTTCCTCCCTTTCACGATCTACTTGTGCGTTGGCCGCTTCTTCCTGCAAACATCACATCTCAAGTTATAATTACCATTGTCACAGGGAAAAATAACAAAAAGAGGTTTTAAAAATAGAGCAACTTACCTGATGCGCGGAGTGGATGTGAGATGTTATGAGAGATCTCTTAGATCTCACAATTCCACAGAACTCGCAGGAGTACCTCCTTATGTCTACTTTTTTCTTCTCGTCTCCCTTTGCAACCTCCGTCTCCGCCTCAACCCCAGCTGTTAAGTCTCGTTTTCTCTCCTCCTCTCCCTTCGCGACCTCCGTCTCCACCTCAACCCCAGCTGACGTGCTTATATCGGCCTCCGCTTCCATCGGAAATTCGTTGTATAGGGGAAGAGAGATGATCTGAGAAAGGGAAAGGTCGAAAGGAGGCATGCAGCGCGTATGAGTTAATATGAATCGAATTTTCATAGTGAAGAGGAGGACAAGCATGAACTATATACCTAGCGCATGACGCTACGAACAAAAAACGCTGAGAGATCTATCTACTGAGAGCAGAATAACAAGCAACTTAAATTAGAAGAAGAAAAAAATGGTAAAGGAGAAAGAAGATACCAATAGATTTGGGATTCAGACTTTTCTCGCTTGTTCCCCAACTCTCTGGATCGAAATTTCCGAGGAAGGGGCGTCGCGATTAGGTTATGACTTGTGAGAGGTGGAAAGGTTGAAAGGCCGTAGCGAGCTTGAAATTTTGGAAACACAGAGAGTGGGTTTAGTCGCAGGCTCGCATCTTGGTGCGACCGGACAAACAGCTTGAGATTCGGAATTTCCAATCGGATAATCAGATAATCGCGGCCGTCAGTTCTCCCACGTGCATGGATCGCAATATCTCAACACAACCAGTGCAATTAAAGTTAATTAAAAGATTAAAAATAGAATGATGCTGTGATAATATGCATATCTATTATATATATATAATCCTCATAGGGTCGCTACAGTATATTCTACAGTAATTGCTACAGTGACAAATAGTAAAAAAATTCTAAAAAATATAAAATTTGGTCTCCAAGCATATTTTATTATAAAGATCATGTTGAGCGGTTCGGATCGACTGTTCGGACTTTGAAAATGCAGATAAAAGATTGGGTGCATTGGGAGCATAGAAATTTGGGTGCATTTGAATCCTCTAACTTTATATATAGTTAGAAAATCACAAATTAATGAATATGGTATACCGGTATAACTTTATACAGTAACAACTTGATTTTGTGATTTTGAATTCATTAATATAGCATTTTGTTTATAACCGGTATCTCTATTTCATTATTAAGTACGTTGGTTGTCCGATCCGCCAACGGCTATGATTGAAAGATGAAATTTTGAGTTTAATCTCAACCCTCCAGTTACATAATCTGTCTTCTTTTGATTAAATGCATCTCTTTTATGTGTAGAAGTTTAGATTTAGTTAAAATAAGACTCGCCACATGTATAGCCACACCAAATGTTACAATTAAATTTAAGCCGACTCAATCTTTTAGAAAAAATTTCTGCATGAAATATGTTTCCTTATTTCTGCCACACCGAATTGTGCAGACAATAAAGATATATTTCCTTATTCTCCTTATTCAATTGAGCATAATGGAAATCGATAAATTTTTTCCTTAAATGGAGATATCTCCTTGTTTGTTTCTATACAAATCCGTAGAATGAAAAAATTTCCACTCCCCAACAGTTGTTGGTTTGCTCTCTCTCTCTCTTCCCCTCCTCTGTGAAATTGTGATGTATAATGTCCAAAAGATATTTGTGAAATTTAGATGCAGTTACCTTTTGAACAGTGTATTTTCTGATTCATTTGGATTTGGGCTTCGAAGAAAATTCCTAAGGTTTGATAAATAAATTTCATCTGTTTTTTATTGCTACAAGTTTTGATAAATAAAATCTCTAAGGTTTGATTAAATTTCATCTTTTAAATTTATTTTTAGGACTTTAGATTATAAGTTAGCAGCAATTTTTTTGTTCTCTTATAATACGTCCCCGTTGCAACGCACGGGCACGATACTAGTAACTTTATATATAGTTAGATGTTTATCTTAATAGTTAATTATCTTTTTTTTTGTAATATCCTGATACAATCTTTTTACACTCCTCTCGATAATAACCGCCGAAGCAAAGCGAGGCTCACTTCTAGTTATTATTAAGAATGCTGAAATAATAAATTGGAACGTGTTAAATTTCTCGTAGAAGTACCCTTGTGATACCGATATTTTTTTTAATATCCAACATTAAATAAAAAATATCAAATATATCCAGCAAAATGAATATTTTTAAAAATACCCAGACCGGTCATATTTTGGCCGGTTAGGTTTTTTTAAAATATATATATATATATATATATATTCAATCATATATTCTTTTTTTATAAACCTTCAAATGGAACAAGTAATTCTTAATGGTGTAGGTGGTTGGAGTTTTTGCCTCACTAGAAGAGATCCCTAGTTACACTTGATCCGCGCTATGGACTTTTATTTTTATTTTTAGTTCTGTTTTCAAAGTTCAAATTATTAATTTGAACCGTTTAACATGATATTTCTATGGAAATCTACTTGCACGCCAAAAATTATATTGTTTTGGGATATTTTTAGTATTTTTTTTAAATAGGTAGATTATTTTTGAAAATTTTGGACCATTCGAAATAAGCAATTTTCTACCTATGCAAAAAGATAGTAAAAAATTCTAAAAAAATCTAAAACTTGGTTTACAATTATATTTTGATGCGAAGATTATATTTAACGGTTAGGATCAATTGTTTAAACTTTAAAAGGAGATATGTATCCTTAGCACGGGCCAATATGTAATATGCATATTACCATAGCCTCACTGGGAAAAAAAATATTTGCAGAGTGAAAGTAAATAAATAAAGTGGATGTGTTTAAGTAACACATTTTTGTATTTTTGTATGTGTGTATAGCAAAAGTAATATAGATCGTTTTAAACATTTTATTTTTTATTTGAGTTTTATAATCTGTGTTATTCGATTAATAGTGTTATGGCCGAAGAATATCGATATATAAGATTTGAGACCATTTTTATAATGACATGCAATCTAACAAATAATATTTTATTTGTTAAATGTGATAATTTCTACGACTATTATATATCAATATATAGTCCGGAACATTATTTCCAAGATATTATTATTTTTCTAAGTAAATTTTCCAAGTGTAGATTTAAATTTAGAGCAACTTACAAAAAAATCCATTATAAGGATGTTCCAATCTTTTAATAACTATGTTCATCTTTAGCTGTGTGGGCGCTAAAATCTCTTTCCGTAGATAAAAGAGGAGAACAATTGAAGGAGACGACAGTGAAACTCATATAAAATTTCAAACTATAAAGATTAAATGTATATGAGGACCAGTTATATAAAAATTTTATGCAGATAATGGGAGTTAATTTTATAATTGATTAACAAGCGCGTTAATCTTTCATATAGTATAAATCGGGGTGTCGGTCCACATGGATAGTGTATTAAAGATCTAACAATAATCAAGTCTAAGTTTAGTTGGTTGGTTGTTTGCTTGGTTGGTTGTTTGGATAAGTTGTGCTAAACCTGTTAATTATAGTTCCTAAATCCAATCGGATGTCACGTGCGGTTTGATCAGAACCGTATATGCGATACCTGAACCGGTATCAAATGCAAATATGAGGGCTGCTAATCATGTATCAGTACTGCTCACTATCGTGTTACAACATTCTAATCGAAAATGACTTGTAAGGGGATGAGACCTAGACTTTACCCTAATCAATTACATAGGGATCAATGATAAGTTTCCATTACCAAGACTAGAAGAATTTAAGTTCACAGTTACGTTTTTTCTTATTACCTTCCGCAATTGAAATAACCGAGATTACTCCATTAGTAATCTATAGAATGCGACGTTCGTTTGCAGATCTATAAGTTATTAGGTTTCTAAATTGAAATCGGATCACAAGGAATCAACAGTTATGTCTATCTCTCTTATTGGATTTAGATAATTGTATTCTACTCCTAGTAGGTCAATCTTATACGCCTAAACACTATGGTGTGGACATCACCATACGGACGGGGTTAGCACGCATCAAATTAAGATATAAATACAAAGAATAAAGTGCAGTAAAATTCATATCAAGCGCATAAGATAAATAAGATAAAACTATTAGATTAAACTCATAAGAATTCAAGATTACAAGCCATCACTCTAGAAAGATGTTGTTTAGCCTCTCATGGTCAAATCAATAATGAAAGCAAATACATGAGACATGATAAAACAATAAAGAAGAGAGAGATGGAAGGAATACACCTAGAGAGTCTCTTTTAATCTCCTATACGCCGTCTCTATCCCTTGGTTGATTTCGCCTTCTTCTTAACCCTAACTTTAATGGAGTTATGTGTGATATTTCTTATTGGCTCTCTTAGTAAACCCTATATCTAGCTTATTTATAGTCTACTAAGATATCTACTCCTGTCAAGATAGAGAGATGAGATGTGATTTGTCTTTGGCTCTTAGCAAATCTTTGGAACTTATGAAAAAAACAGGATGCTGCTTACAAATATTTTCGTATTCGAAGAAAAATGGTTGTCAGCATTTTTTCATGGTGTATCGTTATAAATTTTCAATTACGGGACACTATGAATTCTCAATAATTTATAACTTATCGATCCTACATAAAAAAAAACTAAAAATTAAAAAGTTTAGACTGCAAACATTTGATTCGTTGAGTAGATGAAAATCACGAATTCTCTTATACCATGTGTTGGTAGTTGGTACGCAAACATTGAGGTGTTTATCAGTTTGATTTGGTTTAAACCGAAATAAAATGAGCAAACTAAAGTTCTATTTGGAGGAAGGCGGTTGATGTGTTTGGCATGGCGAGCCCATATAGACCAAAGATTGAACCCAACTCCGACCGACATTTTTAAAAATACCCTAAGTTAATTACAGATTAATAAAAATGCCCACGGGACGCTGGAAATTTTAAATATGCCCAAACTGGCCATTTAATGGCCGGTCCCGATTAAAATTTCCAACCGGCCATTAAATGGCCGGTCGCCCTCCTTTTTTTAATAGCCACAAGAGCCTACAAATTATATTAGAATGGACCACAAGCTAGAAAAAATATAATTAGTTCTACTTCTTAGAACGAGCCTTGAAAGTACATGGAACAAAGTCATCATCAGATTCTGCCGGATCTGGACCAGTCACATCAGACGGAGTGGCAACTTTACTATCATAAGTACACGAAACGAACTCATCGTCCGATGCTGGAGGCTCTGGGTCAACCTTCTTCTTTTTTGAAAAATAGCTGTAGGGGTTTTCCACAAAGTCATCGTTCGAAATTGGCGATGAGGTAATATGTCCCTTACTCCCCGGTTTGCAATATTTACATTTCTTTTCTCCCTTATTTATAGCTCGATCAATAGTTGACTTTATCTCGGTTTTTACTTTGATCTCTTTCTCTTTACCTCGATCACTTGACCCTCCTCTCGCTAGGCCACGATTGGACGACTCACCTCGCTCTCTATTGTTCATATCTTTGGCCCCTTCGAATATCGCCTTTTTCGCCAATAAAATCGCCTTCTCTTTCTCTCTGTCCCTTTCTCTCTTCTAATTATACCGATTTGAGGTAATTGTGAGGGGGAGAGAGAAAAAGATGGGTGTTTATAGGGTCTAAATCAGGAGACCGGCCATTTAATGGTCGGTTTCTCTTTTAAATAGGGACCGTCCATTAAATGGCCGATTTGGATATATTTAATAAAAAAAAATGTAAATACTGCGTTCAAACTTTATTTTACTTTAGTCCAATAAAAACAAAAGTTCACAGGAAAACACTAAAAAATATACTTTATAAGTATGGTCTGGAAGAGGTCTCATAAAAAATCAGAATGTCCAGGGCTAAATCTATGGTCTCTTCAATGTACTTTAATATTTTGCGTAAGTATTTTCGGTTTAGTATATTTTAGTATAATTTAGCGTACTTGATGTTTTCTGTTTGTGTTATGTTTTACTATATTTTAGTGTAATTAGTATTTCGCGTAAGTATTTCGGTTTAGTATATTTTAGTGTACTTATTATTTTGCGTAAGTTAGAACACGAAACATGGAACAACGAAACATAGAACAATAAAATAATAAAACACGAAACACATAACAATAAAATAATAAAACACGAAACATAGAACAATAAAATAGTAAAACACCAAACAAAAAACAGTAAAACAACAAAACCATAAAAAATAAAAAAATCAGCGCCGCCACGGAGAAGGGGACCATCGCTCAACTGGAACTCCGGTGTCTGCAGTAGCTCATCCGGGAGTACATAGAAGTGAGGGGGCTGCGGCTCTACCGTCGTGCTGTAATAGAACTCGTGGTGCTGGCTCCAATCGTGCTCCGTACGCGAGAAGTGGGTCAACCTGTAATAAACACGTTAGATGCAATAAAGATAAATCAAGTAAACAAAGAATAGTAGAAAAGATATACGACTTACTTGTGCAAGTCTACGATGGTGGACCTCAGCAAAGGTGGCTCTGCGGGAATGAGCGGCGGATGTCCAAGCTGGCGGAGTACGCGATTTGGATAGTGGTGCTCCACTACCCAGATATGTACGAGTGACCCTCTGTAGTACCGCATATCCTGAAACTGGAAACATCTCGCCGGTAGCTTCCCCTCATTGTACAGCTTGGCGTATGGTGTCCACTTAACCTGCTCTGCAGTCAAATTTTGCAGCTGTGACCGGACTGGACTGATACCCAACGTATAACCGTGGCCCTGATCCCGGTAGTGGTGAGTACCGTGCCACATCTCGGCGTACGCTGGACAATGGCCATCATCAGGCTCTCCCCAATCTGGCACCGTATTCGGGATGGGCCTGCCCACCGGTAGCCGCGACCACGACCAGTGCTGAAGCAACAGTACTGGCCCGTACATCTGTTTTGTATATGGTTGCATTTTTAATAATTTTATAGTTCAAGTGTCACTTCCTGATTGATTAGGTAAAAAAATAAGAAAATAGTTAGGGACTTACCGTACAACCACGGCAAAGGTGGGAGTACAGATGGGCTAGGACGGCCGCACCCCAGTTGTACGGCGATGCTTGCTCCAGTTGTACGGCAGCCACCGGAAGAATCAGCAAACATGACGGAACCAAATAGGTCCATCACGTAGCCCCGTGTATATATGTAGTAACAAACATGTAATATAAGATCAACAACAAACGAGAATTCAATAAAAAAAAAATAACACGAACAATTTGTAGTTTTTACCTTTAGATCTCCTCATCGGTAGAGTCTTCTATTAGACCCGCGTTGAAGTGCTCCCGCAACCTCTTCATCCTTAAGTGGAATTTCGATGTTCCACTCTTTTCAATGAGGAAGTGAGGATCAGCCCCCAAAAGCACCTCAATCTGAGCAGCAAACGTCGTGCTGTGAAGAAGGACTTGCTTGCACTAAAAAATAATTTACCTATAACATTATACAACCATTTTGCACTAAAAAATAAATTCTAATAAATTAGAAGAACTTACTTGCAAATCTGAGAAGAGAAGGAGAAATCTGGGAGATATCGCTCCACCGGGGAGAGATAGTGTCAAATTTGAGAGAATGAATTGTGAGAGAATGGAGTAGGTGTGGCTGCCAATATATAAAATCGGATTAAAGTCGGAACCGGCCATTTAATGGCTGGTTGGAAATTTTAATCGGGACCGGCCATTAAATGGCCGATTTGGACATATTTAAAATTTCCAGCGACCCGCGAACATTTTTATTAATCTGTAATTAACTTGAGGTATTTTTAAAAATCTCGGCAACTCCGAAGCACAAAACGGCGCTAATTGTCAGTTCTCCGGGGTAATAAAATTACCGATTTCTCCTTTAATGGAATAACCAGGAGACTCCTGCTCCGTCCTATCTTTGAGGGACAAATTTGAACTTGTATAAACCCCGAATTGGAATTCGATAGGAAATAAATTTCGTCTCTTCCCTTCCCTCCTTCATTTGCCGCCAAACAAACCCCCAATTGGCGCTCTTTCTCTCTCTCTCTCTCAATGCAACGCCAGAAGTCGATTCTCTCTTTCCTTAAAAAACCCCAGTCGAACGCCTCCGCCGGAGATGTTAGAGGGACTGACACTCCGGCTGAGAAGCCCCGCCGTGCATTTATTTCTCCGATGAGCAGTTCAGGTGGAATTGGAGCGCCTCAGTCTGTTTCCAGCATATTACAGAAGCTCGCTCGATCTGATGACAGCTTGACCAAGGGGTATGGGTGACTTTGTAGTAGATAAGGGTTTATTGTACTCAATCCTCATCAATGTCTGCTAGACTTTGTTAAGAGTTTAGGGTTTAGATTTTTTCTTAATATTATGCTACTTTTTGTTCAAAATCTAGGAATTTAGAGTTAACTTTGTTTTTTTTAAGTACGTAGGTCTAAGCCTAGATCTAACTTTTGTTTTGATTTAGCGGTTGCTCTTAGAGTTGCCTCATCAACATGAGGCGACCCTTGCTGCTTAGGCAGTAATATACAAATCTCCAAATGCAAGCCATTTGTGAGCTGATCATGGTGCTCTAAATTTGGAGGCTTGTTTATGCCTTGTCTGTAAGACTGTAACAAGCAGTTGATCATTTGTTTGCTACTTATGTCTATTTTCGTATTTTTGGATAATTGTCTGTGCATCATGCCCTGCTTGTACAATGTCAAGCCTGATACGTCCTATCTCGGGGAGAGTAGGCCGTATGTGTTAATGGTATTACAACTCGTCTCTTTGTTGCTTAAAGACTAATGCTTAATTGCATTTCAGATCACAGGAAAATTGGATGCATCCGACACCTGCTTTCCAGAGGAATACACCTGTTACCATGGAAACCTCCACACAGCAAAACCCAAAGCCATCCATGCATGCATTCTCTAAAGACTATTTAGATGACATGCCAACCTTTGCGCTAGATTTTGGTGACGGCTTCGAGCAGAGGTATGTACACGTTTGCACTCCTATGTATGTTCTTTTTTGGTTCACTAAAGCTGTTTATTTGTGCTTGTTAGCTTTTAACTGACTCTGATTATGAGTAATAATCCCTGTTTTAAACACTTTGCCGTACTCATAGGCAGCGCAAAGCTAGCAGTTCAGTTCAGTTGGGTCAGTTTTAGAGAAGTTTAAGGAACTTGTTGAAAAGCGTCAGAAAACTCTTTACTTCTACTCACAATTCGATTAATTTAGTGGGGTCAATGGACCCCACTTCTCTTACTAGCTAAGCCACTGCTCATACAACCTGATTTGATTTATCTCCCTCGGTGTCGCATAATATGTTGATCTTGGCAAAAAACACTTAAAAGCAAATTTCAAACAATTTCATTTCATGATAGTTCGTAAAATAAACTAGAGAATGGAAGTTTTACTTGTGGGAAACTTGCTTCTTATTTGTAATATGATTTTGTTGGTTTAAATAAAAAATAAGAAATAATAATGAAAGGATAAATAATTGATTGTGAGTATATTATAATCTTGTTTGAAAGAAGCCCATATGGAACAATTATGATGAAAACCATCTCCAGGTCATGACAGAACTAATGCCTGTGTTTGTGCAATGCAGGACACAGGATAATCAGTTCCAGCTGAGACAGGTTGTCGGAAAAAACACACCCAGCAATGGAGAAACCCCTACTCAACTATTCTCAAAGCCATCATCTAGAGACTTCCTAGGAGACATGCCTTGCTTCAAACTGGAGTTTGACGAAGTAGAACCTGAAACCCCAGCTCTGCGGCCATTTGTGCCAGGGCTCAAACGGGTCCAAGATGAATCCCCGAAGGCAAATGATAGTATCACTTTTAAACAAATCTCTCCATTTTTTACTTCTAACAAAAAAGCAAAACCAACACTTCGTGAAGAATCAGATGGTGTGATCAGCAAATTTGACTGGCTTAATCCTAGCAATATAAGTGATGCAAATCGAAGGAGGCCAGGAGACCCTCTTTATGACAAGAGAACACTATACATACCGCCTGATGCTTTTAAAAAAATGTCAGCTTCTCAGAAGCAGTACTGGAGTGTGAAGTGTGAATACATGGATGTTGTTCTCTTCTTTAAAGTGGTATGTTGTTTGTGTGCCTAATATGTTAATCGTTGATAGTAACTTTGTATGTCTATGATAAAATGGATATATTTTAAGCTTTAATATAGTTTCTGCCAGGCCAAAACCTCATGGCCATTATTAGAAAACAATGTTAATTTTTTTTTTAAAGGATGCTTAATGTAGACAACATATCATGTGTAGTGGCATCAACACTACTGCATCCTTATTTTAAATGATACAAAAACAAGGCGTGTTCATGTGTTTTTTATCTCAACTCCCATAGGTGTTTTCTGACACTTTCCTGCTTATATTTTTTGCAACATCATATTACTCTGTTGATTTGATACTTGAACCAAGTACTGTATTTCTGTATTCATAATTGTACAGAAACCAAATATGCTTTCTAAATTGCATTTTTTATAAGTTTTACTGTATATGCTGGTATGACCCATCCTTTTATATGCAATTACTTCCTGGTGAATTCTAGGGAAAATTCTACGAACTTTATGAATTAGATGCTGAAATTGGTCAGAAGGAGCTTGATTGGAAAATGACTATTAGTGGAGTTGGTAAATGTCGACAGGTACATTATTTGTTCTCTATTTATATGCTTTTGAGTCGAGTTTTTTTACTCTCTGTCAAATAATAGAACATTCAAATAACAAGCAATAAATATTGAGCGGTGCTATACAGGTTGGTATATCTGAGGCTGGAATTGATGATGCTGTTCAGAAACTGATAGTGCGAGGGTAAATATTCTATCTTTAGAAGTAAATTATTCTCTATTAAGCTTTGTTTTTGAAAAATGAAGCTGATAAACTACTTAATATTTTAAAGATGAGATAACACAAAGGTTTGTTTTTTATTTTAGGCATAAGCCTCCAACAGAACCTCAAATTATCAGTAATTGCTCTCCAGAATGTAAAATGCATAATGCAATGACTGCACCAAATAGAAGCCCATACTCTATCAGTTTCCTTTAAAAAGATACCTGAATCTCTGGTTCACTCTACATAACCCAAGTACTGATTTTGAGCAGTATCCTTGGGCTTCTCTTTGAAGAAACTTGTACAGTGTTATAGGTAAATTATCCTTTCTTGAAGCGTGAACTTATGATAGCAAAAAAAGTAAAATTTGTGCCAATGTTACCGTTCTTATCTCTAGATATAAAGTGGGAAGAATTGAGCAGCTGGAGACTGCTGACCAAGCCAAACGCAGAGGTTCTAGTTCTGTAAGTACTTGAACCTTTTCATTCCTAAAACCCAAAATAACATATGCAGATAATATTTATACCCAGACATTTTTTTTTGTTTCTTTGTCCCGTCTTATCAAAATGTTCCGTTTCATCATAAATTAAACTCTTATAAATCACAAAGCACTTTGCCTGTCTGATTTGTGGAATTACTTTTAGTCTGTTAATTAACATATGTTAATTTCAGGTTATACAAAGAAAGCTAGTTCATGTTTCTACACCGTCAACTGTTGTCGATGGATGCATCGGGTCAGATGCAGTTCATCTTCTTGCTTTACCAGAGGTGCTTTAAGCCTGCTATTACCAATTCAACTTAAAATATTAGGTTTTTGACACAGAAACTGTCCAGTTTTAGATGTTACATATTTGCCATAGGAAACACTTCACATTTTATGTACACATGACAGGAAATTAACAAAAAAGGTAAATATGTGGAAGTTCCAAAAAAAGTTAGCTGATTTGATTTTTTAAGGATTGGTTCTTTAATGCATCCTCTGGGAGGTACTACTATACCAGTAGGTACACTGGAGTCTTCTTTTGTGAATGGAAGTTAGGCCAAGAGTTTCCAGTTATTATTCTCATTGTACTTTACTAATGTACATGCAGAGAAATCAAACCTCTGGCGAGGGAAGAACTGAGTATGGATTTGCATTTCTGGACTACGCAGCTCTAAAATTTTTGGGTTGGTTCCATTTCAGATGATGATTCTTGTGCAACACTTGGTGCTTTGCCTTGTTCAAGTAAATCTATTTTTTTGACATTAAAACAGGTTTCTCTCTCTCATTTAACACACACAATCTATTTGTTTTTATATGTATGTTTTAAACCTTTTGTGAGGTGTCGCCTAGAGAATTAATTTATGAGAGCTCAGGTCTGAAGCAAAAAAAAAAAGCACAGATTTCCTTTTATTTAAGTTCTGGTAACCTATGAAACTTAAGGTTGAAAATCCTGGTCACTCCTATTTCCAGGGCTCTCTAAACAAACTCAACAGGCACTTAAGAAATATGCTTCTGCTGGTAAGTTCTATTTTTTGTATGTTTTAAAAAAATATTAAAAGCATGCCTATATCCTCAAATTACTGTCCATGAAGGTTCGGTGAAGACTCAACTGACTGCAACATTACCTGGTATTGGTGGTGAATGCATCTCAAGTACAACAGATGATAGATTCCAAAGGATATTTTTGGGAAATCTGGAAACTCTTGGTCAAGTGCATTTGACTATTCAATGGATAATAGTCTGGTTCTATGCGCACTTGGCTGCATTATTTCCCATTTGTCTAGACTCATGGTATGTTTCAACTCCCAATATTTATGTTTTTTAACCTACTTGTCAAGAAAGAGTGATGAAACCATGGATGAGTACCTAATGCTCATGCCCTGTACTAGTGTGTTACTGTAGCTACATAATGTTTGTTTGGGTTTGGATGAGTAAATTCATTTAATATTGTTTTTAACCAATCTTAAATAGCACGTGTGTTCTGATGAATCTAAACTTATTTTCTGGACCAGCTAGAGGATGCTTTAAAAAATGGGGAGATATTACCATATCTTGTGTATAAGAGTTGTCTAAGGATGGATGGCCAGACTCTTGTCAATCTTGAAATATTCTCTAATAATGTTGATGGTGGGTTGTCAGGTATGAGGCTGCCTTTTCTCTTGCTCCTATACACAACTTGAACTTAAAGCAGTAAATCCATTCTATATCCCAGCCAGGGGTTAGCATCACATGGCAAATGAAACTTGGTTCAGGTTTTAAATCATTTGGACATTATTTAAGGTTAGGTTAATTATAAATCTTGGTTGTTGAGTCAGGCTTTGACAGCTCTTGAAAGTTCTAGGTACGTGCTTATTTTTAGATGTCATGTCTGGGTCATGATTTATTTTTCTTGGGTTAATTCAGATTATCATACAAAAAGTTGTGTTGAGAGTTGACAACAGTTCTCCTGTGTTAAGGTTGGGCTGTCATTTTTGGTTTTTTTGGGTTTGAATTAGGTTAAATGAGTTGGAGATTTATTTTTGTTCAAGTGTCAACATTTCAAAATGTGGTCAGGCTGACACGCTCTTTGGGTCAGTTCTGACTCCCCTGGCTCTAATCAGAA